>CM061047.1:4363903-4963903 GCA_030762985.1 Adelphocoris suturalis
TGTTGAAACCCTATTTAGTTATTCCCCCCCCCCCCCCCTTTTTCACTTCATCTGATTAGCTATTAATCCCCTTTCACTTTGTATGCACTTAATTGGTTGTACCTCCTGCCCCTTTCTTTTCTCTCGACCAATGGGATTCAATCTCCCTTTCACTTGTATGCACTTGATTGGTCGTACCTCATGCCCCTTTCCTTTCTCTCGACCAATGGGATTCAATCTCCCTTCACCTGTAACTATATAAGCTGTGCCCTTTTTTAATATGTGTTCAGTTATTTTTTGTTACTGATGATGGCCTAACCGTCGAAATCGATTTAACATTGTAACTCTTTATTTTTCGTGGAAATAGACAACGTTTTTCACTAACTTCCGTTTTATAATGGGTTTCCACAACTTCGTCGCGAGTGATTTAGTTCGTATCAGTTCTGCAAGTCGAGCAGAAATCGCGAGTTGGTATATCAAACTGAAAACACGCATAGTTATCGCGGAAAGGAACATTTGGTTTAATCAACAGTGTATTCCAACAGTGTAATTCCAAATTTTGTGAAAATTCAATGTAAGCACCCTTCAGGTGCCGCGATCCGAATTATCAATGAGGCTCAAATTAAACTTGTAAAAAGTGAACTCCATCGATGGTATAGTGTTCGTGATATTGCTCGGGAAAAACTTTACTATATGTTCCAAGAACTCACCACCCGCTACACCTCCTGTGAATGGGAACTTATCGAGCAACACTCAGTTGAAACCGCATGGAAGAAAGGATTGACGAAAAAGAAGATTCTTGAAGGTAAATTATTACAACTTTTGAAGTCTAAAAAGCCAGTCCCTAAGACTCCATCTCCATCAACAGTATCCTGCCCATTCTTCAAGAAAGTGGAGAACCTGTCGGATGTCACATTTTCTCCGGCAGAAGTATCTCTTCTTGAGAAAGGGTTGAAGCACAACCCATCTTTTTCCCTTGGAGCTTCAGCGATTCGGGATTTGGCATTTTCCGTTGAGGCTTCGAATGGACCATCAGCCACCAAAACACTTTGTGCTGAAGAGATCCAGTCCTCATCAAGATCACTAGGACCACCACCCGGGAAGGAGGAGACTATTGCAGCTGTTCTAAAGAAGAAGTTTGCCCAGAAAAATATTGTTGCCCTCAAAGCAGATAAAGGTAATACAACTGTCATTTTAAATAAGCAAGATTATGTTTCGAAAACTGTAAAATTTCTAGAAGATAATAATTGTTCAAATCTCCCATCTGACCCAACTTCAAAATTTCAAAGATTAGTTCGAAAAGTAGTTAAACAATCAGAAGATAGCCTACTAAAAAATATGTACATTCCAAGTTTTGTAGAAATGAACCCTCATGCGCCCAGGTTATCCTGTCTCCCTAAAATTCATAAGGAAGGAGCGCCGATGAGACCGGTGGTGTCTTATATTGGTGCTCCTGCCTACAAATTGGCTAAAAAACTCAATATTTTATTTAGAAACAAAATCAACTTTCGGCCTCAACATACTGTACTAAATTCTTATGATTTGGTCTCCAAAATTAAGGACATTCAGATGCCTCCAAATGCTAAACTCGCCTCTTTTGATGTGGTTAGTCTGTTCACCAATATCGATGTAGCTAGCTGCAAAGATGTGGTATGCAGGCTGATTCACGGCTCTAAACTTAATATTTTCGAAAAGGATGAATTGTTTAATTTGATGTCTGTCTGTATGGATCAAAATTACTTTTTATTCGAGGGGCAATGCTATACACAGCCAGGGGTTGCTATGGGTTCTCCGTTATCTCCTCTGCTTGCAGATATTTACATGGATTATCTTGAGCAACAAATATTTACAACTTTTAACACAAACAATCTTCTCTATTGGTATAGATATGTCGATGACATCATCATTCTATGGAAGGGCACAGAAAGACAACTAAATTCTTTTCACGAAAAAATCAATAAATTAGATCCCTATATCAAATTCACCCTCGAATTCGGCGGGAATAAACTAAATTTTCTTGATTTGTCCATCTCTTTAGTAAATAAGAGCATGATTTTTCAATCTATAGAAAAGATACATATAGCGATATAACGATCCATAGTAGTTCAAATCACCCTTTAGTACATAAGCATGCAGCCTTCCATAGTATGATCAACCGAGCACTATCTATTCCAATGAGTGAACAAAATTTATCAAAAGAAAATCCATTATCAAAAGCATAGCGGCTAGTAACGGATATGGAGGAGATCTCGTTGATACCATATAGAATAAGGTTCTTAGGAAAAAGAGTAGGGAAAACGTTTCCAATCTGGCCAGGGAAGATGTGAATTTAGAAGTAAAGCAATGGATAAGTTTACCTTATTATGGGAAAATTTCGGATAAAATCGGCAAAATTCTATCATCGAGAGGTTACTAAGTAGGTTTTAAAAATAAAAATAGTCTTAAAGCATTACTAGGATCCGTTAAGGACAAAATTAGTGTGCAGGATAAAAGTGGAGTTTATAAATTAAAATGTTCTTGTGGCTACGAATATTGCGGTCAGACTGGTAGGAAATTTAGGGAAAGAATAGACGAGCATATGGAGGATTTCAGGGAAAATAAGGGTAAGTCTACATTTGCAAAACATCTTAAGGAATCTAATCATAGTTACAATTTTGATTTGACAGACAGACAGTTTGTAGAATTTCTTCATTTTTGCCCAAAGGGAGGTATGTTGAATGTACTTGAAAAATTCGAAATTATCAAAAGTGACAGGTCTGGTAAATGTTTAAATGAGGATATACCTCAATATATTTCACCACTGATAGGTCCATTTCTGTAAACCTTGGAATTATCCCTTCACACTGTTGAAACCCTATTTAGTTATTCCCCCCCCCCCCCTTTTCACTTCATCTGATTAGCTATAATCCCCTTTCACTTTGTATGCACTTAATTGGTTGTACCTCCTGCCCCTTTCTTTTCTCTCGACCAATGGGATTCAATCTCCCTTTCACTTTGTATGCACTTGATTGGTTGTACCTCCTGCCCCTTTCCTTTCTCTCGACCAATGGGATTCAATCTCCCTTCACCTGTCTCTATATAAGCTGTGTCCTTTCTAATGTGTCTTCAGTTATTTTTTGTTACTGATGATGGCCTAACCGTCGAAATCGATTTAACATTCAACGTTCAGGTGCGGTTAAACTGACCTCCTCCTAGCTTGTCCTCGTCCAGGAAAATCCGATTTTTGGCAACTTTCACTCAGATCCTTTACCTGACAGACACCTTTCAAGGGCAATCTGGTGGGTCTTGACCTATTTGACTATTTTAAATTTCGTCAGCTTTCCCTAATTTTTAAAATCATGCATGATTTATTCCCCGTCTACCTACGAGGAGACTAAAGAGCTTTCTTTCAAACATTTCAAGCCCACTATACAACGTGAACTCATTGAGCAAGAACTGTACCACACTAGCGATTTTTTCAAAATTAAATGTACTATTTCATTATTTCTCTCCTAGTCTCCTACAGGGCTTCTTCAGGGAGATTAATATTCAAAAATGTAAAATATCTACTTACTTATAGTTTTCTGTTCAATATACCTTCAATTTGCTCCGGCAGCCAACTGAACTTCAACGAGCACAACAACAATGTTTCATCAGTCCAGAGAGAAGAAAGGCAGGAAAGGGAAACATATCAAGGCCAACAGAGCATGGACCCCATTTGACAGCACAGCCAAATCAGCAGAGAGTCATCAGACGCGTCATTGGATCCTCTCAATGGCTCTCAGTTGTGCAGACCGCTTCAGACGGGTTCGACTTATCAGCCACACAATTTAGAGACGCAATCGCCCTACGGTATGCCCATACTCCTCAAGCCCTCCCAGCGCATTGTGACGGCTGTGGGGCAGAGTTTGATGTCACTCATGCACTCAACTGCAAAAAGGGAGGAATAGTGAAGAGAGGACACGACGATTTAAGGGATGTGGTAGCTGGATTAGCCAACCTTGCCTGGGGGGGGGGGGGGTGCAGTGACTGAACCAGTCATGCAGGAGGCTACCAGTGGTCAGCCCGCTCTGGTAGGAGACATCATCGTCAACGGGGTCTGGGAGAGTGGAAGGCCAGCGTTTTTCGATAACCGCATCGTGGATGCCGACGCTGCCTCTTACCTCTCCCAGGACTGGCAAACAACGTCTCAAACTGCAGCCAATTCCAAGCACTCAAAGTATGATCGAGCTGCTGAGGACTGCCGAGGATCTTTCACCCCCTTGGTTTGTTGTGGTTTGTGCCATGGAGAAAGAATTCTCTGTCTTTGTAAAGCGTGCTGCCCACATACTCGCCAATAAGTGGAATAAGCCATGCTCAAACCTTTTGGGATGGGTCAAAGTAAAAATACAATTCGCCATAATTCGAGCGGTTTCCCTTCGGATACGAGGTGCCCGAAGGAAAGTGTGGCCGATGGAATTGAAGGATGGGGCGGCCGTTCCTATGTTGGAGGAACATTGGTGATTGTTTTATATTTCGTGAACACTATCAAATCCAAAATGTTTGACATGTGTACTACAAGATAGTACCTAACCTGTTTTTAATGAAATTAAAGAACGTTATTAATTTTAAAAAATATATATATATACCTTCAACTCAACAACAACCAGTCCAATATTATTCAATGCCTTACGTGACAGTGGCAGAACAAATTACAAAGATTTTCGAGCCCTATAAACACGTCAAAATTGCATTTCAAACGCTTAGTACAAACAAACCACTATTTTTCAAACTAAAAGATTTCACACCAAAAGAACAACGTTCAGACTTGGTCTACCAGATCCCTTGTCGTAGTGGTGGGTTGTGAAAAGTGTGTGAGGGGAAACGTGTCAATCCGTTCGGCGTCGTTTTCCAAAACATGAATCGGATTTACGACAAGACGATACAAAAAACGCGTTGGTTGCCCATTGCAGATCTTTAGGACCTACTATGGACTTCAAAAATTTCCAAATTGTAGGAAGGGAATCAAATTTGCAAAGAAGGATATTTTGAAGGATTTCTAGAAATGGTTAAGTGAAAAATTCAAATTCAATTACCTTCCGTACACTCAAAACTTGAGCAAAATTTACTCGTATTTGATTGATTGACCCTAAATTTGTAATTACCGTCATCAGCGAACTAAGTAAAGCATACGAAAAAAACATCGTTACCTACATGAACGTAAACAATTTTAAATTTGATTTTCAAAAAACTCATACCTTAACATTTGATCATCAAGAACAACAAAAAGAAAACTATAAGTAAGTAGATAGATATTTTACATTTCTGAATATTGATCTCCCTGAAGAAGTCCCAGTTCCTGGGGAGACACGTTGGAGTTTAATTTAAAAAACCAATTTAAGGACAGAAGGACTTTTTTATAAAGCTTGTTATAATCTGAACTGTCCGAATAAAGAAACGTTATATAATTGCTGTCCATAAATTGGAAAACCCAAAAAGGGGCACAAGATTTTCACCCTATTCTCAAACAAATCAAGAAGAACTTGAGGTTGAAATTCTTGCTTGTATTCTTCTGATCTCGATTTTGTGATTTATAATGTGCATTGGTACCTAATTAAACAATCCACAAAAACCGGACATTTGCCGCCCGTCCTGTGAAAACCGGACATTTGGCCTACAAGGCGACTTTTCGCCCGGACAGCTTGGTAAAAAACCGGACTGTCCTGGCCGAAACCAGACACCTGGCAACCCTGCTTCAGAGGCACGTTAATGAAAGGCGCGAAATAGAATTAGTGATTCAGCAGCTTCAAGTACTTTGAAACTACTTTTAATTTTATTTCATTTTTTATTTTTATTTATTATACACGGGTATGAGCCCAATAACAATGCAAATTACATACCGTGAAATATACAATTAAACATAAATTCAGATGGCAAACTCGAAGAACTAAAATTAATAAACTACCTATATTTATTTCTTAAAACAAAAGACAGAAAAGAATAAAAAAACAGAATAATTGGCTATACTGCAAAGAAAAAGAAAACTTCAATTTAGTGCCCGCTTAAGTGCAACTAATGAATCAAAAAATAAATCAAAACTATCGCTCTTTATGCGATTAAATGATGTTTGAGCCCTGCGAATCGGACTGTTGAGGAGGTAATTTGTTGGAGACGTAGGATTATAAAATAAAACATTACTTCTAGTACTGTAGGGAGGTACATGAAAATCAAGCTTTTGGAGTAAATGGGGACAATCAATTTTGTTGTGAAATAGCTTTAAAACAAATACACAATCTGCAATATGACGTCGACTTTCCAGGGTGGAAAGATGGCATTGTTGTAGAATATCCCTATAATTGAATTCCGAAAATTCCACACCCTGCATGAAAGCAACATACTGTGGAAGTCGACGTTGTACCCTATCAATACGCTCAGCAGCATTAGCAAAAAACGGAGCCCATATAATAGCGCCATACTCCAGATTGGACCACACAAATGCATTGTATAGGACTACTAAAGCACTTATGTCGCTGAAGTCCCTCGTATTTCGCTTTCAAAAACCCAGAAATTTCATTGCTTTAGCACAAACATTGTCAATGTGAGGCAAGAATGTCAAATGAGCATCAAAAAGCACACCTAAGTCCTTGATTGACGTCACACGACTCAACCTCTCACCATTTATGCAATAATCGAAATGCAATGGGGCTAGCGATCTGCTGAACGTAATTGTAGCACATTTATCAATATTGAGAAACAAATTGCCAAGTGCAAGTACAATAAAGCACTTTACCAGTTTCGACTTCAAGCCGCACAAGTACAAGTACCAGAACGAGTATCCGTTGGGGTCAACTTTCAATTACAATTACTTGTACTTGTGCTTGTACGATTCCAAGTACTTATACTTGTAACTTGTAATTGCAATTCGTGTACAGCAAGTACATCACAATTTTTTGTTGAAAATCAATAATATTCCGCTTCGGAACGTCTTTCCGTTTCCGAATGAAATCTATAGGAGTCTCACCTTTTCTTAAAATTAAAGTTCAAGTCACGAGAAAGCACCCTAAAATCTAAATTTTGTGTTCCGGAGGATCTTAAATAGATACCCAGGTGGTCTCTCCGTTTACGAAATTTTGAAGCATCCAAATCTTTTCCTTAAAAAACGCTGCAAATTATTTCACAAAGGTTTATTATTTTTTCAATTGAGTATGATCGTAGTTTTAGTTGGCTTGCGTACGTCATAAGGCCCGTCCAGACTCCTCGGCGTGTCACATTTCTAGTTGCCACAACCTATACTTCTATAATTATATACGCATGTTTATATTTCTCGATTTGAGCTCCTATCTATTCAAATAGTTATTGCCTTAATAATATCATTATCTAAGTACGTACGAAAAGTCGAGCGGATATGTTATTAAATATGCGTAGGAAAAGCATTGGTATTAACACACAAATATGACCTAGAAAAAAAACATATATTCATGCCTCGAAGGAACGCCGTACCCACCACAAGGTGCCGCGGCGCCTCCTCTCATTCCACCCTCCGCTCACCCACCCTCACCACCCACCGTGACCCCCTGCCCCGCGTGCCAGGCGTGCGTGCGTGCGTAAGTCTAAAACGCTGCAAATTATTTCACAAAGGTTTATTATTTTTTCAATTGAGTATGATCGTAGTTTTAGTTGGCTAGCGTACGTCATAAGGCCTGTCCAGACGCCTCGGCGTGTCCTACTTCGAGTTGCCACAACCTATACTTCTATAATTATATACGCATGTTTATATTTCTCGATTTGAGCTCCTATCTATTCAAATAGTTATTGCCTTAATAATATCATTATCTAAGTACGTACGAAAAGTCGAGAGGATATGTTATTAAATATGCGTAGGAAAAGCTTTGGTATTAACACACAAATATGACCTTGAAAAAAACATATTCATACCTCGAACGAACGCCGGCGCCGTACCCACCACAAGCCGCGGCGCCGGCGCCTCCTCTCACTCCACCCCCCCTCTCCACCCACCGTGACCCCCTGCCAAGCGTGCCAGGCGTGCTCGCGTCGAAAAAGACACGTTTTTGCCCGTTTTTGGCCCATAGCATCTATGCGAGTAAAGCGATCGGGATGGTTAAACGTTAGGACCAACTAGACCCCAAATGGAGTCTATGTGCGAAAGAACGGGTTTTTTAAGTCAATTCTTAGGCCTTTTATGGCCCGGACGGCGGACGGCGGACGGCGAACGGCGGACGGCGGACGGCGGACGGCGAACGGCGGACGGCGAACGGCGGACGGACATTTCAAATTTGGATTCTACGTACCTCGAAACGTAAAGTGACAAAGTTTGAGGGGGGGTTATAAAAATTTTTTGCTACACGATCACATAGGCTTATTATTGGAAATAATAAACCAACAGAGCCTTGAAATGACACTTTTTCGCCCGTTTTTGGCCCATAGCATCTATGCGAGTGAAGCGATCGGGATGGTTAAACGTTAGGACCAACTAGACCCCAAATGGAGTCTATGTGCGAAAGAACGGGTTTTTAAAGTCAATTCTTAGGCCTTTTATGGCCCGGACGGCGGACGGCGGACGGCGGACGGCGAACGGCGGACGGACATTTCAAATTTGGATTCTACGCACCTTGAAACGTAAAGTGACAAAGTTTGAGGGGGGGTTATAAAATTTTTTTGCTATACGATCACATAGGCTTATTATTGGAAATCATAAACCAAAATTGACATCATTACGAGGTTTAGCACGAATAAATACCCCAAAATCATGTATCACATGTGGCAGTTGAGTATCTTCAAGAACTGCGCACTTTTGCAGCGGAATTGTGCCCGTTTGCGCGCACCTAAAAAAAATCAAGTGATGGGTATTTTCTTCATAAAATTTCACGTAAAATTCAAATCTGCAATAAAAACTGGGGCTTTCAATTTAAACTAACGAAGTTTTTGTCAATTACGCACGTTTGCGCTCGTGCGCAGTGCGCAATTTCGTCATTTTTGCTATCCTTACAAAAAACATTAGGATCAACATATTTAAAAATTAGCGGGGGGGGGGGGGGGGGGGGGCGTTTTTGGGGACACGGGGACACCCTGTATACGAAGATTGTCTAATTGACATCAAATTGAAATGCGCTCAAAAAACATTAACAACTTCATGTGTCGGTGTAGGTACAGTCTCGCCCAACGAATGCCAAGCGAAATGGAAAGTAGGAGAAAATGGTGAACCGCGTTTTCAAACTCATACTTCTCATTGATGTATGTTGTGCTACCCCTGTAATACCGAAATTATCCTCCGCCAACGGACCTTAATTTAGAATTAACGAATTCAACTCAGCGCCATTTAGCTTTGGGGTATGAAATATGTTTTCAACTTGGTCACTCAGCACATTTTTCTGATGTTTACTTACCATAATTTATGCGAAGTTTTACATTAAATGTAAATTAATAAATCAATCATAATAGTGAGAGCCTACATTTGTTTTAATTAGGTATTTGATTTGCGCATTACCCCATAATAGGTAAATCAAAGTTCTATTCTCAATAACTCACACACTGAGCTTATTTTTCTCAGTCAAGGCTCTTCCCCTATATGAAAAGTGAACTAATAATCTGAATAACTCATTCGATCAAGTTAGCTTTAATCTATTCAGTACGATGTCAAGAAAAATACAGCTCTTCTACTCGTATTTGAAGTTTTTGAAACAAGAATTTAAGACTTTCTATTTCGTAGTTTCAGGGAGGCGACAAGTATTTGAACATAAAACTTGTCCCCATAGGGTTAGAGCGCGTAGTTTCGGAGATCGAATTTGATCAGCGGGAGTATATATATATAAGCATATCTATGTTTTTCGGCAATAAGTCATTCTGGAATTAGCTTCGTGTGACGAGTAGTGTAATGCGTCTATACGGGTAAAAAACATTGAAAACAATTAGGCTCCTACACAAAGGTTTATTATTTTTGCAATAGACAGTAGCTCTGCGCAGATCACTACTAGTATATTTATGTAATCTGGCATCATCACACGTACATAGACATTTATATCCCGAAAACCCATTAAGATCAAGCTGAATTAGCAAAAACTCAGCCTGCTCCTGCAGGCTGACATGCCAGAGTCACTTAGTGAGTCACAGTCGTGTTGACATTTTTTTCGGCAATGCACAGTAGTCGACCAAATTTTGAGGTAGGAACTGATGTTATTTTTGAATGTGCATTTACTTTGTCTTGTTATTTGAACCATCATAATGGACCTTTGTTGTAATTGACCAAAGAAAAACAATGCGAGGAATACAAAAATGCTGCAAATTAATACACAAAGGTCTAGGTTAACTGTTTTATGTAGATATTCCTTCTACGCAGATCAATGGTCCATCATTATTAAACCTATATTATCGTTCAGTATTTAAAATCGACGCATTGCATTGCAAAAGGGTTTCTCTTTCACAGCGCCAGGACCCCCAAATGTTTCGATTTTTCTTCCCAAGTTTTCAGCCTTTAGGGAGAGCGAACAGCTTAGGTTGCGGGTGGTTTCATTCGATCCTTAATGGTAATATCTGTTGATGACAATAAAAATAGAAAAAAAATGTTACTAGCACATCCTCGGCTAATGTATGATTTTTGAGCCAAATTTCATTAAGGTCGGTCTGTTAGTTTTGGGAAAGAAAATTCGAACGGCGGAGGGACTGATGTTTTATTTATTTTTTTATTGCATCTTGAAACGTAAACCGACAAATTTTTATGGGGAGGAGAGAGGGGGTTAAATGTTTTTCTTGGTCGATTACAAATATTTATAATTGAAAATAATAAATCAAAATCAATTAAAAGAAAATCCTTATCCGTCCCTACGCCCTCCAAAGCTTTTCTCTGAAACTATTGGACCAATGTTCTTGACGCACTTGGGTCAAAACTCACATACCTAGAGAGGCTAGTTGTTCCTAGAAGCTCAGCATCAATTTTGATCAGCCTAAAAGGGTAAAATTTAAGGGTTGAAATCATAAAAAATCGAGATCTCCAAAACTTTCGAAATAAGAGTAATTTTTCTGGATGTCATTCATAGATATATCATTCCGAAAAATTGAGTGAATCCTCTCGTAACTGAGGGCAATAGTTGTGACACTAAAAATGATCATCAACACGGGAGCAAACCAAAACTAGAGGAACATTGTAAAATTCCCCTCATTAACTACGATGATCGTATCAACTGATGTCGTTCCAATGGAGTTTCCACTTCACAAAATTGAGTTTATCATGATTTTCGTTCCTTAAAGATGGACTTGTGAAGCGTAGATAGTTGATTTATTTCATCTTATTATTTTCCATTTGGTGGGTGCTTACGTTAATGTCGATATGTCGATATACTTAGATTCTGATGTAGTGTTGTAACTACTGATTATTATTGTTTTTTATTTATTTATTTATTTTTTTTTTTTCATGGCAGAGGGACTTTGGATTCTGTATTTCAGTAAACCATCCACTGGGACCCAATGGATTCATTGTCGATTGCCCCCACGCTGCATTAGCAAAAAACCTTTTCCCCCCATTCCTTAGGGAACTGGAGAAGATCAGCATGAGCCATCATGGATCTTGGAAATATTATAGCTGGAGATCGGATATCGGATATATTGGATATCGTTTCCAAGGATATTGTATCTGATTCGACCAAGCGCATCACAGTAGCACATGATGTGGTCGATCTTCTATTTCTATTCCACAGAAGCGACAGGCATCCGTTAGTTTCTCAATTTTCATCAAATGATATTGAAGTGGGCCGTTGCTTGTTAGTCGGCCTTCAAGTATTCTGAAATTGGCTCTTGCTATATACAGAGGATGGATGCACAAAGTCATGGAGTTTGGTTTAATATCAATATCTGCATTTCGTAAATTTAGCAAATTCGCCATGCGCTGGGCTGCCAAAAGAGGAGAAGGTGTGAACCTTGTAGAGGTAGAGCGAGGAAATTGATCGGCTGTGTTGTTTTTTATGTATATAGTTAGAAGGGGAATCGAAGGGATATTTATAAAAGTACCTCGTTCCTCCAGAATGTGTATTTTGATGTTAATGGTGTGTGTCTGTGTTTATGAATGTTTAGATTAGGATAGGATCACTGTGATACCATTTAGATTTAAGAAATCAACTGTGATAGTAGGACTAGGAATCCAAATGAACTGTGATATTAAATTAGGCTATGTGGGCTGAATGTGGAACCGAGTGTGTGTTGGGGACCCTACCAGCTCCTCGGAGGGGCAGCAAACTGGTAGGTTGTGTTGGGGACCCTACCAGCTCCTCGGGGGGGGGGGGGGGGGGGGGGGGGGGGGGGGGGGGGCAGCAAACTGGTAGGTTAATGAAATCGATTATGTTATTTAGTTTTGCATTTTATTAGTTTTGCTTTTCTTTATTTCAAGGGCTGTAGGCCTTCCTGGGCATGCAGAAACACCCCAAGAAATCGGGACACCCTACGAGACGGAGACCAGGAAGGCCATCCATAGGAAGGGTGGGCTCGAGGAGGCTGGTGTGGGTTTTCCCCAACTCCACCGGCTAGTACGAATGTAACCGCGATGCTGTATGAATGTAATTTATTGATTGAATGAGCATACATAGAAATAGGGAAACCGAGTGTGATTAAGTCTGTGATAGTAGATTTAAGTTAGTTTTATCCGAATCAAGTAGGAGGGGAGGAATGTACTAGTACTCGCCCTGCCTCAAATGCCCACCATTGTAAGAGGACCAATAACATCCAATAACAAGGACCAAGACCACAAGATATAAGAAGAGGTGGCTTAGTACCTAGGTATCATGAACTCATGTCCCTATTTAAGTACCTGCATCCCACAAAACCTGGCACCTCCATGTGGTCCATCCCGGGCACACTTACTGAGTGTGGCCAACGCCAGAGGGGACAGGAGGGCCTGCTGTATCATCAAGAAAGAGTGAGGACAAAACCCACTACTGCCGCACAAAGTATGAAGAAACCATGGAACCGCATAGATTGTTTTGGGCCTGAATGGCCCCCGATACAATCTACCCACTCTGATACAGCAGGTTTAATATCAATAATTTCTCCTCGATAGGCGTCTACGTCAACACATTTATATTTAAATACCTAATGTATAATAATCTTCGTTTGATGATTATATAGGTACAAGTGTGCTGCGTAGAAAGGCTGCCATATACAGAAATAATAAATCGCTGTTTTAATTTTGGATTATTACCCGCAAAGGTTCATTATTGGAGTGGAGAAGTAAAATACTTACATTGTACTGTTTATGAACCTTCCCACCACACAAGCGCCTCAGAAGTGGAGTCAAAAGCCAACGTATACACCGCTTACTCGGCAAAAGATCTTGTCTTTGTAATCGTAGGAAGACTTTTAAATACTGGAGTTTGTAAATGAAGGTCTTTCTAATAGGGACGATTCACTATAACAACACTGATGTCGCGTATTTTGTTCCGGTTAAGATCGTGTAAGCTTCCCAATGGTTCGTGGGGGTTTTGTTTTCATTAACAACGCTACGGTTTGAATCCGTTTCAAAAGAACCACTCCTGCCGCTGGCGATACATTTGTACAGCCACCCGAACAAAGGCTTCTTATATTATTATCTTCTGCCAAAGCAATAACTTACTCGACCTTTTGTGGTCTCTCTGGTCTTTCTTGAAAGCCAGATAATTTACGTGTTTTGGATGCTGTTGCCCCGAATTGCGTTAGTTCCTAGCTAACAATTTCATTAGGTTTTGGTACTAGCAGGACTCTCTGAGGGTACTCTGTAGCAAACAATGCGGTAATGTAAGAATTTAGATATATTCAAGTTTGATGACTATAACCTCGCAGATTAAGCATTCTAATCACCCCACTAAACTGTTTGGTTTACCGAACTGCTGCATAGGGAGACTTCGCATTTTCGTTAATATTTTCCGTTCCGGAAATTTGATATTCATGCAATTGGTAAGTTGGGAGTCACACTAAAGGTAATCGCACACTAGTTCCTGGGCGGGATTGGCTGCATCCAGGGGGTAAATACGCCTCGCTCGGTTTAGTATATTGTTTATGGGGATGCGCAAACCACGGCAGAGGCCGAGAGCGGCGTGGCGAGGAGGATTGAGACCTCGCTTGCTAATAAGCGTATTTCTCCTTCTGTCTATTGCGACCAGTCCGGCCGACCCTCGTGCTCCGCGGGCATGATTTTCTTGAAATGAGAACACAAATGTTTCGCCAGATATTCCTCGGGGAATTTTTTATTCCCCAATTATTTGATTGATTATTGAATAGGTTTCTTGCCCCAACAAGTCGTACGGATGCCTGGAAGGTGAATTCGATGTCTGTCAACATCTCTTTTGGTCTCAGATGTAAACATAATGCAGACTACCGAGTTTATCCATAGGCTAAGAGTGTATCCTTCAATTATTTCATGAGCACAGGCTGTATATGTAACTCAGTCAATATTATGAAATATTTTTAGCATAGAATTGCTTAAGAGCTGGTTTAAAATTATGATTTGTAATATATGAATATAAATATACCTACAGGTAAGTAATTTTGGTCCCTAAGCCAGGATGGTTTGGATTAGGTATAGGATGTGGAGTCATTAGGTTTTCTTGCTCCTTTATTATGTACGAACCTATGCATTTTGAGTAGAAAACGAACCTCCGCTCTTCATCAGACCACTTGTAAAGGACAGGGTCACTGTAGTGTACATTGATACAACCCAGGGGTCTTCTGAAACACATAAATATGTGTGTTAGGCATATAAAAGTCAACGTAATATTCTCACTCCTCAGTGGTTTTTGGAAATGTAATGGTTATCACATACATTAGTAGCCCTTATGTGAATAAAATTCTTTGTTATCGAGTGTTACATAGTTTTACCCTTAAAAATCACATAAAATTAAGCATAACAAATGATCCAAAAACTAGTTTGTTGAATTGTAAAACTCTGTTGTAACAGAGTTGGAGAGATCTGCGAGTGTTACCATTCGATTCAGCATGAAAAAATACGTAGAAACTGACCCCAAACTAGTATTTTCTTAGGGGTCATTTTTCAAAACCGTCGATTTCATACGAAAAAAAAACCTCGTTTCTCAGGATACAAACATACTTTTCTCCCCTAATTAACAAAGTAAAATAAAAATTGACTACACCGTTGGAAAGCTGGGATTATGATACAACTTTTAGGCTTACAGCATGAAAACCTCCATCCAGGACGCATCGAGAGACCAACTTTAAAAAAAGTGAACATTTTCGAAATTTTACAAATTTTTCACTTTAAAATTATTTTTTACCCGTTCATTCCATTTAAAAAAATTTTAAAAGTAATTTTGGAGATATGAAATCTTACGCTCTTTCCAACGGTATAATCAGATTTGAGTTTTGTCTGAAAATTTAGGGAGTTATGACAGTTTTAGTGATACAAAGTCGATATCGCGAAAAAATCTTGAAAGTGAAAAAAGTGGTCTTCAGAGTGAATTAAAAAATATATGTTATTGGACAAAAAAGTCACAAATTAATAGTATAATCAAACCCTGGCCGGTTGTGAGATCGAAACTGCGACACTGTATACATATCTATATGTGATTTATAGATCTGTATGTAGATGTATGATTTCTTTCAAACGAAATTGTCAACAAGTGCCTGTTAGTTTGTCTCTCTGTCTGTTATGCAATGACGCTCACGCTGGTAGGTAGGTATTTTGTTGGTGGTTTTTATTATCATTATATTTTATTCTGTGCATTTTTCTAAATTATAGTTATAATAAGTAATAGTAAATCTTCTAGCCAAGGTATCGGTTTACATGTCTATTCCTTTCATCTTTTACGTCCTTCAGCTTTGCGACTCTAATGAGGGGAGATAAGTATAAATTAGTTCGAGAGAGCAAGACGGGGTAAGTGAGCAACTTGACAACGAGCGCATTCTATCGCACGACCCTCTAAAATAAAATGGGGGTGAACTCTTTCCCGCTCTTTTTTTTCCAACTCGATAAAAAGGTTGAAAGTTAGGGGAGATACCGGGAGAGAGCATTCAGTTCTCTCTTTGATTTTTTTCATAGCCGCTGGGTGTAGGGTAGGGGTGGCGTTTGCTTCGGGTTGTGTGTCGAACCATTACGAAGGATGAAGGTGGCGCTACAGTCGCTAAGGAGGGTAGTTGTACCTACTCTTGTTTTCAAGCAACGAACCTTTATAATAGTGGACAAATGGTGGGGGAAAAAACTTTGCTACCGTTTTTTTGGGGCCCAACAGCTAACATTCAAAAACATGGACTGCACTTCAGCCATCATGTTCCATAACTTATAAACCTTACGGTTAAAATTCAAAGCGCTGCACGTTATTATAAAACCCGTGTTCATGTCTTTTTTTTTTCTTTTCGGTGTTCTAGCCCTCAGGGAAATCAAACGAACAAACGCATAGCGCCTGGGGTGGTTCCTTTCGATTCTTTGGGCGGATACCTATAAATGAAACTCGAAAAATCATTCGTGTAACGTAAAACGATTTCAAGATCTCGATTTTTGAATATTATAGGCCTTAGGTTCTACCCTTTTGTGTAGATCGAACGCGATGTCGATGTTACTGGCACATCCCCAGCCGATAAATGATTTTTAAGCCAAATTTCTTAAAGTATAGTCCGATACTTTTTGATAAAAGCTTCGCACGGCGGACTGACGGATTTTTTTTTTTTTTTTTTTTTTTTTCGATTTTTAGATTCTACGCATCTTGAAACGTAAACCTTAGTTTCTTGGTCGATTGCAAGGGTTCATTATTGAAAATAATAAACCAAAATATTATTACGTCTGTACTACAAAGTTCGCCTCTCTGCGCGACCACAGGCGTATTCAATATAATGTATATATTCATATATTCGTGTATTCAAGCATTCACGTGCATGAACGACTTGGCAACTTTTGGCAGTAAAAATTTTTCATTTTTGATCCCAGACCCTTGAAAACCCTTGACAACAAATTCTCAGCCAAAAAGCTAAACTACAAACTAAAAATGGTTAGGACCGATAGAAACAAAATGAATGAACGTTGCCCATGGGTGCGAAAACGGTATTTTATCTACTTTTAAATAATAGAAGGTTCAACTTACGATGAATAGTTTTCTTTCTGGGATTTTTCAAAGTTTCGCGTACTGGTGACGTCAAAGCGCCCCTCCCGCCTAGGCGAGACCCCTCTGCCATCTAGTGTGATGTCACCTGTGCAGACTTTGAAAAATCATAGAAGCGAAACTACTCGAAGTAAGAGTGTGGAATCTTAAAATGGAATCTACTCTCATTTAAAAATCTAAAATGAATGGGTGGTTAACACTCAGTGATGACGTAGGTGGAAGGCTCTGAACCCCCCCCCCCTGAGGTAGAAGCGTGGGTAGGGTATTGAGGATTCAGCTCTCTTTACGCGGGTGTTTACAACCCCTTCATACTGTAGTTTTCTCCTTACTGTGAATAGTTTCATAAACATACCAAATACAGAGAATAAGCAAAATAATAAAATATTTCGGCTAAGAAAAACGGACAAAAATCTGCAGAGAAAATTGTAATTAAATAAATTGTAATTAAATACAAGTGATACACTTGATTTCCCCTTCCATCAAACCGTCCCGTCATCAAAAAGAAATCTCCGATTATTCGCACATCTATTGCTGGAGATAAACAAAAAAAAACATATAGAAAAGAGACACATTATATCATGATTTGCCGGAATCACCGAGGGGTGATGTTTTATCCCCACCTATCATTCATTTTAAACCCAAGGTATGATGCATAACTGAACTAAAATTTGAATGGAATAAAAATCAAGTTACAGAAATCGCTCGAGTATTAAAGAAATATCACGATTCATCAGTAGGTATGACTCCCTGTATATCAAAGAGTTTCAGGTGAATTACCAATCAATTCACTCTCCAACTCAATCAATAATCAACACTATCTATTCAAGCAGATGGCATGATTTGCATTTTTCGAACATTAACTCGAATTTAGCGCTTCAAAACTCCAAAATCTTGGTCATATTATAATATAGTACTATAATACTATTTTATAATATATTACTATAGACTATATTATAGTACAATATATAGTAAATGAAATATTGTAACAAAAAAATTAATAAACCTCTTGACAAAAATTGTAGGTAATATAACAATGAAAGTTTACATTGTAGGCTGAACATAGACATAAATGAAATATAAACATGGAATAGATCGTTAGGGGATATAATTGACAATTAGTTTCTGGGTTATGGCGTAATAAGGTTTGAAAATGTTCGTCATTAAGTGGCAGGGAGACATCTAGAAAGTCAATTTCAGGGCACTAGCTGAATATAATTGGCTTCTCTTGGCAATCGTGCTACCGGGCGGTTGTGCATATGATTGGTTGGAGTAAATTGGATCCAAAACAAGTAATTTCAGCGGGAAGCTCAGCACCGCAAAGAGTGAAGGAGAGTTTGTGAGGCCCAACAGAAACTTATGGAGGAACGAGTCCACTGAGAGGAACCTTCTGTATTGGAGACTGAGTATACCACAGTGCTCATTGAGACTCCTGAAACACACATCGTCCTGGGGAGTATGGAGTTGAAGCTATGTAACATAGGAACCTGTTGTGCACTCACTACACTAATACAGCCCGTGTAGAACGGGTTCCAGACCGTACATGCAAACTTCAGAACTAGAAGTACTAGTGTATTGTAGAGGGCTACCATAGCAGGCGCGTGGTTGAACTCCCTAATATTTCACTTGATGAAACCCAGCACACGCTCGAGGTGAAGAAATGTGGTCAGCAAAAGGTAATCTGGTGATCCAGTATCACGCCCAGATCCCGAACCGATGACACACATGCAAGCAATGAGGCTCCAATTGTGTAGTCTCGAATAAGTAGAGCTAGCAGTAGAGCGATGAAATGTCATAATTGAGCTCTTCGAATAGTTCAGGTTTCTGGATGAACTCCTTTCATAAAGAGCAGTAAATGCTGGCAATCAGCTTCGGACTCAGAAAATTTTCAGGTCACCAGGGAAGAGAAGGAATTTGACGTTATGTTGCACATGGTATTAATGACCAATAGATAGAGCAAGGGGCCAATATGGCACATCAGGGGACCCCTGAGGGACTCCGGACGACACAAGGAATGGCACTGAAATCACATACCCGAAACGTACCGGCAGTGTCCCCCTACAGGTAGCTCTCCACGCAGTTGAGAAAGCATCCAAAAACGCCCAGTGATCTTAAAACTGATATAATGAGCTGATGGGGTATCCTATCAAATGCCATGGATAAGCTGTTGACAAGTATATTTATAATAATTTTCACTCAGCTCTGGTCATTGCTCACAGCTGATCTACCATCATTTAGGCTGGAGTGAGGACTTTACATATTTATGACATAATTACTACGGCTTGTCATAATGAATTCAAGTAACTATTATGGCTCCTTTTCAGAATGATTATTGAATATCTCAGAGATGAACGAAACCAAATAGTATCCTCCTTCACAAAACCGTTTGTATGTCCTTCATTATAAATATTCCAAGAATACCACTCCTTATAAATATACTCTTTGCTTATTTATTCGAACATATTTCGTAGTACCTTCAAGGTCCAAAAAGGGAAAGAACATATTAATGGATGGGTGTGCTAATTTTAAATAATAATATATAAATATTTAATATTTACTATCATTCCTACAAGAAAATGTGCATTTAAAATGCAAGTTTATCACAAAATGCATGGAGGGGATTGAGTGGTAATGAAAGAGGTATCTATAAATAGGTGAAGGGAACGTGGTTTCAGGAAAGCAGAGCAAAAAATACGCTCCGAAGAAAAGCCCCTACGACTGCTAAGACAAGGGAGGAAACCCCATTAATAATAAAAGGAACCCACAGCAGAAAGATATAGAGTGGTGACGGTGAGTTCTGGTGGTTGAGGCTGGGGGAAATTTGTTTTTCCTTGCAAAAACTAGGACATTTCTCTTTGGAAGGCCAACAGGGGCGGAAAGGGAGAATGGGCTTTAATTAATGGCGGAAGAACGTCCGCTGTAACGACGCCAGAAAAACCTGAGGTAATTTAGTTGGGCGGTTCCCTAAAAAGGGTCAGACCTAAGGAAAAACGGTACGTAATGGATGGACCAAAAGGATTTTTGGGGGAAAAAAAGTCTGCCAAGTTGGGTGCGGCACATAGCTTTCTCGTATCCATTACATGAATTTTTTTTAATCATTGAAATTTTTTAAATGATCATGAAAAATCATTTAGGAAAATAAATCAAGATTTAGCGTAAAACGTCAAAATCGATCTATCAGGAAACGAGAAAATGACTTTTGAACTAATTTACGTGCAGGATGAAGTAATGATTATAGAACGACGAAATTGTTAGGGGACCAACTACAGCCTAACCAGCAACATTCTCTGAAAATTGCATCTCAATGTTCATTGGATGAAAATTGTGGAAATGAAGCTCGTTACAAAGATTTCACATTCGCATACGCGCAGCAGCTACCACTGGTACAATATATTTCAAATAGATATGGGTTGATCAAATCGACGTCTCTCAACTATCCCCCAAATTTTAGCTATATCGGACGACTCAGACTCAAGGCTTGAGAAAAATAAAAAGTTCCAGTCATGCAGCATGATTGTATGCGCGAATTTCCGTAAATTATCGTATTGTATAATGTTAAATTGTTTTTACTTAAATTTAAGCTTTTTGAGGGAAAGGAAATTTCTACTTATCAATTTTGTGGCAAAAAACGTATTCTAAACGATAATCTCCTATTCAAATAGAGGTTTTGAATTTTTAGCTTTTTAGCAGTTTTATCGATTTTTTAGCAAATTTTAATGACATTTAGGTACATTTTTCAGCATAATTTTGTACGTACATTTTCTAATGTTCTATTTTATGGTTAATAAACTATTTTCTGTATTAGATAGCCCTTCAACGCAGATAATTGGTCTATAATTATTAAGCCCCATATGTAATATATGATCAGAACATGGCGCAACGTGCCTCTGAGAAGAGACTTCTAAGCTTTTCCATCTCTCAGAAGAGAAGAAAATGCTTCCGCTACCTATAAGTAGACTTGAGAGCAATTTAAGATACGAAACTTAGCATTCAGGTACCAATACTTCACAACCTACTAGGTACATCCGCACGGACAATCTCTATGAATTAAATCGTAAGTATGTCTGTCTGCACATTATAGAATCATGAAATTTTGCGTTTCTTTTCCGTTTTCTTCTATTTGTAGACGACTGGTACCATTTTCTCAATTTTTCTCTGCCTTTCTGTCTGTCCCTACGTTGGTCCGCTCTTCACGGTTACAGGGTTCATTGGACAACTGATATGAGTGGGGGGAAATGTCTGCAATGGTCCAACTTAAATTATAGGCTATTTGCAATTTTTTAAATTTGAGCCAGAAGGGGTGTTTTAGGGGAGGGGTAAGGGGTGAAATGGGGATATTGGACACCGTTGAACGATCTGGGGACCTGATTGGGCGAATATGTTTGGATTATTCTATCTCAAGTCACAGGGTAGGACTTGAAATTTTTCAAATCCGCTCCGTAGGAGGTGTTTAAGAGGAGGAGGTTTGTCATCACTGAACAAACCGGGGATCTAAGTTGGAGAATATGTTTGGATTACTCAAACTTGAACCACAAGCTGCTTGATATTTTCCAAATCTGACCCATAGGGGTTGTTTTGGGAGAGGAGGGGGGGGAATGGGGGTGAAATGGAGGTGATTGTTGAGATATGTTTGGATTACTTGGAGACTATCACTTAGGGTTTGGGTGAAGGGGAAAGGGTAAACTGGAGGAGCTGATTGGTAAGAAATGTTTGAAATACTCTAACTTGAATCGCAGACTACTTCAAGTTTTCCAATCAAACGCTTAGGGGATGTTTCGGCGGAGGGGGAAGACAGGGTATCATGGATTTCACTGAATAAACTGGGGACTTGATTGATAAAATAACTAAAATCACTGTTTGGATAAATCACTAAAAAAGTGGGGGGAGGGGGTGAAATGAGGTATCACAGTCTTCTTAGAAAATTTCAATTGAATCACGACCCATAGGGGTGTTTTTGGGGGATGGGGGTTTGGAAAGGGGTAAAATCTTTTGACATCACAGTCTTCTTAGAAATTTTCAAACTGGGGTGTTTGGGGGAGGGGGTTGGGCTTTGAATCATGTTTAGATTACGTTTAGAACCTCAATCACAGGCTATTAAAATCTTTTGAAGCCTCAACCATAGGTAGGTGTTTGTGGTAATGAATAAAAAGGAAGGGGTAGGGGTTGTTAAATGGAATAATTTGGTCACCACCGGACGAATTGGTGATCTGATGTTCGGATGAGTGAAATTAGATTTGTCTGAACGTTCTTTTGGGTTACCTATCAAGAATATTTATAATCTGAAATATGGGCGGGTGTTTGTGCAGATGAAGTGGGGGTTGATGTCAGTAGTTTGGTCCTAATAGGTAATTTATAAGTAAGTACTTTTAAGTAAGGACTTTTTTTAATCAGATTCATAGGGGTGTCCCAAAATGTTATGGGTGGGGGGGAGGGGGGTTGCGTTTATTTAAGTTTACCTGTGCAACACATGGGTGAACCAGCTAATAGTTTATGATCTTGATTTCGCATCGTTAGAACTAATTCCATTGGAACTATATCCTAAGGTGTTTTATCGAAGTTCAAGCCCTTAGGGAAAGCAAACCATTCAACGTACAGCGTTGCAGATGGTTTTAGTCGACTGTTAGGGATTATACCTATCATTGAATATTTAAAAAAAGCATTACTGCTACCTTGAAAGTTTCTGAGATCTCGATTTTTGAATGTTCAGCCCAAAAATGCTACCCTTTAGGGTTAGCCAAAATTGATGCCGAGCTTCTAGGGCCATCTAGACTCCAAATGTGATTTTTAACGCAAGTTTCATGAAGTTTGGTCTTTTAATTTTTTTTTTTTTTTTTCGGACAAATCTATATTTTTTTATTTGATTATTGGATTCTACGGATCTTGAAACGCAAACCAACAAATTTTCGTGGAAGGGGGGGGGGGGGGGGGTTAATTTTTTTTTCTTGGATTACATTGTTCATTATTGCAAATAATAAACCAATAGAAATATCGTAATATAATTTGCACATAGCGTTGGTAGTTTCAGTTCAAGCAGAATGGAAATAGGTACCTACTTTATTTTTCCCGATTTACAACGGAACTGCGCTCTTCCGTTGGAACCCTACGGATCGTAAGAGGTTTTCATCCCACGATATTTACGGTGTGGGCAAACTGTGTGCACCTTTAAATAATCGTAGTAGGTATTAAAGTTAGTAGCAAAAATGCAATTTTAATTAAAATTTCCCCAGGTATTTCAGGTGTATATCTTGGTTGTATAAGGCATTCATGTTTAATAGTCCTTGAGAAAATGGCTCTGACAGTGACAGTACCCTGAACGGGTAACTACTCCATTACCATCACCTCCTTGCTATGATGGATCTACATATAGATAAGAAGCTCATATAGAAAATGCATATCAACAATAAGTTGTGCTACAAGCATAGAACTTATTGAATTTTTGAATCTTCCTTCCCGATTCATCGTGATCCGTTAGTTTTCCCGTGCCACCTGTCAACCGTGATACTAACCCTTCCCTGTGGGTACAGAATTATTATTCTTTTTTCCTGATTGGGCCAACCTCTACCTAAATATATGTAGTTCTATATATATATTTTGATCATTTGTCTTCAATTCATTTGACGGATGCCCTCGCCTGTGCTGATGTACATAGATCCTAATGTACCAATGTTCTTAGATATCAGCTCTTACGTGTAGAGGGGCTTGTAAATTGTTTTATCTATTTTCGTTATTCCTTCTTGGTAGTTGTGGCTAATGACCCTTCAAGTTGAGATGCGGCTTGAACCTTAATTTAAAAAAAAAATCTTCGTGGTAGTTATATGGTATACAATAGATATAGTTTAATAATTTTATGGCCAGTGATCTGCGTAGAAGTGCTATACAAAACTAATAAACATTGTGTAATAATTTGTAGCGTAAGTACTTGTCTCTTCAAAATCCATGGACACCAGTTTTGCCTTTAAAACAATAACCAGGTCATCATCCTGTGAAAATACCGTATAGCAGTGACTTTTCAGCTTGCGGTTTTCTCGTATAGCTTGTAAAGTCCAGCTATTATAACAGTAAAGGTAAACTCCGAAAGTCCACTCTCCGGTCAGTCTTGAAATGGGTCGTTATTGCCCCCCTTCTCGACTCCTGAAGGCCAATTGGGACGGCAACCCCAGTGATGATGATGACCTTTGGATGAATCAACACCACAGGCGGCTAGCGATTGACCCCCTGGACACCGACACCCTTAGACCACCGCCCCTGGGCTCGTCTCTATAAAGAAACACCGCCTCGAGAGAAGAAACGACACAAAAAACCGACGAAATAAAGACGACGTCCGACGTCGGTAACGAGAAACGAAACAATGAAAAAAGCCACCGGAGAAGAACTTCCTTTGTCAATCTTTTTTCAACGGGTTTTTATACGGTCCATTCATTTGCCTTAATTAAGGGGAGACTCGGAGATGGATTTATTGGAACATCTGTCAATGTTCCTTTTGTTGTTGTTATGTTGTTGGGTTTGGGAAGAGCAGGTGAATGAAAGCTTCCGTATGGACAAGAGTTTTACATACCTTCGCTATGGTGGTAAGTAATGGCTAATTGACATGTCCAGCCGGACCCTCGTGATGGATGCATTCAAACTGTCAGTCATTCGGTATCTACTCTCGTTGATGGAACGTCAACTGAATGGTGTTTGATTCTGGCTTCGTCAAACATTGACAGTGTTCGGCCTGAATTGTTTAACTTGCACTACAGACAAACGACCACTTAAATTTTGTGGCGAATTTTAAAAGGAATAAAACTTTTGAAAAAACTCCAAAATTGAAAAAAAAAAAAAAAAAAATCTCCATCGAAATCTTTTTTTAAGGAATTCCAAAAGGATTACATGATTTCAATATATTATATTATGAAAAGTTATTATAGGTACCTATATATAAATACTGCGAAATAACGCCATAACATGGACATGGGGTTAAGCCAATTACACGAAGAAAACATGAGCAAGGGCATATAGATATGAACAACTCACGGCTCATAAAACTGAAGTGAAGTACTGAAATACTGATGTAAGAACTGAAGTAAAACATGCGGTGCATGGGGACAAGAAGCATTTTACGTTTTAGACCAATCAGACACTAATTTTTTATGGTATGTTTACATCTGTCTGCTGTGGAAGATTTCGTATGAATTTCATCGGACGACAATCAATAAAGTAAAATGAAGTAATGCTCATGCGTAAATGTAAAATCCATCGAGCGTTATTTCCTCATGACTTCGGGAGTAGGTACGGATAATCTCGCTTCAATCCGGAAGGTGGTTGTGAAATGGCGATTTTTGGTTTATTATTTCCAATAATAAGCCTATGTGATCGTGTAGCAAAAAATTTTTATAACCCCCCCCCCCCTCAAACTTTGTCACTTTACGTTTCAAGGTGCGTAGAATCCAAAGTTGAAATGTCCGTCCGCCGTCCGCCGTCCGGGCCATAAAAGGCCTAAGAATTTACAAAAAACCCGTTCTTTCGCACATAGACTCCATTTGGGGTCTAGTTGGTCCGAACGTTTAACCATCCCGATCGCTTTACTCGCATAGATGCTATGGGCCAAAAACAGGCGAAAAGGTGTCTTTTTCGAGGCTTTGAGTGTTAGACTTACGCATGCCTGGCACGCTTGGCAGGGGGTCACGGTGGATGGTAAGAGGGGGTGGGTGAGCGAGGGGTGGAGTGAGAGGAGGCGCCGCGGCACCTTGTGGTGTCTGGGGTGACCAGGGGCGTAGCAGTGGGGTGTAGGAGAACGGATATTTATTACTTTTACGTGTTATACCCATATAATACACCGCGGCACCACGAGGTGGGTACGGCGTTCCTTCGAGGCATGAATATATGTTTTTTTCTAGGTCATATTTGTGTGTTAATACCAATGCTTTTCCTACGCATATTTAATAACATATCCTCTCGAATTTCCGTACGTACTTAGATAATGATATTATTAAGGCAATAACTGTTTGAATAGATAGGAGCTCAAATCGAGAAATATAGAAGTATATAATTATAGAAGTGTAGGTTGTGGCAACTCGAAATAGGACACGCCGAGGAGTCTGAACGGGCCTTATGACGTACGCAAGCCAACTAAAACTACGATTATACTCAATTGAAAAAATAATAAACCTTAGTGAAATAATTTGCAGCGTTTTCAACCTCATATATGTTTCATCACGATCGCATCATTTGTAGCTTTAGTACATGCGCAAGCGTAACATCAATCAAGCATTATTTTCTTATTGCTTAAATGACCGCTTTCGACATTGAATGCTCCATCTTATCTTATATGGGAACGAGGAAACTATCTGCCTCACTCAACGTATTGGAAAACTCTTTTAAAATTCAACTCAAGGATAGAACGAATTTTATCTTTATGTTTTTCAAAATATTCAAATTGTTCAAATAAACAAACTTATCACACCCAATTTGTCAGACGTTATTATTTTTATTTTATTTTTTATTTGAGCGCTTTATATAAGCACAGAAGTTGTTAACATCAAATGGCATCAGCTGAAGGTATGAGCAGGTTTCCCAACGGTACAAGGCGAATGTATAGAAAGCAATCGCGATGATATCACACTATCGGATCAGGTCTCAGATTTCGGAGTTTATCCTTAGAGCATTTTCTTATTTATGTATTCCTTGGAGAGTTTTCTCTTAAGAATCGGAATGAAACTTCCGGTCTAGCGCAGAAACATCAAGCTTTCCAAATTAGAGGATGAGTTCGTTGGCTAACACTTTTGGAGCATATTAAAATGCTCAAGTTTCAAAACATGTTGTATAGAAATCACTAAAAACTGTCAAGTAAAACCTGAATAATTGACATTAAACTTTGAGACGAAGAAAGTTTATTATACATATATGTGACAAATGTTTAACTCAAGGATTCGTTTCAGAATGCCTTAAAACGGATTTCAATGTAGAAAATTTTGGAAAATGTCGATTTTAAAATTTTTGGAGCTATTGCATTAGCTTAAATTTTTACGAAAATTCTCTAAAACTGAACAATGCTTATATATTTATCCAAAATCTATTTGAATCCAGACTATTATCTAGAACGAGTTTTTCGTCACAAAATCGGTAATTAATAATTTATTTGTACCCAAAGTGCTTAAATTACTAAACATTTTACATAATGTAATTATGTAACATAACATAATATGTAACATAATATAATATAATGTGATTGATAATTTACGAGAATCATGCTGCATGTTTAGAACTTTTTAGCCACTTCTCTTCGCTATGTCTTTCCATGATTTGTAATCAGTCAATTCTTCAACAGTTAGATTTTGACGAAGAAAACAAAATTATAATAAGAGAAAAACATTTTAAGCCGCGTTCACACCGGAGTTTGAAACACGAGTTGCAAACAGAAATTGCAAACATCTCTAAAAAAGCGAATTTTTAGACGAAACTTTCGCTGTTACAAGCAGTTTTTCAGTGTTTGCAACAGAAATTTTTGTTTCCACCTGAAGTCGGTAAAGATCAAAGGGAGTTGCAAACTTCTGTTTGCAACACTGGTTTCGGTCACTATGTGCCGTTAAAATACAAAACAGAAACGCTAAAAAGCGCAAGGTTACGGCTAGTTTTTCCGTTACAGAAATAGCCTTTCGATAATGCATATCCATTTTCGAAATTTTGTGTCCAATCATTAAAGTTAGATATCCAAAATCCTCACTGGCCATTCTTACAAAGTTTTTAAAACTTCCGTCCGTTCTCAGGTCACCTGATAGAGGGTCAACATCATCTCTATTTAAATCGTCCAACAGGTCTTTTCCACTGTACGTAGCTCTGGAATGCAGGGACGGCCTCACCCAGTATCGTCTCGGCCTACGTTGCTTTGACAACACGACTGATCCCAGGAACCAGAAAATAGGCGAGTTATAATCAAGGTCGATAGTGTTTCAAACATCTTCATGAAACATGGAAATAAAAATTGCAAACTTTGATTTGAAACTACTGTTTGCAACTGCTGTTTGCAATAAAAGTTTGCAACTTTTTGTTTGAAACTTCGGTGTAAACGCGCCTTTACAATCATCTTCAATTTGTAGAGTGGCAAACAAATGCGTGCGAGAAACACCCGGCCCTCAGACCAGGTTGTTCACCGATCGCAGATGTTTCTTCCGATCAACCGGATTTTTCTGTACATCTGTGAGTCGAGGGATCGGAGAATTAAAAATATTAACATTTAAAAAGACTGCCCAGCTCGGAACGGGTTGCGTGGGGTCAGAGGTCAAATTGGGGCTCAGACGGTCGCTGGGGTGCCCGCGTTTTCCGGTCCCCTAGTCCGGCTGAGAGTGTGAATCGTACCAGTCAAAGAACGTATTCGTGCCCCCGTTTACAACTAGTTGTCGGTACTGTGTGGTAAGCAGGGTACTGTGTGGTAAGCAGCTCTACGCTAAATTAGCTTCATTTGTTCCTACTTCGCATTGTTTCCACTTTGGGGAGTTGAAAAACTTTTCCGTTTCCCTTTTTTCCCACCAAAATCATAACCTCTACATTCATTTTACGTTTTTGACCATTTTGAACAACTTCGGATTCATATTCTTGTATGCAGTGTTCCCACAAAACCTTGGATTAAGCTTAATACTTCTACAAACTCCACCTAATTTTTGTGAAATTTTCAAGGAATGTGTGAGATGGTCCCCTATAGTTTGATTTTGCGTATGCACAACGTGAAATCCACCACGCATAATTTTCTTACGGCCTGGTAGTCGTAAATTTCAACTCGATCGTCTGATTATTACCTGCTGTGCAGGAGCGAATGTAACACCCTTGTAACCAGCATTACGTATTACACTGTTTTCATTTGATTTTGATAATACTTTGGTGGATGTGCCGGTTATGCTGAGGATGATCCTCTATAAATTTCATAAGTCACACAAAATATTATTTTTACCATGCTCGCACTAACGTAAAATGTTTTTAATCTTTATTTTCTCACCAAACATCCACCCGATCTCGCACGAATTCGAAGGAAAATGGGGACTTTATTAACCCAAAGTAATTAATAAGTACCATGTCATTAACAGCTGCTGCGCATGCGCAAATCTCAAATCATCTTGAAAAGTTTTAATTCGTAGGTATTTGATGAAATTTTTCGAGACTGAATGGTTTATGTTTTATGATTATGATGGAAAGTTCACCGGTCTGTGCGCATTAAAATTCCGGATACGAGGAAATTATTTGTGATACCCAACTTGGTAGACGTTTTTAAAATTTGAGCTCTTTGTCAGTAAAGCAGTTGAAAACCGTCAATTTTATTCCAAAAAAAAGAAAAGAAAAAATAAAAACTTTCAAAAACATCTACATTACTTTAGTATGTATTTTTTTCGATACCGATTACCGGCTTCCTCAAACTGACATAACAATGTGAAATAATTTCAATGCAACGGAAAAATATAGTGATATTCTCTGATAACCTCTTTAGCGGAGATTCTTGTTAGTTTAATGGCTCGTTGGTTGGTGTAGGTTATAGTTCTATACATAAGTGCTACCTAATACCAAAATCATTAACTATTATGACATGGAGGTGATGGACTGAGGCGAAGTACCTGATTCACCTAGAGGTTATCCTGGGGGCTAAAAAGCTCCAAGAATAACCCAAGAGACGGCAGTTGCAGGAAAGAAAAAAGGGACGACCCATATCAATCTCACCTTTGTAACAGAGTTACCTCCTGAGAGGTCCATCAAGCTCCCGTCAGAGCACAAGAGATAGCGTTGTCGGCGTCCCGTTGAGGAATCAATGGGAACCACGCGCTGTTCTCGATCATTTTAGACAGCTGGTTTGGCGTCGGATGGTTTTCTGGTGACAGGAATATCAACCTTCCCCGAACATGGTTCATTAAAAGCTATGACTAGGGGTGGTATCTCTCTGACGGGATGCCTCTTTACCTCCTCTACCTTTTCATGAGGATTTAGGCCCCCATTGCACCTCTGGGGGGGGGGGGGGGGGGCACCTAAATTCCTTATATGGTAGCAGAGCGTGGTTTGGATTATGCACGGCTGACGCCTAGTAGTCCAATCCACTATTTTTGGGGCGTTAATGTTTCAGAAGAAACATGGCCCGGGGTTCCAGAAGGAATTCCCATTATCACCCTTTGGTATATAAATAATTTCATTGGTCTTTGAATTATAATTTTTCTCTTTTAATCCCCTTTTTATATTTTATATACCACATTTTCTTTCAATTTTATGCCACCTGAGTGCACAATTTAAGTCCCCTAAGTTGGGCAAATTCATTTTATACTATTTTCTTTCAATTTTTTCGCCACCTGAGTATTGCTATCTATTCCACCCAACTACCATACTTGATCTTCAATCAAGTATGTCTTTAAGGGGAGGAGTGTAACAGAGTTACCTCCTGAGAGGTCCATCAAGCTCCCGTCAGAGTACAAGAGATAGCGTTTTCGGCGTCCCGTTGAGGAATCAATGGGAACCACGCGCTGTCCTCGATCATTTTAGACAGCTGGTTTGGCGTCGGATGGTTTTCTGGTGACAGGAATATCAACCTTCCCGAACATGGTTCATTAAAAGCTATGACTAAGGGTGGTATCTCTCTGACGGGATGCCTCTTTACCTCCTCTACCTTTTTATGAGGAGGCCCCCATTGCACCTCTGGGGGGGGGGGGGGGCACCTAAATTCCTTATACCTTTGCGTAATAATTTGCACTGTCTTTGGCATAAATTTCGTTTCACATCATTCGGTCGCAGGGAGCTCCGTCATGTGGATGTGAACAGTAGGGTGGGAGCGCTCCAGAGAAGAATGGGCTAGGAGCTAATGATGACAAGGGGGATGGGAGGTGCATGGTAATGAGCCTTACCTGTGAGTGAGATAATTAGCGGAAGCTTAAGGGTTGATGGGCTGAGAAGATTCTTAGGAAGAGGGGCTGCTCTAGGCAAAGGGAGCAACTGAAGCCCCTTCGGAGAAACTTGGGTCAAACTTGTCTTCAGGAGGAGGCCTGGCTAAAGGAGCTTGAAGTAGTGACACCCTAATGAACTCAAAGTTGCGAAATAAATGTTTGCATTTTCTCGTATCGCCTAATAACTTAATTCCAATGTAGTTTTGCATAGTTCTAAATTCTCAACTAAGCAATCCGGATTCATAAGTTGGAATTTATAACCATTCTTATCAGCCCGGATAGCATTTGGTGCATTGTATGAGAAGTTTTGATTTTTAATCAACCAAGAAAAAATGTGTTCCTCTCTTCTAAATTTGTTGATTTGCATTTAATGTGAAAAGGTATCTAGGTCAGAACAACTATTTCTTCACGCGACGCTCGGATTGCCTCCACTGTTCTTGCTAGACATCACCGATTCATGATGCGGCAAACGATATGTGATACTAGAAGATATTTCACGAGAGTGATACACACTCCGGTATTATTTCAACAGATCGCTTCCTATATTACTTGGTTACGTACGTTGGGACCACATGATTATATATTTGATATTATATCTTCGTTATATCATGTTATATTTTGATGGCTTGCCCCAATTAGGAAGATATAATGCATATTTTGGCTTGGCATCTTTGGAACGAGGAGCGTCTTTATTGGGGTCACATTAAACGTTCAGCTCGTGACTCCTAAACTGCTAGATACAAGATATTTGGCTCAAAAATAAAATAGCAGTCGACAATGATGTTTAATTCGGCTTTTTACTCACCTCTATGGGATGAAATTCAAATAACGAAATTTTAGGGATGACATCTCGCGAAATGTAACGGAGCATTTATCTAATTGGCTAGCGAGGAAAGAGGAAGGCCAGTTGATTTATTGATCCAAACTGATACGCTATCGATAGAAATGTGATAATTAATTTTAAATGCAATGATTGAAAGTATTTTTATATTGTCCATATCGATGTATGGGTCGATTCCATCAGTACGGTGTTTGAACAACAAAAATTGTTGCGTAGGTACTTACTTCGATGAACCAGTTAAACTTTCTACGATAACGAATTTTATTTTCATCGTTCGGGAGATCGAGAAGCTATATACGAAACTCATCATAAATTGTTAATTGTTGGTGTTTTAATCACCACTGTTGCTACTACTTTACTATCACTGTTCCACATTATAATAAAAAAATTCTGCAAACAAAAATAATCGAATTTTCTGCTATTGACTTTGTAGTCGGAGTTGTTGCCCCATTAACTTTTCTTAATAAAACTATTTGTACAAATCCGGGAAATAACAATTTAGAAAGGAATCGAGTGAAGAGGGATCTCTTGGTCCCCACAAGCACGAATAGGAAAGTAACAGGCCACACCTATTGTGTGACATCACATTACTTTGCTCCAATTCTCAACATCTACTCACGTATTTTTTAATCCCTATTATTCGGGTAGTGAAAAAGCCCCTTGTTCACACGCATTGAACTCATCGATACTTGATACAGGAACACGGTATAGAAACATCTCATGTACCTTACAATCAACCCTATGAGTGTATATTTCGCTTTTTAGTGGTATATCAACGGTAACAGTTTTGTTATAAAAACAACACATGATACGCTTGTCAGACCAAGCCGTAATTAAAAATCAAATTAATTTCAATAATATGGATAGTTATTTTGATAATTTGGCATTTGGATTGTACTTATGATCGTACAGAATCAAGTTTAGCATACCACCAACATTTATGACAATATTATTGTCATTGATATTGTGCTAACTCTAGCAGTCATGCTCTAACTTCCTTCTTGTATTCCATTTTCGTAGGACAAAGGACTGGCATTGGAGTCCTTTTTGTTGATATTGAATATTTAAAATCGGAAGGAGGTCGGTGGAAAAGGCGGAGGTTTTTGCCAACGTAGGGCGGGTGCCGTGTAGGTGGGTTTTAAGAAACGGACCTAAGAAGGAAAGGGAGGCTTACACTGCGCATGTGCGCCTTTCAAGCCTTTACCTCTCCCCTCTCCGTCCCTCGCCCTCCGCAAAACGCCAGAAGGAGAGAGAACTGTTTTTCCACATCCAACCAACCCCGCAGCCATATTGGTTTTTCCACCCTTGGCCCCTCCTCTAAGAATAATGATTTTCTCCTAGGGGTGGCTCTCTCCCTGGAGAGGGTGGGCTGAGAAAGGGAGCTAAGAAAGAAAGCTGGGGCGAGAGACGAAGGAGAGGTTTTAAGGGATGTTGGGCTGGGGGTAAGGGTTTACTCCTCGTATTGATGTCCTTTCTCCCTTTTCCCCACCTCACCCTCAAGAAATACTTCTACCCTCGCTCTTAAACCCCATTTCACCCTTGACTCAGAGCTTTCTCCCCCCCTGTGGGGTAATTTCTCCTCTTTCACCGAGCAACCCCTCCCTCCCTTTCTCCTCGCCTTCACTTTCAACGTAATTTATAATTGGCAGAAATTAAGATTCTGGTCTCTCCCGACCCTTTCCCTGGGTTATACCGCCCCCTTATTTCTCTCCGGGTCTCAGCAATTCTTAATGCGAAATTATGGTTGTTTTCCAAGTCTTATTAACATTCGGATTATGAAAGGGATGGCCTGGAGGGAGCTCCAACGCCAGGCAATCTCTTACTATGACTCTCCCTAATATCCTGGAGATTCCATTTAAAAGTCATATCTCACTCTAATCTCCTCCAGACTTCATTCTAAAAACAGATGAGAATTCAGACGAAGTCATAATCTACAACCATAACAGAGACTGGAAGGAATTGTCTTTATGGGTAAAATGCAAGATTTGTCTCCGAACCCACCCCTATGCTATATGGTCTTTGTGACCTTCGAAATTGATTTAATCATCTAATTTATTCAAGCATAGTGAATTTACATCTATTTTTAAGTTAGATCGCCACATTTGTATGTGTGATAAAATTGAATATCTCAGTTGTTTGTTCTAGGGTAGAAAAATCTAATATCTCCTTCAAGAATGCAGGAGTCGTGTTTAGGAGTCCTTAATCTCTTCTGGGACACATGGAACATACCGTACTTCTACCAGTCTCTTATCAGTTCCATTATTTCAAATCGATACTTAACTCTGAGCATGCGTGAACGGGAACTCCATCTAGCATCATTTTTATACACCCTGATTGCCCTATCTAACTCAATTTTTTATTACTCTTGAGAGCAGATGACTTAATCATCCCATATCAATTTCAACAGAACTGCACCAATAGTACCAGCTGGGCATACCCGAATGTGAAATTCTTAAAACAAGCATGTGTCTACTGTTTTCATTCGATTTCGATGAAATCTTCAGGGATCGTAGGGTTCGGGCTGCGAATGGTCCTCAATGAACGAGAAACCACGTTTTTCATCATTCAAACAATTTCCTCTCCTATTTAGCAATGTAAAAGTAAAATTGACTATACCTTTGAAAAGAGTATTAAATGAAGTAGTTTTTGTGAAAGTTGAGAGTCTCTAAGAATAATTTGAGGGAGTGCTGCAGAAGTCTCTTATCAGTTACCATTACTCCAAATCAATACTTCATTTTGGGCATGCGCAAACGGGAACTCCATTAGGCATCATTTTCACACGCCCAGTCTTACTCGAATTTGAAATATACTCGAGAGAAGATAACTTGATCATCCCATATCAATTTCAACACAACAATATGCGAAGAAGCTACACGGCCTTTTCAAGTTAGCAGACGTTTTTGAGCTGTTGTTTCATTCAGGAATTGATTACGAAGAAATTCCGCCTAAAAGTCATTGTCATTACCAACAGTTAGTACCCTATCTACTCTACGTTTATACATATATCGTACTGTCATAGTACGAAAGCGTACGATAGTGTAGTTTTCAGTAGCAAGGTAGATATTGTGAAATGAACATTACGTATTCCAAACAGTAAGCAACCAATTCTCTGCGAAAGTAGGTAATCAGGTAGACTAACTAGGTTAACTATCTATATTTACTTATGTCAGCAGCCTCATGCGGGTACGTATTTACCTCCCACCCGTATTTCCATGAAATGATCCCATTTTTGCAACAAAAAATAACAGAGGCCTTCTAAATAAGATCTGAAAAATTCTAATACTTCCCATACAAAAATGTTTTGCTGTCTTATCAATGTTTTCCACCACATTCTGTCTTGAATAACAAGGAGGTGATGGGAATGGAGTGGTTACCCTTTTAAGGGTGGAGGAGATTAACCTGCTACACCTAGAGGATATAGGTTGGGCTGGGGTAAATTTTTAATTTTTAAATGGTAAAAATTTTAATGTATATATCCCATTTGACAATGGAATGGTAAGGGGGGGGGGGGGCACAGTGTAAGGGAGGCTCCAAGTAGGCAGGTCATGGGTAGGTATATGTTTAAAGTTTAAATGTTTATTGGGTACAGTTTAAAGTTTATCGCTCTTTATGCCAATGGGTGGGGGAGGGGAGTTGGGGGCGTCAGGGCAATCCATAATAGAGGGAATGGGGGAAGTGGGTTCGGAACCAAGCTTTGCCAACATTTAACAAGAAGGTGATGGCAATGGTGTTGTTAGCCCTTCAAAGGGAAGAGGCGATCAACCTGTTACACTCAGAGAATAAGCTGGAAGCTGAATAGCGCAGGAACTATTCCAAGATGCGGCAATTTCAAGAATTGACAAGGAGGAACTACTCATAACCATCACACTTGTTGAACTTTTTGAACAAGAAGGGTCTTTTCTGTTTTCTACATTCCGATCAACATTCTAAATCCAGTCTATCATCAGTATAGTTGGGATCTTATTATGTTTCTGCCTAGAACAAAAAGATCATAACAGTATTGCTTTAGTTACTTTCTCTTTACAAGTCAAGTGATGACCAGAAAGTCGATTTCAGAAACTTTTCTTTGTGCGTGGTTTCGACCCCGTCAGAAAACAATATGATTATTTTGATATGAATATCATCTCTACCAGTCGGATGAACGGTGACGTGGCTCTTTTTCCACATCATGCGACGTGCATTGTCGAGAATGTCACAGAAAACCGCTGACCCCGCAAATATCTGCCTGGACAACGTAGGCCTGAAAAGGTACGGCGATACACCACGTTTACAGAAAAACTGTAGCTTTATTCCTGACGGTGTAATCAGCAGTTTTTATTGATTGTTCAATAATTGTTGAATTATAAAGTTCTTGATGATCATGATTTGGTTTCAGATTCAAACGGGAGAGATTTGAATGTCACTCTGGCTACATGGTGCACTTCATCTATACTTTACATTCCATCATGTCCTGGTATCCACAGCAGAGTTTATTTGTTTCCTTGGCAGCCTGCTTGAGGGAAATGTCCATGTGTCAGTGTTACAATATTTTGCTCGGGCTACCCAATCCAGGCTTAACTTCTGACCAACTAAAATGTTAGCGAATTTTAAAATTAACATTTTCAAAAATTCCTTCAAGAAATCTATTTCATTCTGAAATGATTCCTGAAGTTTGCGCTTTTTCTTATGTACATTCATAAAAATATGCTCAAAAAATCACTAAAAGTGGCTAAAAATTGTTAAATTCGTAGTTTTAGCAGAATTTTATTCAAAAGAAGTTTATCAAAGATGACCGAGGACATTAAAATATTTATGTACAAGTTTATGCTGAAAAATATACTTAAATTTCAATAATATTTGCAGAATAGATAAAAAACTGAAAAAAATCCAAAAATTCTAAAATCCTATTTTAATTGCAAAATATGATTTAGAATGAGTTTTAGAACGTCGAATTTTAGAACGTAGTTAACCATTTATTTTCACTCGAAGTCCTCAATTTTTAAAACAATGTAATATATATAGTAAGATAATGTAAGAAAATTTGCTCAAACAAACATGCTGCATGGCTGGACTTTTTTTTCTTTTTTTTTTACTCACAAAGTTGTCTAGTTATGAACTATGTTGTCCATTTTAGCATATTTAGGGATGTGGAAGGAGGTTTTAAACCTATGAAATATTTACTAGTTTTAATTTAATGTATTATTGTGCAACATACTTTTTAATCACCCCTTCTACAGATTCGCCGTTCATCTACATCTAATGGATACCAGATCTGCTAGTGTTATACAATATCTAGCAGGACTAGGTGAGATGGGGTGATTTATTGTCCAACAATCTACTTAGAAACTTCAGTCGAAGTGATTTCCTAAACAATGCTTCACAGCAGAAGATCCAATGGTTGACTGAAAACTGGGTTCCCGGCCCGCTCGTCGTTTTCTTATCGTCGTAAAGGAGAACTGAAGCGCTCCGCCAATTGATGAGTCGTTGTCGACGTGATGAATACACGGTTTTGTGTGTAGGGAAGGCGAAAGCCCGAACAATCGCAACGACCGGGCCCTATTGAAACCATCCGGAGAACAAGAGGGCTTCCAGGCTCCACAGTTAAGGAAACGATCGTGGCAGGGGGGTTAGGACGGTGAAGAAGGGAGGGATAGGGCGCTCGGCAAAACTCCCGAATGTGTCAATTAATATGAAAGGTGGGAGGCTTTCCTTCAAACCGGCTAACCCGCGGAATGTCTGGAAGGTACCCAGCTAATAGAATGAGAATGGCGAAGGGGATATTGTGGTTTCCGAAGGGGAAGGGGCACGTGGTGAGCATTGTTCTCCCAAGTCCTGTCTTATCTGGCCTTTATCGCCGAAGAGACGCTCACGTGGCGCATTAGTCAATTTCTTGAAGAGCCTCCGATTCCGTCTTCTATTGTCCTGCAAGGTCCTTTGTCGTTGGCAACGACTCATCACAAATAGAAGAAGACGTTGGCGCTAATCAAATTATTTTCTGCGCATCTACCTGTAGATCCCACGTATTCCCCCAGATGCTTATTGTAAATGTGGAAAAGGAAGATCAGCGAATAAAAACGTCTGCCAAGTTGGGTGGGCATTATAGCTTCCTCACATACTGTAACATATGAACGTATAGAATTTGTTGAGAAGAACAAAGTACAAGTCAAAATGATTGATAAGTCGACGTTAGGTATAAGAAATTGATGTTTGCACATGGACACAAAAATTTTCTAATCCAACGGCAATGAAATTTATAGGGGGAAATCTAAAAGCTGAACCGCACAATCCTCGAAAAGTTCTTCAAAATCGGAGTTTTTTTTTGTTTTGATAAATTTTAGTATTGCGCATGTGCTATAGTATTACTCCATCAATAGCAATATAACTCATAGGCACGGAATTTTCCCGTAACAAATGCCCATATACCCCCCAATATTGAACGAAATCGGACCAACAAATGATAAGAAATCGACATTATAATAAATTGACGTTTGCACATGCGCACAGACTAAAATTTATGTGACGGCAATGAAAGTTGTAAGGGGTCGTCTTGAAGCTATCCCGCTCAATTCCTGAAAATCTCATCAAAATCGTTCCATTAGACTCGAAGTGTAGCCTGTTTGAATCGATAAAAGTTTCGCACATGCGCAATGGTTATTAATCTACCGATTGCGATATAATCTATTTGGCATCAGTCAAGAACACATACCCAATTAGCTACCGAGTTTGAATGAAAACGGATCAACACCGAGTTTGAATGAAAACGGATCAACAGATGATGAGAAATCGACATTATGAGAAATTCACGTTAGCCCTTGCGTTAATGATTGCCACTTTTGATTCGACGGCATTGAAAATTATGGGGGGGGGAGGGGGGGTTGAAAATGTCATTGAAATCATACTGAAACTTGGTATAGTTTTGGGCGTGGCAAGGATTTACCACAGACAGACATCAGACAGACACACACGGAACCAAAATTGATCAGCAAGCTCTAAAACGCAAAAAGCAAGTGGAAATTTTGATTTTTGATGAGACAAATTTTTTCGACTTGAATCGCGAACACAAAGCTTCTCTACCTTCGTTAGTGAGGAAGCAAAATTCTTGTGAAACACTAAACCTATTCGTTTACAAGCTTTAGAAAAGTGTTTGCAAAATTTGTTCAAATACATTTTTTAATTTTATTAAAGACATAATTGTACAGTACTTCTTTAATACCTATTATTCACCCTGTATCCTCTAATAATGTACCTACCAATGAAAAATAAACAGAAATTTAATGTTTCTGAAATTCTAACTTTTTATCCACATTAAAGGTATTTAAGAAGGAAGGTACTTATTTATTCATCATAATAACTAACATCTGAAGATTTAGCTTCACGATTTGTAGAATTCCATCCAGCCATGGGATGATCAGTGACAACTACAAAGCTGAAATTACTATACTCTTCAACACGAGTGGAGAGAGGGGTCTCCCTTCCTCAGTAACTTGGCGTGCCCAGAAAGCGATGCATCTCACATCAGTAGTAGAGAAAGCAATCGGCTTTCATCTACTTAATCTCTGAAAATATCCATATTAGGTGTATTATAGTAGAGACTCCCCATGTTTTGAAACGTAAAAGGAAACATTGCGCACCTTTTCACGACGTTTCCATTTTATTTGCGTACCAGAACGAATTCCCTAACTAGCCAACCATTCATCATTGAAGAAATTATTCTATGTAGTTAGTAAGACATCAGTGACAATGTTAGTTATACGCACATGCAAGAAATGCTTACTTCTCACATTATTGAGCTATTATTCTGTAATTTGTAAAGCAATGAAACTAACTTTATACATAACTAATGACAAATAAATGTATTTTTAAAGTACATCAATTCAATCATGTGGTCATGCTGCACAACTGATACTTTTCATTGGCATCTAAACATTAAGACGTCTTGTAGTATTAAGAAATACCTATCCTAAAACGTTGACTCTTCAATATATATTTTGAGATTTGAGTGCTACGCAAAATAGTTTTTGAGAAGTTAAACTAATTAGGACGTCTCTCAGAAGCTGAGAAAATAAGGTAGTTGTGCTATTACAATTAAAGTTTTCAACCAAGAAATCATGATTAATACTTAAAAAGGAAAATCACAAAAAAAATGTGATAACAATAGTTAAATCATCATTTTATTCCGTTACATAAAAGTAAAATATCACATTATGTTGCAAACAAATTAATTTTTTGAATTATTGTTTTACATGTGAGTAATTTAGTATAAGATTATCTTAAATTAAGTATCACGTTTCTCAAAATGCCCAGAAAATCGCAGTGGATGTGTGATTTTTCAGCCAAATTTTACCAAGAAAATTTACAGAGGTTCAACATTGAAAATAGATAACCAAAATAAATAATAATAATAAAAATGTGGAGTTATTTAAATTAAAACTCGGCGCTCCGCGCCTCGCCAGGGGGCAAGCCCCCTGGACCCCCGGTTACCTCTATTTACATACTTCGGACGAAATTATTGAAACACAGAATGTGTTTGCGTTGTCGCGCAACCAAGTGACAACCAAACAAGCGTCATTGTTTACTATTCATTTATAACATCAATTTATATAGTTATAGTATGAAACTACGAAAATTGCGTTGTCGCGCAACCAAGTGACAACCAAACAAGCGTCACTGTTTACTATTCATTTATAACATCAATTTATAGAGTTATAGTATGAAACTACGAAAAAAAAAACGAAATAAATTCGTGATAAATCAAGAGCTTTCCAACGAATGGTGAACGATTTCTGTGCGATTAAAATGGCGGAAATTCCATTTCCCTACCAACGGCTCGGTTGTGCGTGAAAATCATCCGTCACACATTTCGTTCCCATCCCGCGTTCCATTTTCGGCTAGTTAGTCCATGGCTAAAACACATTCTGTGTTAAAATATGGTTATCTTGGGATGAGTTATCTTAAAACTTTTATTTTAATGTTATTTCCTTACTTAAAGTAGCGAACCCAGCAAGTCTGTGTTGGTTTATACTGATTTACTAAGTATCCATTGACGATTTTAAATCTATCGTTGTGACAATAACAATAAAACAACAGCACAGCTACCTATTGCATCTTATGTACTTACACGACCTTTATTACGTCTTATTGAGAAACTATGCCCAGCTTGAAAAAATGTTCTTTGTTGAAATTCAGATGCTTATCTTATTGGCGAATATGAATGAATGAATGAAACGAAAATTTAATGCAAAGATACTTTTTTGTAGTACTTATATTATCCTACATATCAGAATGAAACTTAGTCTCCATTATGAGTAATGCGAGATAGACAGAACCAGTTGATGCTTCATATTATACTAGGTAGGTGTGTAGTACTTCATGAATAGCAAATAATAAAAAATTAAAAATGCAAAATTAAAATTTAAAAAAAATTAAAAATACCTAACTAGCCTTTCGACTATGGTGGAAAACATGTTCCAGTTGGCCTTCCAGTTGGCCTTAATGCTGGTGGAAAACAAAACATGTTCCAGTTCTTGAGCACATACATATTATTATAAACATCTGAATTGTATAATTAAATTATTATTTATTATTACAAATATTGTAAAGGGCGCATTAATAAACCAAATCTTCTAGCCTGATATATTATTTCAATTCTAAACAATATCTTCCTAAGCCAAGCAAAATGCCACATTTTCAAATGAGTGTGAACTTTGTTGGATGAAGTCATAAATTAAGTTTAATGCTGGGTGGAAAACTTCTTTCTACACAATCCTTCTACTCTTGCTTCACACAATGTTCTTCAAAAATTTTATGAAACTTTAAAATGTTAAGTTTACGAAAAAGTGGGTCTATATGCACTGGGAATTTAATTTTCGTAATAACACAAAGTAGCATTTTCTAGCAGACTTTTACCGGTTCAGAGATGTGGCATAAACCCCACCCTAAGCAGACGACCCGTACAGCGAAATGTTCAATACAGTAATCTTGTAAGCATTAGAATAAGAATCATTCTTGAATTCGAAAAAAAAGCCACAGTTCCTTTGAGCCTGACGGCTAAAATTAAAAAACATGAATATGCTTTAGCCGTACACGACTCACTCTTCGTCGATTCTCTGAACCCGACCCCCCATCGGCCTCTGAACTCTGTTTATCATTCTGCCATCAATCCTAAAACATGGAATCATGTTTTAGCTCCTCGCTCTCACTTTATTATAGAAATGATCACGACCATTGAGCTCTTGTGAGATGATGATCTCCTAATAGAAACTCGCGAGTAAACATTCACTTTATTATAGAAAGAGGCTAAAGAGGCTACATACGAAATTACAGGTTCCTATAGTGTAAAGTATAGAAATTACCTATTAAAATAATTTAACCACCGCTTCACAAATTTAACCGTTCTCGCAATATTCGGATCACCTGCTATGAATCACATTATCGAAACACCAGCTCAATGAAATCATCAGAAATTAACAAGCGGTTGCAATCATGTTCACAATATCAATAATTGAGAATGATCACCTGTGTGTAAACAATTATTCATATAACCATGCTCATAACTCAGCTTGTTGGCCACGCACTTCGCAGTAGTTAATATAGTATGGTTGGATAAATCGAGAGCTTTCGAACGAATGGTCAACGAATTTTTTGGGATGAAAAACGACGAAGTATCATATCCCTAGCAACGACTCGGTTGTAAGCGGAAATCATCACAATTATTGGCGCTACTTTCGTTGCACTCTCGTGGGACATTTTTCGGTAGTTAGGTTACGGCTAAAGCATATTCATGCTAATACATAAACAAGCTTCCTCAATCTTTTATAAACTAGATCAATTTGAGTTCCCCACTTCGCATAACTCTATACACAATAGAATCTACCCATATAGAATTAGGGAAATTCCAAACATTCGACGGGCCTTTCAATAGGGAGCTAGGTCAGCTTTGTCTCACACAATTGCTCCCACTTTGAGAGGCAAAATAGTTCATTCGGTCCAGAGCTGCAGGCGAGGAACTGATTGGAAAATTCCAGACTCCGGAGGAAAAGGAAGGGAAAAGGTCGATCGGAGTCGTGTGCTCAAGTATTGATCCTGAAGAGAGAGAAAGAGACCCGAGAGAAGGCGAGCTCGCAGAAAATCTTTCGGGAGAGGAGAAGGGCGGTTCGAACGGAGAAAAGAGAGAAGGGGGAAATGCCTGGGCTTGGGAAGCTCAAAGGGTTTTGACGTGCACCTTAATTAGTAATCAGGCAAAGAAGGAAGAGGCGCTGGAGAGGAAGTTCTGAGAGGAAGGCGAAGCTCTTCCCAGGGAAATGGGTTTTCTTTCAAGCCCTCCCCAGCCTTCTCCATCTTCTCCTTTCAGAACCCAGCCGAAGCTAAGCAAGAAAGGCAGCGCCCGAGAGAGACGGAGGGAATTTCAGAGGAAACGAGAGGAACAGAGACGGTAAAAGTGGAGAGGGAGCCCTGTTATCATTGAACCGCCCAACTTTAATGTGTTTCTTAACTCCGCCCATCCTACCAGCTCTCTTGTCAAAGTTCCAACAACCCTTCCCGCTTCACGGCTTAATAAACTTTTGTCTTTCAGATATAAAATGGCAAGTTCCCTCGACGCTAAAGCTCTCTCAGTTCGCTCTCTCTCTCTGTACTCGGTGCGAAACCCCCCGTAGCTCCGCCTTGAGTGCGAAGTTGCTCGTTTCGTTGTAGATAAGAAATAAATTATTTAGCTGTGCATTAGAACTAGCTCTAACTTTCCCATCTCACCTCGGTGGTTCGTGCTTATTGTTCCAAACAGGCTTCCCCTCGCTTCCCCTCCCCCTTCACGACCATCATCGCCACTTTTGCACACTTCTGCCTTGAAGCTTGAACGCTTTCTCCTATCTCGGGACCCGCTCTCAGCGGCATCCAAAACCCACATCCAGAAACTTGATCATTAAGACGCGAGGCTATTGGTGAAACTAAGTAGTCCCCAAGTACAATGGCAGGTACTTACCTCGGTTAAGAGTTGAGATCGAAACCACCCCTGAGAACCTCTGCCTTTCAACCTCTCACGAACTTCTAAGTGAGCTCCGAACTTCACTTTTTCAGTAAAGTCAACCGGGTAATTATGAACCAATTCCAGCGGTTTGAACTAATGTGTATTCTCAGAGGTCAATATTTACGTAAAAATTGTATTTCCCCCTACATAGTTTCACCTTCAATAGTTTGCTAACATAATACGAGTACAATAAAGGTAGATGGCGTTGTGACTTTCAATGGATTAGGCGCCTGAACCGCTTGAATAAGTATATACCTTCTAATTATCTCGAATAGAATTGAGAATATTTATTCTTGTGCATTGAATATGCCAGGCAGTATACTCAGACGATGAGCACTAACTTGACAATCAGAAGTTTAATAGGGGTTCGTTCACCATCAGTCAATGCTGTTTCAAATAATAATATAAAACGTTATTTGAAAAATGCCAAACCCTGATGGTACCAATGAGAGGACAATGCTCGAGAATTGGGTAGGCATTTATTATTTTACATTACATCAATAGCTAGTAATGCGCAGTGGACCATCAGAAAAACAAATTTCGTTTGAGGTACTCATAATCACTAGAAAGAAGGAGAAAAAACCGAAAAAAAAAAAAAAAAAAAAAAACAGGATCCATAGGGATCTAAACCTAAACAGCTCTTAGGTTTAGATTTTGTTATTTTTCCACTTAGATTTACATAGACCTTTTCTATTTAAGCTTAGGCTTTTTCCATTTAGGTCTGCACTTTTTCACTTACCTTACATGCATTAAAATTACTTAACGAACAAAGAAGAAGTAAATTATTTTGAGATCGAAATATTCGAGTATTTTTACCATAAAATTGATATCTAACAAAAAATATCTATGAACTTAAGTTCTCAAATTTCGAAAGAATGTAACAACTATAGTACGATAATTTACAAAAATTCATGCTCCATGACTGGAACTTTTAGATTCATAACAAACTTAAGAAAACGTATATTTATTCCTATCGTTTTCTCTTATTTTTACTTTTTGCCTAATGAAAGCTGATTAGCGTATTTATTACAACAAGGCTAACTACATACTGAAAATTTGATAGAGTCTAAATCTAGGGAGAAAAAATCTAAAACTAGGTGGAAAAGGTCTGAATCAATATCAATGTATGGAAATGCTAATAAAATCATCACATTCTTCCCATGTTCGTATAGGTACATAGTTTTGTAATTTTTTGCGATCTTTTAAAAGTTCCAGCGAGTTGAATTTATTATGAAAATGCTTCTCTCTTGTTGGAAAATGTTACAATCTATTCGGAAAACGTTTATTTCCATTCGGAAAACCTATATGTTTTAGCTACTAATCATTCTTTTCTTAATTATTTTAATATTATAATTTTTTCCAAGTTTTGTTAGACCACAGATATTTGTTTATAAACAAAATCCCTAATCCTTTCTTTTTCAGCATCCTCGCCACTAAGCTAATCAAATCACTCGCCTACAGATTTAAGTAATATTTTGTTGCATTGAACGAGTGTTCGGACATACACAAAGTTCCCGGTGATCGAGTACTAAACCAGCCTTGGTGCAAGACGTGACTTTCAGCTACTAATGACACTAGAAATTGATAATTGGAATTACATATCGCATTGAGAATTAGCAACCGTTCTATCCTATACACGTATTGTGCAGATGTTTCCCCTCTCGAACCCTCGATATTGTTGCTATAAATGAATCCCGGTTTCAATGAGATTAGCTCGGATCTTCCTGAAAATGAGAGCCCTTCCCCCCGAACCTAACGACTGGGTCATTTTTCATGCCAGAGCAAAGCAGCTTGCGCCCCCCCCCCCCCCCCCCCCCCCCCCCCCTATTTATTCATTACCTCTCCAAAAAAGCTTATGCCGCCGAGAAAAGGGTCGGAAAATCAGGTTTCCTTGCCCGCACAACCCGCTGTTGCGGAAACCGCCGAGATTAAAAAATAATTCCCACCCGGGAACGCCCTCTCGGGTTGTGCGTTTAGCATTTTACACGGATAACGGCGAGGAGCACTTCATAAATCTCAAGTTTTCCGTGCTCAACCCTCTTTTCCCACGGAACAAAAATGGGGGTTAAAATCTGTTTTTAAGAGGTTTTATACGAGGGGTAGCTAATCCAGTTTCCCTTCGTTCTATTCTTGAAACAATAAAACTGTATAATTTATTCATTAGAGTCGCCGAGGGGTAATTTATGTATAACCGGATCTCCCTTGCGGTTCCGCCTCTCTTTTCCTCCTGCGCTAATGAAATGTTACATTAGCGGGGGAGCACCGCAGCGGGACAGCACTATTTTCGTTGCAGGTTTTACAAAACCGCAGCTGGGAAAGTAGCGAAATGGCGTGTTGTGGGTGGAAAATTTCTCTTAATTTACATTTGTTGTATACTAGCGTTGCGGGAGTCGGAACGCTGTTTTCTCTGTTTCGTCCATAAAATTTTCCACCGCAGCGCTTGCAGGGAGAAAAAACGGTGGGAGGCTTTTCCAGCGATTCTCTTCCGAGTTTTATGGGTTAGCAAACTGGGGGGGGCCAGCGGGTACCGCATCTTTTCGCATTCCCGCAAAAACCACTTTTTAACGTTAGGGGAAACATTGAGCGGTTGGAGGCCTGCGGAGAGGGAAACCGCTCTGGACAAACCGCTCTGGACGGACCGCTTCAACAAATTGCCGCGTTGGCGATGGGTGTGGCGGAGAAGGGAAGAGAAAAGTGGTGCTAGGAGAAGAGAAAGAGCGAGAGACTGAGTGGTGTAGAGGGTCGGATAAAGAGAAAGAGTTAGTTTGGAGTGGTGGTGGTGCGAGGGGGAGTTAGTTTTAAACTGTCAGGGCTATACTTTCTCAGACCGAATTTTCTCTCGAACTGAAAACCACTTTCCGGGCTGTTGGCCTCCGCCTCCACCGCAAATTTATGCGTTCGTGGAGCTTCCACGGGTCGACTGGTCAGCATTCAGTAAACGAAGAATTCCGAATTTATTTGTTAGATTCTCACCAAATTAAGTTGCAGTGTGAACTAGTACATAACTGTCTACCTTGTAACGGTTTTCACCTCAACCTGCAGAGTGCGTCTACCCTACGAACTATTGTGGAGTCGAAAGCGCTGTTCCCGATTCCATCAAATGGCGGTTGCGGAAGTACAGTTCATCGTCACAGTTGGTTTTCATAAACATTAAATTGTAATTGTGATTTCAATTTGAAATTTATTTATTTATTATTTTTCACAACAAACATAATTACAAATTCAGCCAGTCAGGTGATGTAGAAGTGGAAACAACCCAGATACAAACACAAAAACAAAAAACATTTCATTTGGCCTATCATTGGTAAGCGGCAGAGACAAATCACATTATAGAAGGAAAATTTCAGTAAATTGGACTAAATTACGTCACCGTGGGGCAGGAAAATTGCCAAAATAGAGTCTCAACTTTCGCTTAATAACTGCCATGGAGTCAGACCACACGTCGATCAAAGATCCGAGGGAGTTAACCATATCCTGCATCCGAACGATTGAAGAGTTTAATCCATAGTTATTTCGATGAAACGTGAAATGGAAGGGGAATAGATTCCTTGTTGGCCTTGATGGAACCCTGATGTTAGTTCTGGCCAACAGGTGCGGCGAGCCATAGTCTCCTCTCAAAATCTTAAGGAGCGTCACGATATCGCATTGCATCCTCCTTTGCTCCAGTGAGTCAAGCCCTAAGACTTTTCTCATATCCAGGTCGGAAAAACCATCGATGCTATTGCACTTTGTAGACGCCAGATTCAAGAATTTGTGTTGGACCCTTTCAATGGAATCGACATGAGTAGAATAACGTGGATTCCAGAGTACCGAAGCAAATTCCAAATGACTTCTGACAAGGGCACAATAAAGAAATTTAACAGATGAAAGACTAAGGAAACGACGCGTAGTCCTGTACAGAAAGCCAAGCTGTCCAAGTGCCTTCGAGACGATGTCGCTCAAATGATTGGAGAAGGAGAATCTGGAGACGATCAACACTCCCAGGTCTCTTATAGTTTCGACGCGCTGAAGTGGAATGCTATTTATATGGTAAGTGCGATCAACCACCAAGGATTGGGCTCTGGAGAAGGAAATTACATTACACTTACTGATATTGATTTTCAGTAAATTCAATGCACAGAAGCTGCCAAAGGAGATCACAGCCGCCTGAAGTGCAAGTGCGTCCACCTCATTGCGCACCTTTCTGTAAATCTTGAGATCATCCGCGTACAACAGAAAGTTAACGTCCCGGAGAAGGCCTGGGAGGTCGTTCATAAAGAGAATGAAAAAGATTGGTCCTAGATGGGATCCCTGGGGGACGCCAGAGAGAACTTCAATTGGCTGTGACAGGTATTTTTCGACTATCACGATTTGCTTTCTTTCAGAGAGATAGGAGGAAATCCAATCCAGAACCCAACCCGCAGCACCAACCGCCTTCAACTTAGCAAGCAACAGTGGGATGGGAAGCTTGTCGAAGGCCTTAGAAAGATCCGTATACACTGCATCTACCTGCCACCCGCTCTCCAAAGCCTCCAGAACTAACTGTTCACATTCCATAAGGTTAGTCACGACAGATCGACCCGCCAAGAAGCCATACTGAGAACTATGGATCTCCCCTCTAAAAACAGCAATTAGTTCCTCAACTACCAGGCTCTCTTGTACCTAGGGGATAACAGATAACTTGCATATTGGTCTATAGTTATTAATAGTACTTCTATCCCCAGACTTGAAGATCGGCACAACAAAAGAAGTCTTCCATAAGGCAGGGAAACATCCAGACTCCAGGCTCAGGTTAAACAAATAAATTTTACAAGGGAAATGAAAACATCTCAATGAAGAAGTCTCAGTTTCGACGGAGGAACGCTGGAGAACAATAAAAACAAGTTAAGGTCAGAAAAGCCTTTTTTGTAAAGTTCTGAAATAATTTAGGGCCGGTTTATCAATTATCTGCACTAACAACAGGATAGCTATACCGAGTATAGCACTATAACTCCAGATAAAGAATGTGAGTTGTTTATCAATGCCGAATTACTAGTAAGATAAATTCTGTCTGGCAGATAGCGCCGTTAGCATCCTCATTAGTGTCCGTAGGTGACAAAATAACGGCGATTTTCACATGGAGCTATCACAGAGTAGAGTAGGAGCTACATTTTCTTCTTGGATCGACTATAAAAACCAGGTATGACGTTATTTCCACTAAAGTGTCCTCTGATGTTATCAACCTCGGCAAATTAGAAACCACCACATTTTTGCCGTTTATTTGCTTAATTTCTAGAGAGAGAAACGAAGTATATACGAATAGCGATATTGCAACCTGAATTATTATGAATATATCTATTATTGTGATCAGTAAGTTGTGGTGTTAATTTTATTTTCGATTTATGTTAGGATGTAAAGAACGATATCTTTGTCCAACCGAAACCTCAATAAAAACACTCACTCGTCCCATATTAGTAGGTCATCGACACGGGGTCTTACTAGATATTTACGGTCTTCTTTTCCATTCAACGAATTATGCTACGATAGAATCTTCGTCGTTACTGCTATTTGAAGACAAATCCCCGAATACATCCATTGGAAGGTACCTACAAAAATAAAGACAATCAAACTTGAGATTGAAATAAGATTTTTGTAAATAGATAAACTTGTTCGAGGTTAGAAAGATCTAGATATCTTATTAACCTCCAGTTATAATTGTTATCCAGCCGTCTAGTGACCAGATAAATTAAAACGCCAGATAGGGTTTAACACCCTATGGATAAACACCCCCTATTGTGCTATTTAGAGGATAACGCTATCTTTCAGATAAATCCCTCTTATTCATTGGATAAATGTGATTGATAAAGCGGCCCTTAAACTGATCGAATAAAGAAACGATTTAAATTCGTTAAAATCTACTCGACAAAACTAAAGTAACCACCTACTTCATTCGTACAATTAGCAAATCAACACGTGAAACTTGAATACGATTTCTCAGCCAGAGCGAAAAAGGGCGAAATTCATTGTAATGTAGTCACTCAAGTCTGAAAAACATAATTTTCAATGAATATTGAATATAATGAATTAATTCATATCAGCGGTTCCACCTTATCAAATAATAAAATTTTTGAGGTGATCCTATTTATTATGGGCTCAGATTTATTGACATTTTGACATTTCATGTCTTTGCTATGGCACACAACCAAATTTTCGTTATGTCACGTTACGTTACGTAACGAAATATGCTCAATTTCTGATGATTTCCGCTTACAACCGAGACGTTGCTAGGGAAATGGTACTTCGTCGTTTTTCATCCCACAAAATTCGTTCACCATTCGTTCGAAAGCTCTCGATTTATCCAATCATATTATGTTAACTACTGCGAAGTGCGTGGCCAACAATCACAGTTATGAGCATGGTTATTTGAATTATTGTTTACACACAGGTGATCATTCTCAATAATTGATATTGTGAACATGATTGCAACCGCTTGTTAATTTCTGATTGCATACGAGTCTGCTACACATACCTACGCGTCTGCAACTGAAGACATGAAATGTTCCAATGTGTTGCAGACTCGTATGCAAGCGTTTCGTCTTTACATTCTTTCTTAGTCGATTTTCAGAGAATGTGTTTTTGCGATCACCAACCGGTTAAAAACCGACACAAAATTATGTAACGAAAAAACGAGACGCGATAACCGTAAACTTTGTAGCAAACCTCCGCTTATTTATGTCTTTACAATGGCACATAACTCAAAAAGTGTGACGAAGAAAGCGTTATGAAAAATTTCCAATGAGTTTCACGAACAACCGATTCGTTGCTACGGAACTTCAACTTCGCCAGTTATCATCGTACAAAAATCGTTCACCACTCGTTAGATAGCTCTCGATTTACCTAACCATATTACGTTAACCACTGCGGAGTGCTTGGCCGACAAGCTGCGGTATGAGCGTGATTGTTTAAATAATTGTTTACATACAGGTGATCATTCTCAATAATCACCTGTAAAGACATCATTTTAAGACCAAACAAATCACGTGCGGAAGGGGGCGCAAAGACATAAAATGTCCCTCGTGGTTGCGTACTTGTACGAAAGCTGTACCCACCGTTTGTGTTTTGATACATTGGAAAATATCGTGTACGTGGTTTACTGTGTGTTTTAATATTAATTCAGATTGTTCTCGTTGGCTCAAATGAGATCTGATAACAAGATTTGAGGAATTTATCACGGGCAAGTCCATTGCAATATTAGCGTAAGTAGGAGAGAGTACTAACGTGATAATTTACACAATGATAGATACATAAAATTGATAATTAATACATACCATAACAAATTAATGCTTTCAGATCAACAGGATAGAACAGTCAATAAACTATGCATACAAGTAATTTTTAGTGAATTCGACAATAAACATTGAGGCACTACAACACATTAAAAATAATTGATGTAGGAATAAATTGGACATTGTGCATTGAGAATTTTGGATTTAAAACCTGACCAGCACATTCAATTCTCTGGGGTTCCGAAAAAAAGGCTTGTAGTGTTGGGAATTACTGGCGTTAAGGAGAAAAGGGTTGGAGTCCTTGAGTAAAACTGTGGAATTGAGAAGTTCGTTTTAGACAGAACAGAAGGGAAGACCTAACGTCCACGTACCAGTTTGAAGAATAAGGTGGCGTCCACCAGCCTCTTCCCATTCTTCAGGTTGTTCAGATCGCGCAGATCTCTATTTTCATGACGGAAAACCAAATTTTTTGTATTTAATAACAACTTCTCAACTCGAAATTGAGTTTGACAGGAAAATCATACATCCCAAGTCTCCAGTAGAAGTAGTTGAGGAGTTCTTTTTTTTACCACAAAACATGATAACACAAGACACATATGATTGAAACATTGACCAACAGGATTCTTGCTCATTTACTTCCAAATTTTGGAAGTTTTTTACTTCCAAATTCATAATTTCCTATTCAATTTACCAAATTTTGAGGACAATTATTGGGCTATTCAAATGAATGGAAATTTAATAACATTAAATCGGAAATAGATGATTACCTCAGAGCTGGTTTCAATTAAATCGCACAGAAAACGCTAACTACTCGTTCTTCCAGACTGTTTGATTCCTTGATCTGCTACCTTAAAAAGTAGAAGTGTATTAAAAAAAAAAAGAGAAGAAGAAGAAAGCATATATTTGTCATAAAATAAACTTAGATAATCTCTTAGGTAAAACATTATACGTATAGGCATCTCATAACGTATTGGATGTGGTTATAACAAACTATGGATATTTGGTTTCTGAGGAATTTAAAGTGTACTTTATTGTCAAGGGCTCAAAGTATCAATAAATGGAACGCTGCAAAGTATTACACAAAGGTTTATTAGTTCTGTGTTAGATAGCCCATCTACGCAGATAATATTTGGTCTATAATAAATAATTAAAACCCGTATATAATATATCATGAGAACATGGCGCATAGTACCTCCCAGAAGAATTCACACCTATACAGTTCCAGGACCCCAATAGGAAAGGAAAAAATGTAGGTTCAGAGACTCATCAGCTGATCAGTGCGCCGCCTCCGTACCAACGGAGCTTCATCTAAATAGCAGCACCGTGAGTCGATTAGGAAAGGAATTAACTTCAATGGTTCCGAAGCTGATCTGAGACCCTCCATAGTTTGTGATTGTACTTCAGACCTCCAGAAAGGAGCTACATTTCAGGTTCCAGCACCATAAGCCGATTAATAAACAAATTAGGCCCAGGGGCCCCACAGCTGATCAGTGTGCACTTAAGTTGAATTCGTGATATTACAGAGTAGGTCCATCTTAAATAGCATATCTTTTGGTTGAAATCAATATGCCTGCATGGATATAGGCACCTGCAGAGGGAAAATTAATGCAATTAATTTAAACATCTACATTTTATAGTCCACCTGATCTTATATAACGATATTTAAGTACGGAGGTACCGACCAACTGAATCTATCATGAATGTATAGATCATTGGAATGGTTTTGAAAAAGTTTTGGAAAAATTTGACTGTATGTAGGTATGTATGTAAACAGTAGTATGAAGGTAAGCATATAAATCCCAACTCCTAGCCCCTGTGCAAGGGAGAGGGAAGCCATTAAAGGTCCCATTTTTTTAATTTTTTGCTTATATCTCTGAAACTATGTTTCCTAGCGATATGACCACTCTATACAAAGTTAAAGCTGACAAAATATGCTACTAGGTGCACCAGTCAACTTAGGCAATATTTTGTAAAAGCTCATTAAAATCGATAATTTAAAAACAATTTCCTTACATTTTCTGCTCTATTTGACCAAATAACTCTTCAATGACGCCCCCTGAAAAAATGATGGCAATCATATATTTAAGAACGATGAATTTCCTTCTGGAATATATATTATTTTACTATTCTCTCTCTCTCTCTCTCTCTCTCTCTCTCTCTCTCTCTCTCTCACTCACTCACTCTCTCTCTCTCTCTCTCTCTCTCTCTCTCTCTCTCTCTCTCTCACTCACTCACTCACTCACTCACTCCCTCTCTCTCTCATTCACTCACTAATAAACGTAATTGTAGGTGTTTATATTATAGGAAAATCGATAAAGTTATGAAGCTAAACTTATATACTTATTTGTTCATGAGACAACGTGGAGGCTCCAAATTCGCTATGTACTATGTATGTGGGAGTTCACCTGTATAAGTGTGTAACGTTGTAAAGAATGGAAGCTTGAAGAGAAACGACTTTGGCTTGGCAATCTCAGGGGCCGTTTTCTTCAACATGATTCAAGTTTATGTGGTGAAATCCGTGTCTGGAGGGAGAAAATCGCTGCGGTGCCGAAGTTTAAATTGAGAGGCAGTTAATAACGCAAAGGGGTAAAGTGTTGTTTGAGCGGATGGCGGGGGGAAATGTGACCATTTATACTGGCAAGGCCTTTCTTATTGCTCCTTTATCTCAGGAAAGGGAACTCGAGGGTGGGACGCGCTGGGACCCAAGAAAGTGCGCGGCTATAAGTTCAACTGGTTCGACGACAAAAAGGGAAATAGACGACGAGGGTCTTGAAGTAAGACTCCGCCAACCTCCGTCCAAAAGCCTCATTTCCTCAGCTCTGTTCCCCAGTCTTTACCCCCTCGCTTCACCCTTCACCTAAGCAAAGCTTTACTGCTCCAGCTCCCTACAGAGCCTTCTTAAGTGCCTACGGTGTTTCTTAGGCTCGCCTGTATAAGTCAAAAACTCCTTCTCACTCGGGACTAACTACGGGACGATGTTTTGCTGGAGGACCGCTTCGCTGAACTGCAGTTTTTCTCCCACAAATCTCCTGTTGTAAACTAGGACAAACTTGTCAAAGCTGCATCATCAGCTTTTCTTCTTCGAGGGGACAATACAAAAACTAATAGATCTAAACGCAGACCTCCTTCATCTTTGAACATCTTCAAAAAAGGAGATGTAGGACTTCAAAAACTTGTTTTGACATTTTATGTCTTTGCTATGGCACATAAACTAAAAAAAGTCACGGAAAATTGCTCACAAAAATATTTTGATGATTTCCACTTACAACCGAGTCGTTGCTAGGGAAATGGTACTTCATCGTTTTTCATCCCACAAAATTCGTTGACCATTCGTTCGAAAGCTCTCGATTTATCCAACCATATTATGTTAACTACTGCGAAGTGCGTGGCCAACAAGCTGAGTTATGAGCATGGTTATTTGAATAATTGTGTACACTCAGGTGATCATTCTCAATAATTGATATTGTGAACATGATTACCACCGCTTGTTAATTTCTGATGATTTCATTGAGCTGGTGTTTCGATGATATGAGTCATAGCAGGTGATCCAAATACTGCGAGAACGGTTTGATTTGTGAAGCGGTGGTTAAATCATTTGAATAGGTAATTTCTATGCTTTACTCTCTAGGAAGCTGTAATTTCGTATGTAGCCTCTTTAGGACATTTACTTGACGATGCCCAGGGTCCGGATCAGATGAGTGGCTCTTAAAGCTAATTTCTATGCTTTACACTCTAGGAAGCTGTAATTTCGTATGTAGTCTCTTTAGCACATTTAAGTGACGATGTCCAGGGTCCAGATCAGCTGAGTGGCTGTTAGAGCTTGCATACGAGTCTGCAACACATACTTGTCTTCAACTAAAGACATAAAATGTCCCAATGTGTTGCAGACTCGTATGCAAGCGTTTGTACTACGTGGCGAGCTATACTTTGAATACTTTACAAATTACAAATACTTGGACAAATTGCTGTGATTTTCTTTGAGTTTAAAAATGCGCTCTTAAGTTTGTTCTCATTCAGGGGAGCACATCTTGTCTCTATATGTAACTAGCTAACTAGGTAGGCGGGTACTTATTTGGTTTATTATTCAACATTTCTTAACAACTCTCTTCCCTACTCGTTGGTGTACTTTTCAAAATTCAATAAATCCATAAAAATATATAAATCTGTTCTCTGTACGCCGCTCGCAGCTTTCCTCCCAAATTCCTCTTACTTATTTATGAAACTTGGGTAAAAAATCATATAAATGAGAACCAGTTAGTAATAGAACCTCGGCATCGTTTCCCATCAACCATGCCGTGGCCCGAATTGTTTATTGTTCGATTTCTCGAATAAAGATGAGCCGTCTTACAGAAGACGCCTACAAATATCCAGTTGGGATGCCTCTACTGTTTACGTCAGCATCGCCTGATCCCCACAACTGGAGGGGGTGCCTTCACAGGGTATAAAAGCGCTGGAGCTTCTCTCGCTTACACATTCCATTTCAAATGCATTCTCTGAAAACGTATTTTTTCACTGCACTCTCCTCTACCAACCTTCGCCACCTCAAATCTTTTCTTATCTTTATTTCACGGGACGAGCCCAATTACAGCAGGTTGGCAACGGTGGTGTTGAGTCCGTGTCGTGCTGTCGTCCATCGTCGCCCTTTTGTGAGTAGAAGAACAGTAGAAACCAAACTTCATGTTAAATGCGAACTTTTTTTTTTTTTTTTTAGTGTTTGAGTTTAGCTTCGTCAAGAAACGGGCATGGAAGATAACATCTTTCTTCTTTAAAAAACATAAGGCAGCAAGTAAAGAATACAATTTTAATTAATAGGGAGAAGTTTGTGTTCTTCAGTTTATTTAACAAGTTACGGTAGGAACCTACTGTATTTGTCTCTCGTTTACCGCTTTTGGTAACGGTAACAATACATAATCAATAGCCATAATACATAATCAAGCTACCTACTGTTTCGACGAAGAAAGAAACGAAACGTGTTTTCTTGACTGATTGCAACCAGTGTTTTTAGATCGAAGTGAATTATTCACTGTTTCACATTTACCAGTAATAGACAAAAAATGTTTAACAAGGTAATATTTTTATTTGTTTTTTCATCTTTAATCAAAAATGTACTTTGTTTATTTAATTTCTTCGTGAGTGTTTATTAAATGGTTGTTTACTTCTAAAGTAAATTGAAAAAATAAAGAGTGTATTATTATTTAATCCTGTGTTTACAATATAAATGTATAATTTATAAATAATATTACATCACGAGGACTGAAGTTCTCCAGCGTTTTATGTTTCATTCCCTGTCTTTTTCGATATAATTTTGCCAAAAAAATTACTTACCTATAATCATTTTATTTTTTGTGTGTACATGGATGTTTGGTAACCAACCAAGCTAAAATTTGTGCAAATAAAAAATATGTTTTTCATGTTGATTTTTACAAGCATGACATAAAGTGTGGGTCTATAACCTCTAAAACTGCTAGTTTTTCAAGGTCTTTTTCAAAAAAATTCTCAGGGGGGGGGGGGGGGGGGGGGGGTTACTCCCGGTATCGGACTGCCCCCACCCACGAAATTCTATTGATCAATTAATTACTGCGTGAGTCATTAAAAGTATGACCTATATCATCTTCTAATCCTAGATTGTGTTCCGATTGAAGTTTCAATATAAGCTGAACCAAGTGGCAGCTGGGGGACCGTGCGCCCCACCTCGCAGCACTGCTCCCCCTTATTGGCCCCGTGACCTCTGGCCCCTCCATCGGGCCCTCGAGCAGCAGCCAATCAAGTCCCTGCATCTGACGCGCCAGCTGTTCTTGGCCCCCCTCCACATCTGCTAATGGCTGTTACTTCTGCTGCCTTTGAGACTCTTCAACATACTTTTCCCCAGAGCTGAATGTTATCAATCATCGTTTAATTCCCACCTTTCTTCAGTAACATGTTGTAGTTTGCACTTGCTCTTTCATTCACCTACTTCTATCTATGCACAGACATCCTCTATCACCTGCCCCATAAATCGTTCACTGTGAATCGTACTGCTTTATTCTCCTAACCTTCTATTATCGTTATCTTGTGAAATCATACAGGTTAACGCTCATTGCTTGGTTTCGCCGGGAAACGGTTAGGTATCGCTTATTGCTTATTAGGGAGTTTTGACAGTTTTCCATCCTAGTCGTTCAGCTGAGTCGTACGAATAGAAGTTTTTCTAGCGCAAGTGAACCAGAAGCTAATTACTCAGTCGTAGTGTACGAATAGGGAATCGTACGATTGTATGGAACGACTCAAAAGTCACACTAACACTAACGTGACTACACTACTCCAAATCTTCATAATTAAGCCCGAGTCATAGATTGCCTAATGTGTAATGAATTCTTTTATAATGGAAAAAGTATCAAATTAGCAACAACTTTGTCTGTGGTTTAATTTCTTCAATAGAAATAGATGTAGTACAAGAAGTAAGGGAACTTGGAAGGGTAAGTAGTTGTTAAGGCATCATCGCAATTCGCCTTTCGTTAGGAGAATCTCTTTCGGAAACTTCAATAAAACCAACGACAAGATGTACATATCTACCTACCTATATTATAAACATGTAACTACCTACCTGTACCCATTACCTACATAATATGAACGATATTTTACACTTTTTTCCCATGACCAATTATGTTTCATTATTGAAGATGTGGATACCTGCTATGCTAATACAACGACAAAGGGCAAAGACAGCCGTTTCTGTCTGTGTCTATTTTCTCTGTAATGTGGCACAATCCCCACCCATTTCATCAAAATCGATCCATCAGTATCGGAGCTTCGTCTAAAACAACCAATTTCATGTTTGGCAGGTGCAATGGTTACCTATTTCAATAAAATTAGTAGGATGACATCCTGAGACTTGTACCCAAATACCCTCGAAAGAAATCGGACTAATAGTAGATCGAGAAGTTTTAGAATCCAATATAAGGTATGAGCATAATTCAAGATAGGATGAATCCCACAAACCGACCACTTTTTTTTTAAATCACGAATATTAAAATGCGCATGTCATGCCACTTTGAAATGGGAACTAAAAAAAAAGGTTTAATTTTTTGAAAAAAAGGTTTAATTTTTTGAAAAAAAGGAGGATTTTCCTCGATTGCTGAAGAAGCTGATGGAGAACATTAAAGAAAATGTCCCAAATGTCAAAACATTTCCCTAGCAACGGCTCGGTTGTAAGCGGAAATCATCAGAACTGTCAACTTAAATGCTTGCATACGAGTCTGCAACACATTGGGACATTTTCATGTGTGTTTTCTCGTGTGGTATCGCGTGAGCAAGTTTTCGTGACGATTTTTCAGTTTATGTGTCAAAGAAAAGACATAAAAATGTCAAAAAACTGGATTCTAGAGCCACTCAGCTGATCTGGGATCGGTCAGTTGTGTTCAGAAGTCCCTCAAGGGGCTACATACCAAATCTCAGAATCGTGGGATCATTAGGGAAAAAACTGGACTCTAGAGCCACTCAGCTGATCTGAGATCGGTCAGTACATACCAAATCTCAGAATCGTGGGATCATTAGAGAAAAAACTGGATTCTAGAGCCACTCAGCTGATCTGGGATCGGTCAGTTGTGTTCAGAAGTCCCTCAAGGGCCCACATACCAAATCTCAGAATCGTGGGATCATTAGGGAAAAAACTGGATTCTAGAGCCACTCAGCTGATCTGGGATCGGTCAGTTGTGTTCAGAAGTCCCTCAAGGGGCTACATACCAAATCTCAGAATCGTGGGATCATTAGGGAAAAAACTGGATTCTAGAGCCACTCAGCTGATCTGTAATCGGCCAGTTGTGTTCAGAAGTCCCTCAAGGGGCTACATAAAACTTGGGACAATTCTTAGGCTTGAAAAGTTTTTTTTTTAAATATAAATCGAGAGCTTTCGAACGAATGGTCAACGTCATTTCTGATGGTCATAATCATCGTTGTGGCCACTTGGGACAATTTTCGTGAGCAATTATTTTCCGTGACGTTTTTTTAGTTTATGTGCCAAAGCAAAGACATGAAAATGTCAAAAATTGATTATAGAATTATAGGTTATCGTCATGGAAGGTTACATATGTATTCGGAGCTGTATTCAGTTTCCCTTGAGCTCCGAATAGGATTTTTCTATTCGTACAACGAATGCCATGCTCCATTTCTATTCGTAGTTCCTTCCACTCGACTACTACTCAAGCGTTGCAAAAACTCCCTATTGTCTATATTGCACCATGATGAAAGAATGATTTCGGTTTTATAACAAATTGCGTAAAAGATACGAATCTCATTGAAAGCAAGACTAATCCTTCCATAAGTACAGTAGTACAAGAAGTTACTATTTGTTATCATAGTTTCCCCTATTGTAAAACGATGCGTATCGCAATTATAGGTATAACCAATTAACGTTCCCATTATAGGTATAACAAATAATCAAGGATAAATGATTATCCTATGTAGTTTTGACCAAACACATATAACAAATTAAAAAACTTCCAGTCATGCAGTATGATCGTATGAGCGAATTTTCGTAGATTATCGTATTCCATAAGTATGTTACATTCTTCTGAAATCTTAGCAGGGTGAATGTAAAAAAATTGTTCACTGCCAGTTTTATGACCAAAAACTTCGTTCCAAACTGCATTATGTGATTCAAAAAAGACTGTGTTTTTAGCCTTTCTTGTTTTTTTCTCGATCTTTTAGCAAATATATTTGAAATTTAAGTGCGTTTTCAAAATAATTTTGAACACAAATTTTTTAATGTATTATTTCACTGTTAGTAAACTTCTTTTGACGAAAATTCTGCTAAAAAATATAAATTTAAGGATTTTCACTAGTTATTAGCCATTTTAATAATTTTTTTAGCACATTTTTTGAAATTTAAGCAACTTAATGTGATTTAAAAAGTGCTGGATAACGAACTTGTCCTTTCGTTTGGAAAGCTTGATTTTTTGGCTTGAATGGAATTTTTATCTTTAGCTTAAGGAGATCTATCGTCTGGAATGATATTCATATATAGCTTTTCCAAGTCAAATACGGAATTTTCCCTACCAAATTCAGAATTTTCCGAATCAAATTCAAAGTTTTCTAAATTAAATTCAGAATCTTCCAAACCGAATTCAGAATTTTCCAAACTGATTTCAGAATTTTCCATTTTAATTTCAAAATGGGATCAATACTCATGTGTGGCGATTGATAGAGGTCTGAAAGACCCAGAACCACCAACGGGATTGCATCAGAGCCGAAGTTAAGAAAAAGTGGGTTGAAGAAGGAAGGAGGTGAGTGGGTATGCTACACTCACGGTGGGTAGTGGGTGTATACTATAATAAACTTCCATAAAATTCAAAAATACTTACGCAGTTTGAGTAAGCAGAACCAACATTTCGAATAGAGATAGGTGAAATATAAGTAGTTGAAAAGTATTCTGTACAGTTTTATTTTTTATAATTCAGAAGTGGGGAAACATTATGAATTGTGAATCATTAGCTTAATAATAGGAATACGGGAATGTTCACAACATTGGCATACGTGAAAGTAAAGTTTCGCTGAAGAATTTCGGTGGTTATGGGAAATTCACGTTTGTGCATGCGCACGAGCTAGTTGATTCGATGGCTATGAAAATTATAAGGGAATATCTAGGATCTAACTCGCACAATCCCTGGAAATTCCATTCGAAACGGTCTGAGGCTTGGTATAGTTTTGATCGTGACAAGGATTTACCACAGACAGTCACGGAACCAAAATCGATCAGCATGCTCTGGGGAAAAAAAAATTTTTTTTTTGATTCTGGAGGACACAAATTTTTTCGACTTCAATCACGAACACAAACGTTCCCTACCTTCGGTACTGATGAAGCTCGATATGAAGGTATTCGTCGAAATAACTTCCGTAGGTATTTGAGTATATTACGGTAGGAATTTGGAGAGGTGCCCGTTGGATAGGCTTCCCGTTTGCAATTGAGCAGTAGAAGGTTTATTACACGGTTTTGATTGTACGAATGCCAACGAACTGGAGAGAATAGACCTGCTGTGCTAAAGATAGCGCAAAAATGGAAGTTAGTGAAAAACGTTGTCTATTACCACGAAAAATAAAGAGTTACAATGTTAAATCGATTTCGACGGTTAGGCCATCATCAGTAACAAACAATAACTGAAGACACATTAGAAAGGACACAGCTTTTATAGTCACAGGTGAAGGGAGATTGAATCCCATTGGTCAAGAGAAAGGAAAGGGGCAGGAGGTACAACCAATTTAGTGCAAACAAAGTGACGGGGAATTATAGCTAATTAAATGAAGTGAAAGGAGGAAAAATAACTAAATATGGTTTCAACAGTGTGAAGGGATAATTCCAAGCTTTACATAAATGGACTTATCAATGGTGAAATATATTGATAGGTTCGTAAAGATAGGGCATTTATCTGTGTAGAAGAGCTATCCAATAAAGGTCTTGTGGAACCACGAAAAGTTGTGTTTTAGAAACATTTCAATTTTTCAACTAATTCTGTACGTCCATTTTACAATATGTGAGGAAGTTGTACTGCCCACCCAACTTGGAAGATGTTTTTTATCTGTTGGAAATTACAAACAAATTAAATCTTATAAAACTATGTGGAACCACGAAAAGTTTATTAGGTTTAATAAAGATAGGCCACTATTTTAAGTGCGTAGAAGGGCAAACGGGAGAACTCACAGGTTCAAGAGGTTTCGAATACAAAGTTCAGAGTAACTACGTTTCGACGGAATAAGGAAGAGCGGTAGCTCAAAAACCAACGTTTTCGTCTACATTTTCGTTCACTACGATCGAAAAACACAATTTCATGTTTCGAAACTCGCATGAGACCAAATTAGAACTTTAACGACCATTTTAAAACCAATTCGAGCCGAAATCGTGGATATTTACAGGGTGTAAGGCGGAAAAATCCATAGCGGGGAACGATTTTTTTTCCCGTCAATTCCCGTATAATATCGCTGATTTCTCCAAGAAGACAGCATCTTTCGACAATTTCGACGGCGCCATCGTGTTGTACGGGTCCAGAAACGTAACTTTGTTGCTTAAATACGAAGTGCTGTCGATCAAATTTTAATGTGGCAGCGGATAGAAGATCGGGCGCTCGGAAAAAACGCGCATTTAAAAAGGATCCCACCCTCCTCCATTCCTCCAGCCCATGGTTTGGGTAGGATTAGAAAATTTTAAAATCGCTTATGCCCCATTTCGGAAAAATCCAAGAAGATTTCCCCACTCGTAGACTCAGCCGTGCATAGAGACGACAGACAAACAGACAGACGAAGTTCCATTCTTGTAAAATAGTATAGATATAGGTGGTTGATGATAGATTAATCATAATGCATTTCATTTTTGGCAGATCCATACCACCTACACAGGTAGGTAATTTCAACAATTCGCATTTGATGTACATAAAATTGCCAGGTATTGCACGGGTTACGCTGACCTACTTTTTTTACACACACAGTAACTTATAACTCTAAAGGTACTCCTGATCTTCATCTTTCATGAACTTCAGATCTGTGAAATCCGACAATGAATGTTGTTGAGTACATAACTTTCAGACAGAAAATATATTTTCCAACACAAATGATAAAATAGTGTATGTACTTGAATGTAGTAAAACGTAAAGAGAACAGTACGATAAACTTTCAGTTACAAGTTGAAAATTTCTCCTTTTAGTACAGTAGTTTTTGGCTGGCTCATTCAGCTTAATGGAAAACGAGGAATTTCTTCCTCCAACCTACCAGGAGAAGGAATCCAAATGGGCGCTTAACCCTCGAACACCTCTACAAACCTGAGAATCCTAGGTATTTTAATTAAATAAAAGACTTTAATTGGTCTGGCAAATTGGCACCTACCGAAGCGCGAAGGAGAGTAAGGGAGCGAGTCCAAAATGGCGGTTCGCATAGCGGAGGAAGCTTCTCCTCAGCTGTAATTAGAACTTAAGCGTTTCTGGAAGGCAGAAAGGTAAAGTGAGGCCGTTCTAATAAGAAAACTCCCATTTAAACGGGAAACAATTAGAAGACGAAGGAACGGGGTAGGCGGTATCGGTCTGTGTCTGCTGGAAAGTGTTGCTGGGGTGACGGGCAGAGGGAGGGAGGGGGAAAAGCATTAACCCCATCTGCCGGCTTGCTTCGCCCTGATTGGCAATTACCCGAATATTTCTGACTGTTTGGTTCTCCTTCTGGAGGTGGGAAGGAGGTTTCCTCTGTAATTAGCGCAAGTTCGGCGGGACCCCCCCGTTTAGATGGGAGAGACGTGCAAGAGCTTCCAAGTTTTAAATGATAATTAAGGTTGTGGGAGGTGAGGACGGGGGGGCTGATGATGATTCCAAGGGCACGTACCTTTCCTTCAGTTTACGGTGCCCAACTTTCGATGCTTCAACTCAACTTCGTTTCATCATTCGGGACGGGGGAAGTGTGGCTCGTTTCCCTTCCCAAGTTGTGCCCATATATCTCGCCGGCCAGGTTTCAGCGTGGCAGGTTGGATTGCCAGCGTATTTTCGCTATCTTCTGCCCCCCGTTTCCCCCTTACAGTTTCAAAACTTATTCACTGATACGCTTATCTTTGACGGTTACGTTTATATATGAGGCGTTTAGGATCGACAACCAATAATTCCACAAATTAAAATTTCTCTCAATACGCACTGTGTAATTTTTGTTTATTTTCTATAATGAACCTTTGTAATCACCGACGAAAGTCCACATATATGGGCTGTAGGTCATACTAGAGTTGGTCTTGAGTCGTTGGTATCACTTTCGATCAATTCACGTTTGAATTTAATTGAAAGTATTTTAAAAATTCGGCACTCCATCCCCCCCCCCCCCCCCCCCTTTGTGTCCACCTAAACCCTAATGTCTAAACATTGAAAAGAGAGAATTGAGCTTACTCAGCTGATCAGGATGAAGTCCGTCATTTCAATCAACTGTGAGAGGGCCTTTGTCAAATTTAAATTTTCCAGGATAAGAAGGAAAGAATTTAAATCACTCAGCTGATCGGGAAAATGCTCATAATTTTATTCGTATCTTGATGTCTCAGAGAGGCTCAATTCCAAATTTCAAATTTCTCGGACGAAAAGAAGAACATTTTGCTGACTCAGCTGATCAGGAAAAAACCCATCATTTTATTCGTCTCTCGTTATTTCAGAGAGGGTACCTACCACATGTTTTCATTTTCTTAGCGACTGTTTTTCGGCTAATTCTCGGACACATTTCGGTATCGCAAAATGGTCTCACGAAGAAGACTCGTTTTTTAGCATAACGGCGAGTTTGGTGCTAAAATCACATAATGGGCTCTAGTTGGTTCTTAGTAGTTGGAATCACTTTCGATCAATCTTAAACTTCAATTGATAGATTGATTCAATTGATAGATTATAAAAAATAGTTCGTCATTTTGACATTTTCATGTCTTTGCTTTGGCACATAAACTGAAAAATCGTCACGAAAACTTGCTCACGCGATACCAATAAATAAAATAGACTCACTGTGTTGCGTAGAGAACAATCAACTGTTTTCTTATCTTGATGCTTGGGTACATGAACTAACAACCTTACTTCACTACCTTGTTGTGTAGTGGTTGACATTTTGTTTTGGTTTATTAGTTTCAACCATTTCCGTACTTCTTCCACTTCAAAACGATCAGTGAACAAACGCGAGAGTATCGTGAGCGAAAAAAATTGACGATGGACAAATCCGCTCCGAAATCGGACACCCAACGAAACCGTGAATATCGTGAGCGAGAGAAATTGACAATGACCGAACGAAAACGTAAACAACCGCCTCTATTGGACAAGGAGAGGGCGCGTCAATATCGTTTACGCAAGAAAATGCGCACGAGTACACCAATAGATCCAGAGTCTATGGGTGTAAACTAGCTTCCAGAACTCTGTACTAGAATCGTGTATATATATGTTTTGTTAATAAAAACAGTTTAATGAAATCGTAGAAACTAATAGAATTGGAATGACAATATTATTGATGTTCACACTACCCGTAAAAGTTATTTCTTGAAAATAGAATCCAACATAGTGATGTTCATGTTTGCCTGAGATTCCATTTGGGTAAGCCTCTTCAGCCGCGAAATGTGTGCGTCAAGAGTTAGTTTAATGCGCTCGATCTTCTGTTGTTCTTCGGCCCGCGCTTCCATGTAGAACTTCCGAGCAGATTCCCAATTTGACTTCAGTGTTTTAAGCATGTTCGTGGGAACTAAAATGTGCTTATTGGGCAGTTCCCACGCAGGATGTAAGGGAAGGCTTTCAAAAATATCTGCATCTTCCTCGAGACAAATATGTGGTGATATTAAACTTTCTTGAACGGTTGGTTCGCCATGTCGAAGTTTTACCTGTTTTCCACACTCCTCGCCGTGTTGGTCCACTGAATGTGATGAGCTGGAACGTTCCTGTTCTGTATTTTCCGATCGTTTGGATTTCTTCGTAGGTGCCATTGTGTAATTTACGCACAAGAAAATTAACACTTCACGTTAATCAAATTAGACTAGACGCCTTATAAAATTGTTGTTGTTGTTGTTGTCATCACTTTGCGGCTTTTGATTTCTTAATTTACTATTATCCCGGCAACACAAGTGTAACAACAACGCTAGTGGGGTAGGTGATGTAGCCTGGCTCGAATTCAATAAAGTACCCACGGGTGTCGGAACAAGACAATGAGTCAACACGATCGCGAAGTCAATTAGGTACCCACGGGTGGGCGGTTTCTCTTATGTCCCATTTGATTGATCTGTACGCCCCGCCGTGCAATGCACAGGTGAGATCTGCCTAGTAATAAATACAATAAGAAAACACACATGAAAATGTCCCAATGTGTTGCAGACTCGTATGCAAGCAGTTTTAATGGATTTCGTACCTATAATTTAATAATGATTCTGATCTACGGAAGTGTCGCTTTTTTCACTCTAGTCAGTGGTTCTGAACTGAAGTGGGAACACTAGCCAGTTTATGGAATAGAGGTTTCAGCAGGGTCGTAATGTCCTTAAGAAAAAACGCTACATAAATTATTCAACAAAGGTTTTTATTTCTATATTTGATAGCCCTTCCCTCAAATCACTGGTCTATAGATTTTTAGTATACTCTGGCATAACACAAGCATAGACAGTTATAACTACTTAAGCTTCAGCAATAGTTCAGCCTACTCCTTCATGTCAGAATCGCGTTGGGATTCACAAGCGTGTTGACGATTATCCCACTCCAATACTTGAGCCGTTCTAGAGCGCTAACCCTTGGTCATACAATGCTCCATAGTATCTCATTCGATTCATTGAACTGATTTCTATCTTCATCAAACGAAACAACTACCCTTCAAAAGTGTTCAGGATCCCAACTTTCAAATGTTTCAACCCTTCAATTTCACTCCTTGCTCATTCCCGCTCAAATCTTTGAATGGTTTTTAAGGCAAATTTTGCATATTTACCTACTTTATACAAGAGGTTAAAAAAAAGCTGTGATGCGAAACTTTGCACAGCACAACTTTTATGATCTACCGATTTAAGATATAATATCGCAAAATACAAGTGACTGCGAATGGCTGTAGTTTGATTTGTTGGGTTCATGAACCCCCTACGTAGAAAATATCTATTCGAATGTAAAAGAATGATAACACGTGCTCCTCTCCACCTACAAAACAGAGTGGATGTGAAGATTCAATTCACAAAATTTGGTATCTTCGCTTCACCAGCAGTGGTTACTACCGTCGTATCGTAACCAAGGAAGACAGAATAGAGTGAATAGAAGACGGTTCCTCGCCTTCTTAACGCATTTTTTTATGTATGTATGTATGTATGTATGTATGTATGTATGTATGTATGTATGTATGTACGATATGTAGGTACGATATGTATATGTATGTATGTATATATGTATGTACTCGTATGTGTCATTCCAGACGATAACTGTCCCTAGTAATGTTCTAGAAACTTCAAACAAATTTTAAAATGTTAAGGACACAAAACGAAAATGTAGTCAAAAATTTCAAAATAGCCTGTTTTTTGCGATTTGTTGTGCGAAATAATTTTTTCAGTATACTAACATGTGGTATATTCGGAATCAGCGTAAAATTTCCTATAAGAATACGTATCAAGTTTTCAAAAATTTCAAAGTCGAAAAATCAGTCAAAAATTGAAATAATACCGTTCGCTAGTTGTAAAAATCGGTAATATTTGCATGAAGCATTGTCCAAATTCAGATTGAACTACTCTTATGGAACCAATCCCAGAAGATCCCAGGGATTGGTTATCCCTGTATAACCAATCCTAGAACCATGCTGTTTAAAACGTAGGTAGTAGGTGCTTGTTAAAAAAAAAAAATAAATAAATAAATAAATAATAATAATAATGTAATCACAACTAAAATGTCGAAGATTTCTTCAAAAATTCGCTCATGGGGTCATGCTGCATGACTGGACTTTTTTATGTACATAGATATACCTATATGTGCCTTCTCGCACACAAATGACCGAGCAACATGACATTCGTTCTCCATTCGAACATTACTATCTGATTGGATTTGGGAGATGGAAATAGGCATAGGGTGTTGAATCTAATTTTGAGATCAAAAACAATGCTTTTTGACCCTGGTTCATTCCTCATTCTATATAGGTACAGTGCAATTCATAGCAATTCTTTGGTATCTTCAATTATAAATTACCGAGGTTCTGCTGTAAGTACATTTTAATTAACGTCCACTGTTGGGTCAGAGACGATGCGAAGAGGAGGACATTCCTTTGAACCAAAGCCACTCGCACCTCCCTCGTAACGGAAGGTGGAATGCGCTCATCGCCTCCTCCCCCGAGTTGAAAAGGCGGCGGAGGTCGGGGAGGAAGCGGAGGTCGCGGCGGAGGCGAAGGTCCGGGGGTTTCGCAGGCGCTTTGAATAATAATCTGAAGAGACGTGAAGTACCTCCCGCCCACCCAGTCGCAACTGCGAGTCTTGTACACAAACTTGGGAGGCTGTGCTTTATCCGGAAAGGAAAACGGGGGGGTGAGTTGGTTCTGGGAGCTTTTGAAAATTGCATTTGCCTTCCTCTACCCCTTCGTCCTCCAGGAGTCCTCCCGGCTCTTTCACCCAACTCTCCTGTATATATTATAATAAAAGGGGTGTAGAAGGGGTGGGAAGGGGGGAGACCAAGGCCTCCCCTTACCAGCACCGTGTGTTAAGATTCTAATGACGGGGTTGGAGACAAATGGGATAAGAAACATTCATCAGTCACTCGACGAGGTCTTGCTGCTGACTTTCCATCAGGAGAGCGCGAGTTGCCTTAATACGAAACGCGAGTTGCTTTCCTCTCGCCTTCCTCTGTTCCTTTCCTTTGCTTTCGAGTCTCTGAAGTCGGGTCTCCTTCTCTATCTTAATTTGTCAGCCCCCTCCACCTCAATCACCCCCTCCCCCTTCACACGGCTTTCCAAATGAGTCTGATTCCGATCCTTTGTTCCGAGGGAACCCCTTGCGAATGTACTCATTACACTTGCTTTCTCGCTCTGCATACTGAATCTTTAGAATACAGCTCGAAGCTCTAGAGGAAAAGAATGGCACTTATATACATGTACCTACTCCTTACAAATGGAAATTACATCATTTTGACATGACGACTGACAAAAATTACAATAGACTTCGTTTGAACCTCACCAATTTTAACTATGCTAAACATTAGATGAGATTTGTTCTCATAATATAGTTCCACTACAATAATATCTTGTTTAATTGAACGGACTAGATATTACTGTTTGTACCAGTTGTCCAAAACTTCCATTTTTCCTAAATTTGATCAAATTCGAACGCTAATTTAACCTAATCAATCTTACTTATTCTAATTGGGTACAATAGATACTAGTATAAATGAAACGTTCAGGAATTAGATATTAAACTAGTCAAACTAGGTAATAAAAATTGCAACTTCAATTGAACAACTAACTAAGCTAACGGCTATTATTGCACCAGCAAGTTCACTTCTTGCCCCGGGCGAACAATAATGTAGTAAAGAGCATTTGCATTTGCAAATAAAGTTGGTATTTAAGTAAATAAAATTGGTCTTTTTGCAAATATAAATAGTACCCTTCCTGCAAATAAAATTGATCTTTATAGTAATAGATTCATTTGTAAACAGTTTAAATTGTTTCAGCAAATATACTAAATATATTGAAAAAAGAACAATTTCATGTGCAAGAGTATTCATTTTATTTGCAAGAAGACTAATTTTATTTGCAAAAAGACGGGCTTTATAGCCAAAGCTATAATTTATTGTCTCGTATCTCATCTTGTGAATAGTGAAAGCGTGACGCTGGAACTCAAGTGTTCAGACTCCTACCTGAAGGCCGGTCCATTTTAACTTTATCTTATCTATTGAATTTTTGGTTTATTTTGGTGCTTCTGTCTCCTATCTTCTTCCTACTGGATGCTCAGATTCAGAAAGATCCCGAAGAGACACCGGTAACAAAGTGACCTTTCATTAAATAACATATGCTGTAACCTGGCCTGATTGGTGCGTCCCTAAAAATGAAATCTGCTTCATTAATATATTTCTAACGGTATAGTTAATGTTACTTTTACTTCACTATTTAGGAGAGAAAGGTTGTTTTAATGTTAAAAAATGTGGTTTTCTCAATGAAATCGACGGTTTTTCTGAAACATGACCCTCTAAGAATCTGCGAGTTTGGGGTCGGGTTCTACGTATTTTTTCACGCTGAATCAAAAGGTAACACTTGCAGATCTTCCTTACTCCGTTATAATCACGTTATTCGCTTTCATCAACTAGTTTTTCCTTAATATCGCAAACAATTGAGCGTAACAAACAAACTGAACATTTTTGTGTCTATGCGTAAAACTCTGCTATAACGGAGTTGGAGAGATCTGCATGTGTTACCATTCCATTCAGCGTGAAAAATACGTAGAAACCGACCCCAAACCCATAGGTTCTCAGAAGGTTCAATGTTTCTAGAAAACCCTCGATTTCTATTAAAAAACTAATTTTTTAAACTTTACTTAGAACAAATCTTTCTCACCTACATATAGCAACGTAAAAATGAAATTTACTGTATTATTTGAAGTAGTAGGTATATTAATGAAGCAGTTTTCATAAAATTCGCTAGTACTCATTACACTTGCTTTCCCGCTCTGCATACTGAATCTTTAGAATACAGCTCGAAGCTCTAGAGGAAAAGAATGGAACCTATTTACATGTACCTACTCTCATTACATGTACTACTCATGTACTAAATTTTTTGAAGCTAAATATTGCTAAAACATCAGTGGTTCGTTTCTCTCAAGGCCCTACAACTGTACGTGGATTTCAGACGCCGCCTAATGCAAATTGAAGAGAGCATTGGCGGACATATTGGGGTCAACTTCACGCACCCTTTTTGAATTGTAAGGCTAGCTGGTTTGTGAATGAGTGTTCGTAGAAAACATATTTTGTATTATCTTGATAAAAACTAGTCTAAAATCGTTAAAAACGTCAATTATTATGATGACAACACAGTTTGTAAATGAATTTTATGCAATATTTCAACAGAGACAAACTGTGGGAGCTGCTTGTCTTTGAAATATCTAACCAAATATGACGATTTACAAACTTATTTAGGCCACAATTCTCGTCCGATTTTCGTGATTCTTTTTTTGTTCAACTATGAATTTGGTCTAGTTTTGGATCTAATATCAGGAATTTCAAATTTGATTATGAAAAAGGGTGAATGGAGGGGGTAACAGTAAAATATCATGATGTTTTAACTAATATCGTCAGCTTTTGTGATTCTTTTTTGTTCAACTAAGAATTTTGTCTATTTTTGGAAGGTATATTAGGAGTTTCAAATTTCATTATGGACGAGGAAGATCGGAGGAGGTAATAGTAATAAATCATGATGTTTTAACTATTCAAGTCAGATTTTTGAGATCATTTTTTAAATTCGATTATAAATTTGGTCTAGGTTATAAAAATATGTCAGGAGCCTCTAATTTCATACTGGAAGTTTTAATAAATGACAATACAATACAATATACAATAATACAATGTCAATACAAAATACTGAAATAAAATACAATTTTTTGATGACAATAAATACAATGACAATATAATACCTACAATATACAATAATACAATATACTACAATAATACAATGTCAATACAAAATACTGAAATAAAATACAATTTATTGATGACAATAAATACAATGACAATATAATACCTACAATATACAATAATACAATGTCAATACAAAATACTGAAATAAAATACAATTTATTTGTTCATAAATAGACCAAAATAACTTGAAGGAAATAGCGAAAATGTATACTTAGGTACTTGTGAAATGAGAGTGTGCACTCTTTTGTTTTGCGCTTTGTGCAGTTGAATGCCGAACACACTTTCACCATTATCAAAGAAATTGCATAAGTATAAGAAACTATAACAATACGATCTTTCATAATGTATACAATGTCCATGGCACATAAATAACGATGTTGCCCCCAATATGGCCGACTTCAGACCATTCAATTTGCAATGCGACACTAGCGCTACGAGTGGGTCTAGTTTACTATTACAATGTCTTTGGTTTCTCTATATCTAGGCTTTGTTACCCTCCCGATAGCAATTTGGTCAAGTACCATGATTACCAGTGTACTGGATTAAGGTTGGGTTGTAATTGCAGATCATTGACTTTTAGTGACAGTTACAAGTATCTGGGGATTATCTTTGAAGGGAATTTAAAATTTAAAAACCACATAACATCTCTTTTGAGTAAACTACGTAAACTATTTTTTGTTTAAGACTGTGAGATGCTTTTTATCTAAAAAGCAGTTACGGATGGTTCATTTTGGTCTTGCTTTCTCATTACTTAAATACGGTATTACCGTATGGGGAGGGACCACTAAATCGAACTTAGTTCCTTTGCAGACAGTTCAGAATGCATTGCTTAAAATACTTCTCAATAAACCTTATATGTATCCGACTGCAATATTATATTAAGAATTTAATGCACATAATGTAAAGAAAATTTTTCTAATAGAGTCTTGTACTCTTGTTTTTAAAACGGGTATTAGGCTCGAGCACCTATGTATAATATGTTTCCTTCAGTAGAACTGCCTCAACATCTAACATTTCCCTACCCCGCTGTCGTACAGAATTCCATCGTAGAAACTCGTACAATGTTGCTCTGAACTTTTTATATAGCCACAAAATCAATTTGTCCATTTTCCCCAACGTAAATGGTTTTAAAAGATGTATATCGGGGATTCTTTCTGACTTTCAGTAATTGTTGGGAACCATAGGGAATTGATGTTCTGTATTTCATGAGTGAATTCAAAATTAATTTTAAATATTATTTTTATATCGGTTATGGGTATGTTATTTTGATAAAGAAGTTATTCCTGTTTCCGTCAGTTTTATCTTTATATATAGTCATATTTATTTTTGTTTTTATATATGTATAGTCTAGTATTGCACAGCTGGGCGCCTCTTATTAAGAGTAAGACTCCACCAGGGGACACAAGTTCTTTTGAACTTAAGCCTTGGTGGGCAAATTATTTGATTTTTTGAAGTCCTTGATTAAATTAGTTCCAATTTAGTGTCTTTGAAAAATGTTCACTTTTGAAAAAAAAGAAGTAACTTGTTTTAATTTGTTTATTACTAGTATTGTCAAGTACTACTGTTATTTAATTTTCTTATAAATATGTTTTTGCCAAATAAATAAATAAATAAATACTCCTTACAAATGAAAATTAAATCATTTTGACATGATGACTGACAAAAGTTACAATAGAATTCAAGCTTGATCCTCACATATTCGAATTATGTTAAACATTGGATGAGGTTTTTTCTCATAATACAATTTCACTACAACAATATTTTGCTTAATTGAACGGACTAGACATTACTTTATTATTTGGACCAGTTGTCCAAAACGTCCATTTTTCCTAAATTCAGATGAAATTCGAATGCTAGCTTAACCTAATCAATCTTACTTATTCTAATTGGGTACTATAGATATAGATGAAAAGTTCACGCATTAGATATTAAACTAGTCAAAATAATAACAATTACAACTTAAATTAAACAACTAACTAAGCTATCGGCTATTCTTGTGCCAATAAGTCCTAACCTTCAGCTGATGGGACGAAAGTACGGGACTGGAACATCCTAAACAGTTTTTAACATCCTCCAACAGGACTGCGCGTTCCATTGTACTTTCCATTCACCTTCCAACGGATCGAAAATACTAAATGGGACTCACAGAATTTGCTCCACGGGATTTCGCTTACTAGAGAAAATTTAGCTCGCCCCTCGCATTAATTCCTTCACTTCCTCCGTATCCAAAGTTGAGTAGATTTTAGCGAATTTTTGAAGAAAATTAAGCTATTGCTCTCGCCTCAAAATTTGTAGAATGTGATTTTTTGAAAAACTTTTATGCAGAAATCCATTTCAGGCTATTCTGAATCACATTCTGAAGTTTAACGCATTTTAGCGAATTTTTGAAGAAAATTAAGCTATTGCTCTCGCCTCAAAATTTGTAGAATGTGAATTTTTGAAAAAATTTTATGCAGAAATCCGTTTCAGGCTATTCTGAATCATATTCTGAAGTTTAACGCATTTTTTTATGTATGTATGTATATATGTATGTACATGTATGTATGTATGTGTCATTCCAGACGATAACTGTCCGTAGAATTGTGCTAGAAACTTCAAACAAATTTTAAAATGTTAAGGACACAAAACGAAAGTTCAGGCTCGGTGGCCAGCATGATCGGATTACATCTTCGGGTTGAAATTTTCAAAAATGTAGTCAAAAATTTCAAAATAGCCTGTTTTTTGCGATTTGTTGTGCGAAATAATTTTTTCAGCATACTAACATGTGGTATATTCGGAATCAGCGTGAAATTTCCTATAAGGATATGTATCAAGTTTTCAAAAATTTCAAAGTTGAAAAATCAGTCAAAAATCGCAATAATGCCGTTCGCTAGTTGTAAAAATCTACATAATCAATAGCGACTGAAATGTCGGATTTCTTCAAACATTCGCTCGTGGGGTCATGCTGCATGACTGGACTTTTTTAAATTATTTCTGGAATATCTGATCATCTCAATCATACAAATTCGCTTCCGAGCTAGATTCACTTAGCTCGATCCACAACATAGGTGACCTGAAATGCACAAACCTTAACAAACACGAAGGGGTGCAAATAATTAGGGGTTAAAATATTTAAAAATTTAGATTTTGAAATGTTTTGGGGAAAATGGTAGGTTTTTTGTGTCATCGTGATTGGAATTAGTTTTTTTTTTTTTTTTTTTTTTTTTTTTTTTAACTTGGAGCAGTGTAAGACCAAATCCTCATGCTCCAGAAGGGATTAGGAGTTAGAAGGCTAAACAACTGTCAACATGGCTGTGAATCTCAAAATAACGTGAGAGCAGTTGGACTTCTGATGCTCATTCTGATTGATCTTATTCGGCTTGCATGCGAGCGCACATGTGAAGTCTGACAATAGACAGTGTGGCGGAGGATAACTGACGACATTTTTTTTTTTTTTTGTTTTTGTTTGTTAACACCACAGTTTACAATTTTTTTAACACCCCCTAAAAATTTTTTGGTTTACGTTTCAAGGTGCATAGAATCCAAACATCGAATGAAAAAATCCGTCCGTCCGCCGTCCGCGGCTTTTCTCCGAAAATACTTGACCAAACCATATGAAACTTGGGTTAAAAGTCACATTTGGGGTATAGATGGTCCTCAGCATCAATTTTTATCAACACTAGAGGGTTGTATTAAAGGGCTAGACATTTAAAACATCGACATCTCGAAATATGTCTCAGTAACAGTAATATTTTTTTGCTTTTCAATGATAAATTCAATCCCAAAGAATCGATTAAAACCACCCGCAACAATGTACGTTGAATAGTTCGCTTTCCCTGAGAGCTTGATCATCGAGAGAAAAAACCTTCGAATTTCTAAGCGCGAGAAGATAGAAAAATCAGGCGATACTAGCGAATCTATGAATTAGAATCAAGCTTTAAATTCCATCAAATATCGCTCGATAGTAATACTGGAATACATATATAAATTGCGTTGTAAATATCAGCTGATATAATTCCAACATAGGATCACACATAGTCTTTTTCATGTTCACGGGCGTTTTTCTTCGGAACGGTTGACCCTATTCGGTTGATTTTTGTTTTGTTTTGAAGAAGAGATCTGGGTCAAGATAGGGGTAACGTAGCGGTTTTACAAAATGTTGATTTCAACTGCCACTAGATGTTTCTGAAGTTCAAAAAAAAAAAAATTTGATTCTTGGTCACGCCGCTTTTATGTTTTTGTAACAATACTCACCAATTTATCCTCCGATTCACTCTTCCGGGAGATAGGATATGACCCGTCACTTCTATTAGATCCGCCTGTCCACCTCATTGTTACCACATTCTAATTTATTATCGTTATTATTTATTGTTATTATTATTAATCTTTATATTAAAATAATACATTATTTATTCGACCGAAACGGACGTTAAAAGTGTGATTTTGTGACTCATCGTTCTAGAACATTCCATCAGCCTTCTGCGCAGCCCCTTCGCGCATTGTCCGACCATTACCATTATCAAACGAATTCTCCTAACAGCTACAACTATCTTTCGCCTTTTTCTAAATATCTTTTCATCACGTTATTCGAAATAATCCTCAGTTTTTCATTTCATTTTATCATCTGTCGTCCATTTGAATTTGTCAGAGGTAAAACCAGCAGACGACCAGGTAACGCCCGTTGCGAGGTAAATGCTTTCATTTTTGAAGTTCATAGTAACTGTTTAGAAGGGAGTGGTCCTAAAGATCTTCTTGGTGATATATATCTGTGATACTTTCTAATGGTTGCAATTTAGTATTTTCCAATTCTTCGTTTGTTGACTGTTGAACATTCATTATGCGGGGGAGAACCTTTTTTGTTTTGCTGCTACTACTTCCTTATCAGATCGATGTATGACAGGTTTATGGAAAAATGGGAAGAAGCTTGTTGTCGTAGATGATGTGATTCATGTTTTGAAACTCGGCGCTTTGCGCCTCGGCGGGGGGCTCCGCCCCCCTGCACCCCCCCGGTTTATTTATCTAACGTCACGGAGACAGTGATGTCCCTCCAAAATCTAAAAATCCCACACTTCGAGCAGTACCTATTATGTGAGATAGCACTCCGAGGATTAGACCAGCGAACTAGGGAAGCAAATTTCCATCTCTAAAACTACCTTCCCTACATTTGATATGTTGAGAAAATTTGTGCAGGATAGGTGCCATGCCCTTAGGATGAGTGAGGAAGTACACCCTTCTCATTCCAAACCATCAAATAACACTTCTCAGCGCATACCATCTCATAAACAACCAAACAAATTTTCTCCTCCTAAACAAGTTTTGCTTACTACCAAAACTGATCGTACTGTTAGTCACAACTAGTCCTCGCAATGTTTTCAAGCCAACACCAACTTCGACCTTAGAGTGTTACATATGCAAAGGTACTCACATCATATCTAGTAAGCAAAGCACCCCTGTTTCATAAAACTAACGAATGTACCTCTATTCAGCTGTCGCCTCTGTAAGGGTCGCCACCATTCTGATTTACATTTAGATCATGTATCTAGGACTGGAGATCAGTCAACACAAGACCGACCATAACTTCTGTACCATCACCATCTACCTCTACCCCTTCATCATTTGTAGGCACTAGCACTTCTTCTGGAAAACGGGGAGGTGTTCTTTTAGGTACTGTGTGTGCCTGCATTGAGGACGCCCAGGGTGAACTTCAGTGTTTTAGAAGATCCAGGGAGCCAGTTCAGTTTTATCACCCCTAGTTGCGCCAAGAAACTGGGAAAATCAACCCGGCCTTATACCGGAACCATTTCTGGTGTCAATTCATCGCATTTACGCAATATATCTGAATGCCTTTTCATCTCAAACTGATGCCGCTTCTAAAAACCGAAGCCATTTTATACCAACCATAACCCCACCTTTACCACAAGTGCGCTGCCTTCTGGCAGGATTATCTGTCATATCCACTGAGTGACCCACAGTTCACTCAGACGTTACCTATTTCTTTCCTCATAGGAGCAGACCTATACCCAGAGGTAATTACTAGTGCGCCAATTGTCATCCATGACAATGGACTTGGTTGGTCATGGGTAAATTCTCCGTGATGATGTTACATCTCACTCTGTCTCTTTGTTATCAGTGTCTGACACTACTGGAAAAATTTTGGGCCATAGAGGAGCCAAGTATCGAGCCTACTGTATCTCCTGCAGATGAGGCATGTGAGAAGCATTTTTTAGACCATCATTATCGTACCTCTTCTGGCCAACGTTGTATCCTTGCCATTTAAATCACCTGATTCATCCATTACACCAAACATCTCTGCTGCCATTCGTCGCTTTCATGCCTTGGAAGCTAAATTTCTCAAAAAACCCTCAATTACACCTAGAGTACTCTGCATTTATGCAGGAATATTTGGATTTGGGACATTGAGTCCAGCCAAAAGTGATCCATCTTATCTAATACCTCACCATCCTGTCTACAAGGATGATGGAACAGGTGGCCAAAAATTAAGAGTGGTTTTTTGACGCAAGTTTTCGGACAGTTTCAGGGTCTCTCAATGAACACCTGCTTACTGGCCCTAAGTTGCAGGCCGACCTTGGCAATATTATATTAAATTTTCGTCGCCACAAATATGTTGTATCCTGTGATGTGGTTAAGATGTTCCGTCAGATACTAGTTACACCTACTGACCGAAAATACCAACAAATAGTTTGGCGCTTCCAACCCACAGATCCGTTGACTTTCTACGAATTAAACACTGTTACGTATGGGCTTACCAGTTCCCCAACAAGCGCAACGTGTTCTCCATCAACTCGCCATCGATGAAGGTCAAGCTTGTGCAACTATCCTTCGTGAAAACACATACGTCGATGATTTAGTTTTCGGAGCAGATTCAGTTAATGAAGTGGTTACCTTAAAATCAGACCTGGTGCATTTGTTATCCCTTGGAGGTTTCTCCTTGAGCAAGTGGAAAACAAATCACCCACCCTTGCTTCAACTGGAGAACACTTCACAACCACATATGGCTCTAGGTCTTGAAGAAGGATCTATAACTAAAATATTAGGTATGAGTTGGGACCCTAATTCAGATTTTTGTTACCAGGTCTCCAAACCACAAGATGGATTCACTAAACGTATCATACTCTCCATTATCGCTAGATTGTTTGACCCCCTTGGTTATCTGTGGTCTTTCATGCCAAGAAGATTTTGCAGGATACGTGGAAGGAAGGAGTCGGATGGGATGAAGTCGTACCAGATTTCCTAAAAACCATATGGACTCAGTTTGTCAATGATTTCTCTTCTCTCGAGCTTATCTCAGTGCCTCGAATGTTTCCCATATCATCAACCTCGTATCAATTGGTATGTTTTTGCGATGCCTCTGAAGACGGATATTGCGCTGTGACATACCTTAGAACGACACAGGATTCTCAAATAACAATGTCTATACTGAAGGCAAAAACTCGCCTTGCTCCTCTCAAAACTCTTACCATACCTCGTTTGGAGTTATGTGCCACTGTTCTTTTGTCACAACTAATCAAATCTTTAGAACCTGTAATCAAGTATTATACCATCAATGATATATTTTGTTTTTCCGATTCAACCATTGTCTTATCGTGGTTGAACACTCAACCTCACCGGCTCCAAACCTTCGTCGCCAACAGAGTGCAACAGGTTTTGAGCGTCACCAAACCAGATTGGTGGTTTCACATTAAGGGTGTGGAAAACCCTGCTGATGTAGGATCGAGAGGAGCGCTGCCCTCTGCATTGGTGAATCATCCACTGTGGTGGTCAGGACCTGAATGGTGTTATCAGCCTGTATCTACTTGGCCGCATTCAATGACCTTACCCCCTGACATTAATGTCCCTGAACTGAGACCTGAACAACAGGTGACTTCAAGTACTATAAACCAACATGCAGAATTTATCAATTTTACAACAGATTTTCATCCTATAATAAACTTATACGAGTCTTGGCCTATGTTCGTAGGTTTATTCACAATACTCGGATCCCGAAGCGAAAGCGAAGAAAACGACGAATTGGAAATGTCACTTCAACGGAATTTGAGCGTGCTCAAGAGCTCTGTATCAACTTGGTCCAGCATCATCATTATCCGGAAGCATTTAAGCATGGTTCATCCTCATTACCAGCTGAACTGAAGAAGTTGGCCATATTCACTGACCACGTTGGGTTACTCCGGGTTGGTGGACGTTTGGACAATTCTCCCTTACCTTTCGAGCAGAAGCATCCAGTTCTTCTACCTTCTAGATGTCATCTGACAAATCTCATCGTGGACCATATTCACAAAAGCAACTTCCATGCAGGACCAACTGCAATGCTTGCATTTCTTCGTCAGAGATTTTGGATACCTCGGGCTCGTAATCTGGTGAGGTTACACAAATCTAAATGTATTACATGTATTAGATATTCCAACGTCATCACCAAGCCCTATATGGGAAATCTACCCGCTTCACGCTTTAACAGTGTTCGTCCTTTCCTCACCTGTGGAGTGGACTTTGCAGGTCCGTTTATGTGCCGCACATCATCCAATCGTAAGGCCAGCGTTACCAAGTCATACCTATGTCTTTTTGTTTGCCTTTCATCACGGGCAGTGCACCTTGAACTGGCCATTTCTCTGTCAGTGGAGTCTTTTTTAGACGTTTTCGATCGATTCGTATCAAGAAGAGGTCTGCCTGCTCAAGTCTTCTCTGACTGTGGTACCAATTTTGTAGGGAGTTCAGGTTATCTGCAAGAGGTTTATAAATGGTTTAACAGCAATGAGAACCAGTCATCTATTATTAATCATACCAGCCACCTTAAAGTTAAATGGAGTTTCAATCCACCGTCTTCACCACACATGGGAGGTAGTTGGGAGTCCCACATCAAACTAGCAAAAACCCTTTTGTTTAAACAGTTTGGTAATCAAACTTTTACACAACCCGAATTGTCTACGATGTTTACCAAAGTGGAGGCTATCATCAACTCCAGACCCCTGCAACCATTGTCTGACAGCCCAGATGATTTGGAAGTTCTAACTCCGGGACATTTCCTGATCGGACAACCACTCAATGCCGTTCCTGAGTATGACTTAACTCATATTCCAACAGGACGGCTCAATCGCTGGCAATTACTCCGAGAGAGAGTCCAGCATTTTTGGAAGAGGTGGAGACACGAGTACCTCAGCTCATTGCAGCCTCGGAATAAATGGTCAACCAAATCACCAAATCTCGGAATCGGAGATGTTGTGCTCCTTCGAGACTCCAACGCCTCACCATGTAGCTGGCCTCTAGCCAGGATCCAACAAGTCCACCCTGGATCAGACAACATCGTCCGTGTGGTGACTGTCAAGACCAGTCGTGGAGTCTACAGGAGATCCATCGTTAATTTGGTTCCCCTGCCAGTCCAGAGTGCGTCTCCTGTCTACTGAATCACCCCATCAGCTGCCAGCGAGTCCTGTTCCAAAACAGGGGGAGTATGGTCACGCCGCTTTTATGTTTTGTAACAATACTCACCAATAATCGAACATATCCTCCGGAAGTTTTCATTGCAACAAAAAGAAAAAAAAGCACTGAAATTGGTTGCAGGGGCGCTGAGGAAAACGCCTGTAAAAGTTCCAGTCATGCAGCATGATCGTATGAGCGAATTTTCATAAATGTTCGTATTACATTTATGTTAAATTCTGTTGAAATGTGAGCACTTTGGGGACAAATAAAAATTTTATTATACATTTTATAGCAAACTAACTTTTTGTCAGTAATATTCCAATGAACAAACGATTTTGTGGATTTTTACAATTTTTCAAGTGTTCCTATCGGTTTTTAGCTTATTTTAATGAAATTTAAGTAAATTTTTCAGTACAATTTTGTGCTTAAATTTTTAAATGTCCTAGTTCATGTTCGATTAATTTTTTTCGAGTAGCATTCTGCTAAAAAAAAAAAAAAAAAAATTGTTAATTTTTAGCGGTTTTTTGCCTTTTTTAGTGATTTTTTTAAGTACATTTTTTGAAATTTGACCAATTTAATGTGCTCAAAAAGTGTTGTCCAACGAACTCATCCTTTCTTTTGAAATGCTTGATTTTTTGGCGAAAGAAAGAAGTTTTTATCTCAATTCTATCGAGAGTTATCGTCTGGAATGACACACACACACACACACACACACACACACACACACACACACACACACACATATATATATATATATATATACCCTCCCGATGTCTGTTACCTTGTCGTGGTGGGAGGGCTTAAGCCACGGCTCACACTGCCTATTGCACGATAGTATCTCCTAGGAGTATACTGGGCAATGTGAGCTATTGCACTGGCAACTAAGTACAGACACCAACCCTCAAGACAAAGGTGTCCACGCCGTGCCTATGGTCTGCATGGTGCAGAGGGTAAAGTGCACCTCAAACGGTTGCCCCAGGGTACCGGCCGACCCCCTGGGTGTAATTAGGCTTACCTGTGCATGCGGGGCTCTGCGCGGGTGGACTGTTCATTTCCCTAGCTTCTTGTGGGAACAAAATGGACCACAGAAAAAAAAAATGAATAATACACATCTAAAATTTCTTCAAGTGAACTTGCACAGGGCAAGGGACGCGTCGGCGGTCCTGAGCCACAAGTTCACATCGGAAGACCACCACATTGCCCTTATCCAGGAGCCGTGGGCCACTGAGGGCAAGGTGATGGGACTATCTGCACAGAACAGAAAGGTAATTTTCCACCGTGGCAAGGATAGGCCAAGATCGGCCATCCTAGTAAACAGCCTAGTCAAGTTTTTGGCCATGCCTGAGTTCTGTTCCAGAGACCTCACAACTATACTGCTTGAGGACAGCAACGGAGGAAGATGTGTTGTCGCCTCAGCCTACTTTCCAGGGGATGAGGACGAGCCCCCTCCGGTGATGGTGCGGCAGCTAGTGTCACACTGCCAGAGACAACGGCTGCATCTCATCATTGGATGTGACGCCAATGGTCATCATCTACTGTGGGGATGCAACGACATCAACAAAAGAGGTGAGTCCATTGTCCAGTTTCTGACCGCTGAAAATCTCGCGGTTTTGAATAGGGGCAATGAGCCTACTTTTGTTACTCGGGCAAGGAGTGAGATTTTGGATATCACTGTGGCGAGTAGTTTCTATGCAAATAGGGTCACAGGGTGGCATGTGTCGGAAGAGGCTTCATTGTCGGACCATCGGATTATTGGTTTCCGGCTGGAGCATCCGACCTGCTTCACTGAGACATATCGGAGTCCCAAGAACACTAACTGGACTCTGTTCAACACTCTTCTAGCTGATGAGCTGGAGGACCTGGACACTAACATCCAGACAACAAGAGATCTTGACCGAGTTAATGAACTCGTTTGGGCAGCCATTCAGCGAAGCTACGAGCTAAGCTGCCCAGTCAAGACTGTCAAAACGAACAGGTCTGTTCCATGGTGGAACAGGGACCTGGGTTTCCTTCGCAGAGAAGCGAGAAGGCTTTTCAACAGGGCAAAACGGGATGGGAGATGGCAGGCCTATAAAGCTATGGCCAACTCCTACAGCTGTGCCCTTAGAAAGGCCGGGAAACTGTCCTGGAGGAACTTCTGTCAGGACATTACGGAGTTGTCCGTGCTGTCCAAAGTGCAGAGGATCCTTGCCAAGGACAGACCAGCTGAGCTGGGCACCATACAAAAGGCAGATGGGGGGTATACCGGAAGCTCGGAAGAGACCCTGGAGGAGCTCCTACGGGTGCACTTTCCTGGGTCTGCACGCATACACAGTGAAAGCTTTCCACATCAGCATACTGATGACTTCTGCCGTGAAAGGAAAGCCTTGTATGCAGCTTCTGGCAGGATATTTACACCCCATAGAGTTAAATGGGCACTTGGCACATTTAAGCCCTATAAATCTCCGGGCCCGGATGGGATCATCCCAGCCATGCTACAGCATGGAGGGGGGGTTCTTGTGCCGGTGCTGGTTAAGATTTTTAGGGCCAGTTATACACTGAACCACATTCCTAGGATGTGGAGGAAGGTCAGGGTGGTCTTTATTCCGAAAGCAGGCCGACAGGGCCATGCAAAAGACTACCGCCCCATCAGTCTCATGTCCTTCCTATTGAAAACCATGGAGAAGATTGTGAACCTTGTGATCAGGGAAGAGCAATTAACCCAGATACCACTCCAGGCTGCACAACACGCGTATCAGAGGGGGAAATCCACTGAGACTGCTCTGAATGAATTAACAGTGTTGATTGACAGGAGTCTGGAGGCCAAAGAAGTAGCTCTCTGCTGCTTTATGGATATAGGTGGAGCATTTGACAATACGTCATATGACTCCATCATTAAGGCAGCAGAGGATCGAGATGTCGATCCGCAGATCACCAAATGGATACACACCATGCTGAAGGGCAGGGTTGTATCCTCGGAGCTGGGGGAAGCAATCGTCAGCGCCATTCCAAGTAGGGGATGTCCGCAGGGCGGCGTGCTCTCCCCTCTGTTATGGCTACTCGTGGTAGATAGCCTCCTACAAAAACTCAAAGACAAGGGCTTTGAGGTGGTAGGATATGCTGACGACATTGTGGTCATTGTCAGGGGCAAGTTCGAGGAGACAGTCCGCGAACGTATGCAGATGGCGTTGGATGTCGTACAGCAATGGTGCACGGAGGAGGGGCTATATGTGAACCCTGATAAAGTGACCCTTCTTCCGTTCACCAGAAGACGAAAGGTTGACATGCAGGTGGTCTGTCTGGGAGGCAGGCAACTTCCCTTCTGCACCAGGGCCAGATACCTGGGAGTCACCTTTAATCAGAAGTTAACCTGGACGCCTCACATTAAGAGGGCCGTGGACAGGGCCATCTTTGTTATGGCGTCGGGCCGACGCATGTTAGGGAAGACATGGGGCTTGAGCCCAAAGATGACCATGTGGTTATATACCACAGTGGTCAGACCGATGCTGACCTACGGGGCCCTTGTCTGGTGGACAAAGGTCAGCCAGGCAACGGCTGTGAGTCAGCTAGCAAGGCTGCAAAGGATGGCGTGCATTGGGGTTACAGGCTCCATGCACACGAGTCCTACAGCTGCACTGGAGGTCCTTCTGGACCTTCCTCCCCTGCACGTCCATGTGAGGAGGGTTGCCTTCCTGCAGGGAGTGAGGCTGTGGAGGAATGGCTTTTTAAAACGGGAATCTGGGCGTACTCACCATGCCATCTTGAAGGAGGTTGCAGTGGATGAGTCAGCGCTCAGTGTTTCCGATTACATGGCGGAGACACGGAACTTTGATCTCCCCTTCAAGGTCTACATTCATGATAGATCAATTTGGTCAGAAGGGAGGCCCCAATTCGAACGTGGGGCTATAGTGTTCTATACAGATGGCTCGGTCATGAATGGTGGGGCTGGATCGGGTATCTTCGGCCCACGAACGGAGATTTGCAGAAATATATGCCATAAGCTCCTGCGCTGACAGACTGGTGAGTCGTCAAGTGAATGGAGCAAAAATCTACATTTTATCAGATAGTCAAGCAGCCTTGAAGGCACTAGCTTCTTTCACTATTTCATCGAAGCTGGTGTGGGAATGCTTGACTAACCTCAAGACCCTTGCCAGGAACAATGAGGTTACCTTGCTGTGGTGCCCAGGGCACCAGGGGGTGGAGGGGAATGAACAAGCTGACGCTCTTGCTAGGAAGGGAGCGGCTTCTCTCCCTGTGGGCCCAGAACCTTTTCTGGCAACTACGGAGAGTTTTCTCCTCGGAGAGCTCACCAAATGGGAGAGTAAGAAGAGGACTGCCCACTGGCTTCAGGTCAAGGGCCTGAGGCAGGCGAAACAATTTATTCACTTCTCTAGGAAGAGAGCTAAGGAGCTGCTCAGCCTGGGGAGAAGGGAGATACGTATGGTTGTGGGGCTCTTAACTGGGCACTGCCCACTTAGATACCATCTCCATAAAATGGGCAAATCAGACTCCACTCTCTGCCGCTTCTGTGGGGCAGAAGACGAGACGGCGAGTCATGTGGTCTGCCATTGCCCTATGTTGGCAAGAAATCGCTTCTTGAATTGGGGCAGAACCTCCATCGATCCCCAAGACATTAAGATGGGGGAGATTAAGACTCTCCTCGCTTTTGCCAAAACGTGGTGGGGAAGGATTGACTTCCCAGCTGTGGCTGGCATTGGCGATATGGCGCCAAGCCAGACTGGGGCTGCGACTCAGTAACTTACCGAGGGTGGAGCACTCGGGCCCAGACAGTGCCTGAGGGCTGGTAGGAGTGCCGGAACCAGGCAGATAGTGCTTGGTTTGGCAGGGCTGTCGGTATCGGGCAGACCTAGTGTCTGGGATGGGGAGGAGGTACGGCCTCCTTCTCCAGCTACAATAGGCCATTACGGCCTCAGTGGCTTAAAAAAAAAAAAATATATATATATATATATATATATATATATATATATATATATAAAAGCGTTAAAATCCAGGAATCATTTCAGAATGCCTCAAAACAGATTTCGATGAAGAAAATTTTTATTTTAAAATTTTTGGAGCCATTGCAATAGCTTTATTTTCTAAGAAAATTCGCTAAAAGAGGTCTATAAAGGGCGGGAGGGGGGTGGGTCCCCTTAACGCATGCGCATTTCACAAATTTAACGGAACTCGTGAAGTAAACAACACGCTCTCTTCGGCTTCGGTTGCCGCGTGCTCCCTGTAATTTTCCCTGTAAAATTTAGCTTTTTTCTGTTGTTCGCTGTTCTTCATTGGAATTTCTTCATCGAAATGTCAACTAGTACCTCATCAAGTTCGGAAAGCGATAGTTTCGACGATGGTGGTGGTTTCATGGTTTGTAGACGATGAGGACGAGATTGAAGTTGTAGTTGGATCTCGTCTACATCCACGAAACTCAAATTCTTTCAATGAAATTGTACCACGGTTCAACGACGAAAAGTTTATTACAAACAACAACACAGGTTATTCCACTTCCAAGTTCTGAAATCGTTCGCAGTGCAGAACGCGGTTCCACAAGTTCCGGAACGCCCCGGGATTTTCGGTCCCAGTTCTAGTAGTACGGTGTAATTAGACCTAAACCTCAACATCCAAAGTAAAAGTTTTCCTCCAACACCAAATTGCTCTACATAGTCCCCTTATTCTATGGTAAAAAGTTACACCATTTTGAGCGTCGGGTTTGGTGGTGAGGGGGGGGGGGGGATTTGAAAAATCACTAGTTTTTTTAGTTTTTCGTAAATATTTCAAATACTAAGCGGTTTATCCTAAACATTGTCATATACAAAAATGTTCTACGTTAAATTTTAAATAAGAATGGTCCTTTTCATAATCACTCTAAATTGTACGGTTCAAGAGTTACAGACGGTGTAAATGTTAACTTTTTCGTAATTTTGATAATTTTTTACAAAAAATAAGCTTCGTAAAAGAATGTTGCTATTTCAGTGGCCGGTGGTATTTTAGTGATAAGCCCTTGAAGGAACGACAACCTCACCACCTTATCAAGGGGCACTCTTTTTTAAGGGAAAAGAGGCTTCCACAGGCCTAGGCCATATAAACCTGTGGTACGGAGAAACCCACCCTGAACTTTCTACGAACATTGCAACATAAATTCACTTCTTAAGCATAAATATCTTTCAAATTTGGAATGTTCAATGTCTTTATTAACTTCACTCATCCTCCAGCACATTATCCTCCTCCTCTAGCTCGTCGTCTAAGATGTTATTATTGTCCATGTTATCACATGCTTGGCCTGAGCAATTGCTGCATATGCTAGTGCAGTTTAGACCACTCCTTCTGCATTCACAATTACGAACGCATTCATCTTTGCAAGTACACATTATAAGGGACAGTAATTCCTGGGGGGCTGCAGGACGTGCTGTTGTAATTGGTGTCAGGTGGTCGCCAATCTTCTTCCAACCCCACTCGAGTAGATCCTTATCTTCATTCAGCCACTGTTGTACCTGGTGGTAGGTCCTAACTGGTGATGACACGGACTTCTGGTCTTCAACAACCCCAAAGCCGACCCCAGTGCAGTGGCTGATGCAGGTCATTACTTCCTACTTGCAATGTTTGGAGCCAAGAACACTGAAGATCTAGATTGTCTCCGCTACCAGTCCTACTTGAAAACGATTGCAAAGCAGCCTATACATGCATTACTGAAGTTGGATGCACTACCCCCCACTTCACGAGCGTCCAGACAGCATTCATTTAGGACCTACCACTAGGTACAACAGTGGCTGAATGAAGATAAGGATCCACTCGAGTGGGGTTGGAAGAAGATTGGCGACCACCTGACACCAATTACAACAGCACGTCCTGCAGCCCCCCAGGAATTACTGTCCCTTATAATGTGTACTTGCAAAGATGAATGCGTTCGTAATTGTGAATGCAGAAGGAGTGGTCTAAACTGCACTAGCATATGCAGCAATTGCTCAGGCCAAGCATGTGATAACATGGACAATAATAACATCTTAGACGACGAGCTAGAGGAGGAGGATAATGTGCTGGAGGATGAGTGAAGTTAATAAAGACATTGAACATTCCAAATTTGAAAGATATTTATGCTTAAGAAGTGAATTTATGTTGCAATGTTCGTAGAAAGTTCAGGGTGGGTTTCTCCGTACCACAGGTTTATATGGCCTAGGCCTGTGGAAGCCTCTTTTCCCTTAAAAAAGAGTGCCCCTTGATAAGGTGGTGAGGTTGTCGTTCCTTCAAGGGCTTATCACTAAAATACCACCGGCCACTGAAATAGCAACATTCTTTTACGAAGCTTATTTTTTGTAAAAAATTATCAAAATTACGAAAAAGTTAACATTTACACCGTCTGTAACTCTTGAACCGTACAATTTAGAGTGATTATGAAAAGGACCATTCTTATTTAAAATTTAACGTAGAACATTTTTGTATATAACAATGTTTAGGATAAACCGCTTAGTGTTTGAAATATTTACGAAAAACTAAAAAAACTAGTGATTTTTCAAATCCCCCCCCCCCCTCCCCCCCAAACCCGACGCTCAAAATGGTGTAACTTTTTACCAAACAATAAGAGGGTTATATAGAACAATTTGGTGTTGGAATAAAACTTTTACTTTGGATGTCAAGGTTAGGCCTTTTTTTAGGTTAATAACACCATACTATAGTGAATTCGAGAACTATCCGAACGAGCACTGAGACCGAAGCTAATGACACGACACCTACCTCGTGTCATTGGAAAAATAAATATCGAAACCGGTTTTTGAATAACCAACTATCATTTAAAATAAGTTTTTACCATACAACTGATAGGTAGGTAGTTCATTGCACTCAAATTTCAAAAAAATCTGACAGGAAAATATAATACGAAACTTTAAGAAAATTAGATCATACAATCATAACTGGAAATTTTAACCATTTCACTTAGATATGTCCTTTAAATTGCATACAGTTTCAATTCCAAGCGCTTGGTATGGCTATATATTTGTAGGAAAACCCTCGTTGAAATCCAATGTAGGGGATCCTACCTATGTAGGGGATGTTGCTCGCTTCGCTCGCTCGGTATGGCTGTATATGTGTATGAAAAACCCTGTCTATTCTGTTGAAATGTCTTTCAAACGGAAAGGTTGCTTCCTTCAAGAGGTTCCCCTTCAAGTAAAAAGGGCCTGCGTCGCAACATTCCTCATACGGCAGGCTCAATTAACTTCTCATTTTATTCAACTTACCGTCACTTTTTTCGATTTCCGATTTCGGATTCAGATTCGGCCGAATCAAAACTGTATTTTGCCCACAAACACCGTCCCGAAAAACGTCTCATTATAGGGTATATTTTAATGAGAGAAAAACCGGTATTTTTCCAGAATTTTCTACTGCCATTTAGAAGAGTGGGGGAAGTCGAAAAGAACGGCATTAAAACGGGCTCCCACCCTCCTCCCACCCTCCAGCCCATGGTTCGGGTGGGATAGAAAATTTTAAAATATCCTATACATATTCTTATAATATAATAGAGATAGAGATCGTAGAGCCCTATAGATCAGTGATCATCGCTGAAACCGTACCTAATACAGTAACGATAGAAATGTGTGTAAATATTTGTAACGTTTTAGACTCCTGAGGAACTCACATGTACCTACCTTTTGTCCAACGTTTTCGAGTCAAGTTTTACGTCAAATAATTTTTGACTGACCCCTGCCAAAAAGCACGATAAATATGTTTTGAATGCAGGCAATTTTACAATATAACTTATGTTATCCCCAACTAAGCTTCGATTAACTGATTAACACTCTTAGTTAACTCGCGAAAATTCGTGTAGGAGCTGCGTACTGTAATTGCATCACGCAAGAATGCAAGACAGGCGGCCACGGTCGGGGGTTTCAATGCGGGCGGGAGTTTGGATCTCATGGGAATAAAAAAGCGCTGAAGGGACTTGAACAATTCAGAGAGGGTGGAGAAAGCCGGAAAAAATATTTCCCCATTCTTGTCCACCCGTTTGTATCTCTTTTTCTTTTGACTTCTCATGAATCCCTGAACAGTATCCGGTTCCCGGGATGAGTTAAATCATCACCAAAATGAATTCAAAACCATGTTATTAAGGAATACATGTATTGCAGGGTCTCTTTTCCATCAGCTGATGAACGGCACCCTTCACGCAGTGAACGAATTTAATAACCACCTCACATATGAAGTGCATGATTTGATCCGTTACCAGCTGATTCAAAGAGAAACAGGAAGTGAACGGTTTTTAAGATTTATATGAAATCCTCGTATGTTATAATCTACTTGTACGATAATCCTCATGCCTTCATAGCTCACTAATTTTACTGGTTGCTGGGTTTTAATGTTGATTAACATTAATTGATTGCCACTAATGACACTTCGGTTAAAATGCAGCTTAAATTCTAATTGTAAAAAATTTAATAAATATTCAAATATTCTCAGTATTTCAATATTCTTTTTTTTTTTTTTTTTTTTTTTTTCCCATAGTTTCTCCATTAAAATAATCCAAAATGGATACAGACCGGAGTTTATGCTTTAGATGATGTGACCATTTGTAGAGCATGATCTAAATAAAAAACACTTTTTTGTGGTAGTAAAAATATGTATATGGTACTTAACAACAATCATGGGACATCTCATTACAAACCATGCAGTAAAGTCTGATCCAATAGAAATGAAATCTTCATTAGCTTTTCCAAGGTATTCAATTGTTCAATCGAATTGAATTCCTAATCAGTGAACACGGCATTGCTCATTAGGACGAAACTATGCAAGGCCCGCAAGACCGGTCGGTTATGAATCGGGGGTAGATCCAGTGCGCCTCTAGAAGATCACGCGCTACAGAAATGCCAGCGATTCGAAATCCCAGAATTAAACGTCAAGATAATTCATATAGCGATAATAGGATGAATCTATGTTTTACCATCCGAAGATACATTTTCCGAAAATACCCATAGTACCTACCTCAAACCCTTTTACCACTACATATATACCAGAGTTGAAAGATATCTGAAATTACGGTTAAGTGATCACGTATCCGAGAAACTGAAAATTGCTCAAATTCAATAACATCGTCGAATTAGCTACAGCGGTCCGATCCGAATACCCAAAAATTCGTATTAATTTGGTTAGTTAGGTACTGTGGAACATATCTATCCGTGGAAGACTCATAATATACAGAAGGTCTAGTGAAGACTAGATGAGTGTGATATTTAGGTATATCATTAATTTGTTTGTTTAATTATTGCTTACGTATTAACAATTATGTTTATATAATTTGCCCTGAATAATGGGTACTTTCGTGTGTCGGAATTTTTCAGTTTAGATCTGCCAATCGGATTCTGCGAACATAAAAAGCTTGGACTATATGTTTTCCGCTCAAATCTTCAAATGGTTTGGGCGAACGAACGATAGAAAGTACAGGAATAGTTTGTCGTCATAAAAACAGGATAGTTTTGGCGTCATAAATGGATGGCGTTCATGAAGGCGGACGCTGAGATAAGGTTGTTTCCCTATAACGTCATTCAGATTCTTTTACAAAGCTCTTTTGGTTACATCCAATCATCCGATACCTTCCAAACCACTCGGCAATGTTTTCAGGTTGATAGAATAAAGTAGAATAGGTGAAATGTGAGGAATTATAATATACAGGGTGTATATTACACCAATATTGGGAAATAATCAAGGGGGCGATCCTAGAACTCATTTCTGTTCATCCTAGAGATTTTTCCTTAACAATTTGTTTTTGAACTAATCTCTTGTGAATAATAATGAGTCCATCGAAGAGACATACTAGGTTGGTGAAATCATCAGAGACGCAGGCCATCATCCCTATCGAGTTCTCGATCGAAAAGTGATAGAAGGTGTGATAGTATGTCCTCTAGGTGTGATAGTAGGTGTGATAGAGGGTCCTACCTAGGGAGGTACCTGCCTGGAAATGAATGAAAGTCTCATTTTCCATTTCGTTGTTATCTTGGAAGTAAAATGGTCGCCGATTGGACTGATAAATCCTGACAGTAAGTACATAGGTCCCTACCCACAGACATTTTCAACGTCTTTCATTTTGATGAATCGGGATGAATGACGGGAAAACTAAGTGAAATACGATTATGGGAGAAACTGTTGCCACTAGAAAGGGGGGGGGGGGGGGGGGACATTCATATTCATATTAAAAATTAGTTCAATATTCTCCACCATAATGCAGGTTCTGAGGGCAATATTCTAGGGGCCGCACTATAGTAATTCTGTAAGTGTTTAAGATCATATTAGTAAGAATGATAGATTAGCCTATGAACAGGGTTAATCCATCCGGGTTATTATCCCAATTAACTTCGAAAACTTCAACACGGTTTAACTCCTATTTTTGAGAACTGCCGTCCTATATCGTCGATGATTTTTGACTATAATATCATCGTTGCATCGAATCGAATCTCTCTGAATGTCAGCTCAGATATTTTAACACGTCAAAAGCTATTGCATTCCATTCTAAACACTTCATAGTGCTTCGAGTAGTGGACAAAAATGAAAAAAAAAAAAAAAAAAAAATCAACATTTTAGTTAACCGAAACTACCGACCGGCTTATTCAGGTAGGTCTAAATATGAGAAAAACATCACTAGTTGAAGCTACACCGGTCACTTAATCACGATGATACCTGTAAACAACAGGATGCTGAGGGAGGGCAAAATTCAGTCAAAAGACAGTACTTAGTTAGTTTGTTTTCCGCTTTAAAAACCGATGGCCGGCCGAGTGAGAGGTATGTATGTAAAGCTATGTTGCTCTACAAGTATTGTAGAAGTACAATAAAAAACACAGATTCAGCTTGATACCAAAACTTCACTCTTTTTGTATATCTTATTTTTATATCTCCCACGTATATCCAACAATGTATCCAAGTTTGGAGTGGCCAGTGTGGGGTTAACTATTATGATGAGTATTATTTGTAGTGTGTACTTATGCGGCCCAGAAAACAAAGTTAGAATTATGATAAATTAGATGCGACTATTTTCAACGGAAGACAACGAAAAACTAAACTTTATTATCTTAGCAACTCAACAGGTAATTAATAATTCATATCAACAACAACACATGTTGCACTGGAGAATCCCCACAAATACCCCCCTCCTAATAGAAAACATAATCCTCCAATTTTCTTGGGAATCGAACGACTCGACCTGAACGAGTCTGTCTGAGTGGCCGGGTAGCTGTTCTTTCTTCTGGGTGCTGCTCTTCAGTGAGGTGTTCTGATGGTATTTGTTGCTCTCCTTGTGCTTGTGGAGTCTTCTGACTGGGTTGAGGCCGTTGATGCAGTTCCTCCTGAGGTGGCTCAGCTATCCTACTAGCTTGAACTTCTTCTTGTGCGATAAATGTGGGTTTCAGTCGATCTATAGAAATGGCTTGTTCCTTGCCTTTTATCAACACAATGAATGTTTTTTCTCTCCTTTTTTTATGGGATAGGGTCCATCGTATGGTGGTTGCAAAGACGAACGATGAGCATCATGCTTTATGAAAACATGTGTGCAAGTAGACAAATGAGGGTGTACAAATACTGCCTGATTCGAATGTCGAAGCACTGGCTGTGCTTTCATTGTCTGAATTGTATTCCTCAGTTGAGCAATGAACTCTGGCGTTGGTCCTGTTGCAATTCGTTCCTCGAAAAAATCATTGGGTAACCGCACATTCGTACCATAAACAAGCTCGGCAGCGGTACATCCTAGATCTTCTTTCAGAGAAGATCTTAGTCCCAATAACACTATTGGAAAGACTTCAACCCATCTTGACGTGTTATGACACCTTACTGCTGCCTTCAACTGTCGATGTAACCTCTCGACATGGCATTTGCTTTCGGATTATACGCAGATGTAAAATTATGAACTGTACCTAGCGTTTTGGTAAGTTCCTTGAATAAAGTGCATTCGAATTGACGTCCTCTGTCAGTTGTTATTGTCCCTGGTACTCCAAAACGACTAATCCATTGGGCACAAAATGCTTGAGCTACTGTTTCAGATTTACAATCTGGAAGAGGTACAACTTCTGGCCATCGAGTAAAACGGTCAATGCAGGTTAGCGCATATGTGCATCCCTGTGATGAAACCATAGGGCCAATAAGGTCCAAATGTACATGATCACAACGATCTGTAGGAATAAGGAAATCGCCGAGATGACTACGAGTGTGGCGTTGAACCTTATTTCTTTGGCATTCCATGCATGTACGAACCCATTCTGAACAATCTTTAGACATTGAGGGCCACACAAACCTTTCCCTAAGCAATTTATATGTGGCTTTATTCCCTGCATGGGATAATCCGTGCACACCTTCAAACGCCTGTCGTCGAAAAAACCGGAACATAAGGTCTGACAAAACCTGTAGATATGTCACAAAATACCGGTGTGGCAGCTTTAGAAAACCGTATACGCTTCCATTGAAGTGATGTACCAGACAGCGTTGGTGGCAAATCTTGTTCTCGTTGCTCTAGCGCCAGCTTTGAGTAGTCCATACTCCCAACTTGCTCTAACTCGTTTATTCATGATAGACAATCTGCTACTACGAGTATGTTATCCTTGCCGGTAGACATCTCGCTGATCATCGCTCAGAGTGTGCTCAGAGAGCATATCACTTGTGATCCCGTAACTTGAATCAACTGGAAAAAGAGGAGGTTCTCCAAATATTTTAAAATGCGGGGAACATCCGATACTGGCAGAGTGAGATCTGTTTAAATGTTTAACAGCAGCTTCTAACGTGACCTTCCAACCTCCAACTTTTGATGGGTAAGACGACAAAAATTGTTTTAGATCCCTAATTTTGCGTTCTGCCATCAGTCCATTTCCCGCTGGGTGATACGGGGCCGTGTTTAGCAGAATTATTCCACGATCTTCAGCAAATTTCTTTACTGCTGCAGATACAAATTGATACAAATTCTTTATATTAAAGAAATGTATAATCTAGGCGATATTGAATCGTTGCTAATGTCCTAAATAAATGGTCAAAATCGACCGCCTTAACCTTCAAAAGGAGGTGGGATGCTTGTAAAGTATATCGGAGCTCATTTCTAACAAAAAATCAGACATATCTGGATAAATCTCTTATTTTTCCTACTACCTTATAAAATTTATTGACAAAGCAGCCCCGGATGATGGAAGACGTTTTTTGAGGAGTTCGAAATACTCGTAGAATCAAATTTGCCATATTTCGATTTCTTAGAATCAGACTACGTTTTTGAACATACATAAGCGCCTAGACACTATTCCATAATAATTGTAATGTTGAATATCTATCTACCAAAAACTTAGAAGAGTTCTATGTTATTTTCAACTTACAATGCTGTGATGTGTATATTTCAGTTTAATTTTAAAAAGATTTGATGAATTTTATTATTGATTTTAATGAGTTAAGTTTATGTTATGATGAACGAAAGTCTATTTTTCCCCCTTTGTTTTTTATTTCTTGTTTTGCAATCTTCTTTGAGTTTGTTCTTGATTTTGACATTTCCGTATAGCGTTTTGGCCGAAAACATCAAAAAAGTGTTTAAAAAGTGGTTTTTTTGTGTAAATTACCATGAAGGCCATTCAGGGACCCATATTATGTCAGTATATGGCAAATTAGCCATCAGGATCTATAGAAAACGGAATTTCGTCCATCCTGACCATATACACCACGTGTGCACCGTGTGGTATCGGCAGTATGAACCAGACTAGGCACATATTTTGGATGCCTAAGGACCCAACCAACCAAAACATACTTCTTTTTTGACGAACGAGTTCAAAATGAATAGCTTAAAATGGCTCCAATATTTCAAGTCAATAACTTTGAAATTGTGGCTCGTTTAAAAATTGTGGTGCGGAACAGACAGAGAGACACCCGTTTGTCAAGAAGGACGTGCTTTGTATAGGTATGCGTAGAACGTATGTTTGACTATTAACTTGGAGCTTTCAGCGGTACATTAGAAATTGCGCACCCAGCAATGGTAAATTTATACAAGTTAATTACATTATCGTACATAAAGGTGATGCAGGTCCTACTCGGAGACGGCAGCTGAACAATAAATTTCCCACCTAATAAAATCAGGAACCTAATAAATAATAATCACCTTCCCCTCTCCAATTTCACTCCCATTCTTCATATCTTCACGCTCCTCTCCTACCTTCGTCAAGAACTCTCCCCAATTCCGCGATCGCTTTTCACAATTGTTTATGACTCTCAAGCACCCTCTTTCCAGCTTGGAGAAACCCTTTCCAGAATTAATTACCCCCTCCACCCCAACCCCGGAGGTATAATTAATTATAATTTCTGGCGTGAGGTTTTGAAGGAAGAAGACGGCAGTCGGGCCGAAGGTGAATATTAACGAGCTTGGGAATTAATGATCTGAAGTAATCGACTAATTAGAGGAGAAAAGCGCCTTGCTGTTCGATTGAGAGCCGCAGAGGCCTTCATTTCTGAAAACCTAAACACGGGACATTGGTGGCTGGTCGGGTGGAATTTTCGCTTTTGCCGTGGGATGAGGTTTAGACCCTTCGCTCAGTTTCGCTGATCGTGACGGTTTCCCGGGCAGTGAAAAGCTTATCGCCTTTTGCATGAGGCGGTTCACGTAAATATGAATAATGCCGGCCGAGCCCGTCTTATCAGCACCTTGTCTTCATGTCATCAATTCCATTTGACCTTCCGTACAATGTAATAATGAAAATTGTATACAATTATTTTTATGATTCTTAATAACCAGCGGTCGTTCTAGCAACATATACGAATATTTTATATTCGTATACAATTATTATTATTTTAGACCATTAGGTTCTGAAAATGCTAGCCACCCCAAAGGGTGAAATGTAAGAGATGGAATTTCAAAAATAACTATTTCGAAAACCGTTTAGAGTTACCTTTGCTTGTCACCTTAAAAACACAACACAATTTTCAGCCAGAGGAACATTCAAAACACAAACATCCATAGTCCTGTAAGTTAATTGAATAAAAACTAAACATCATTTCACCTTAAATCGACTAAACCCAATACAAAAGTAATACAATAATGAAAATTTCAGTCGAAAGTTGACCATTTTCTTCGTTGAAGAGAGCTAAGAAGTTGTGGCTATGGTTACAATGAATTATTTGTGGCAACGATAATAAAGCCAACTTTATCACGTCATTCAAATATGGTACCTAAGTATTGGGGGTTTCTCAATGTTAAACTCGTTATATCTCATGGACTATTTGAGCTATCGATGTGCGGTTGGTCTCGTTCGATTCAGCAATCAAAAATACATTCACCGTGGTATCCCGAATGTTATTATCATTGGAACCAAGAATTTTAACCAAACTTTCTCTCTAAAATAAAATTTGCCACTACAATTTCAAGTACGTCCTAGACCATTATTACCACATTTCTGAAATCAGCGTTAAATTTCATATAATAATGTTGTTCTCTGGATCTTCAGAAGTTCAATCCTTAAACCATAATCCTTGTTCGAACGTGAGAAAATTATAAAAACCAAGTTTCCCGAAAATCTTCGATGCTGTACTGTCTCCTAATAACTAATCTTGAGACTTATCAAACCTCACAAATTTTTTCTTCATTTAAAGAGCTTTCAAACGATGGAGTCGCTTTTGAAATTTCCTTTCAAATTGGTGCAGTTATTTAACCTGGAAGATGAAAAAACGTGTTACCTTTTGGTTGTTTTTTTCTTGATGGACGGGCTGGGATGAGAAAACAGATAAAAACACGCCGGCTGTAAAAAACGACGAAGACTTCCTAATCTCATTGAATAGTTGAACTCTGTCTCTCATCACTTTGCTTATAACGCGTTGGAATTTGTTTTGACTGAAGAAAATGAGTCAGTTCGTCCATTCACTCTGTGACGGTGGGGTCGGTTCGAAAAAGGGCAAGAGCGTGCATCCGCAGTCGAGGGAGCCACTTCGAAAACACAAAATTCTGAGTTGCATTTGAAGCAATAACGTGAATGTAAAAGTGAATTTGTTTTCTCTTTATCCAGGAGTTATTTTCATTTGAAATTGCGTTTTTTTCCGTTGCCGTGTTTTTATCTGTTTTCCCATCCCATCAAGAAAAAACAACCAAAAGGTAACACGTTTTTTCATCTTCCAGGTTAAATAACTGCACCAATTTGATAGGAAATTTCAAAAGCGACTCCATCGTTTGAAAGCTCTTTAAATGAAGAAAAAATGTGTGAGGTTCGCAAAAATAAGTCGCAAAATTATTTATTAGGAGACAGTACAGCTTCGAAGATTTTCGGGAAACTTGGTTTTTATAGTTTTCTCACGTTCGAACAAGGACTATGGTTTTAGGATTGGACATTTGAAGATCTAGAGAATAATATTCTTATATGAAATTTAATGCTAATTTCAGATATGTGGTCAAAAGTTGAAAAAATTGTATCGATAGTGGAGAAAATGAGGTTTTTATGGTCTAAAACGTGTTTTTTTCGAAAAAAAAACTTCAAAAAATCATATCTCGGTAACGGGTTGAGATAAAAAATTGCGGTTGATGGCATTCTACCCCATTTCGGGTCTAGTTTCACCCAATATTTTTTACGGAGCCCATAACCTAGGTTGTTACAACACAGGAAAACTGAATGTTTGATTTGCGTCGTGTACGAGTAAACGATCAGCTGCGATTTCCCGGGGGGTCAATTTCTACTCGTACAAGGTTCTAGAACACCGCCTAGTAGTCAGTTTTCGTCGGCATTTCAGACGGCCTAGAATCAGTCAGCGGACCACCGTGAGACCATAATAAAACTTCCATTTTGTACTTGTGGCTAATGTGTGTGTGTGTGTCTGTCTGTCTATTTAGTGTCCGCAAATCCTTGTAACAAGCTCAATTTTTACAGTTTCCATCCGATCTTGATGGAATTTTCATGGATCGTTCAGGCTGGGCTGTTGGTATTATTCCTTATCAATTGCATTGCTACAAGATCAATATACTTCACTATGCACTTGCGTAAACGTAGGTAAATCCCATCTAGCATTATTCTCTCAGGGCAAAGCAGTCTGGTCTCTACGATGACGAATTAATCATTTTATATCAAATTCAACATAATCTTATCACTAGTAGCTGCTGATCATGCGCGTATGTGAAATCTTTCAACAAATCCCCCCCCCCCCCTTCCGGTTCTCATTCGATTTCGATCGGAATTTCTAGGAATATGAGCATTACACTGCATCCTATAAGTTTCATCACATCATAATTTTCATTGTAGATGATCATAGTTTTCATTGTACATGAGCAAACATCAAATCCATTTCCTATTTGTGCGTTTTTGCTGAAGTGTGGAGGGTAGTTAGGAAATGACAATTTATTAACCTAATTAATGAGTTTCTTCACGATCGAATCCTTAGAACTTATCTGGTGTGCATGCGCGAACCTCAAATCCTTATTTAGAAGAACCGTTTCTACTATTTTCATCCGATTTTTATAGAATTTCAGAGATTTTATGTTATAGGCTGTAAATGGTCCTCATTTAACTTCATGGCTCTCCGGTATCTTTTGCGTTAGCTCAAACGTTTGAACTATCAAACACAGTTTTCTCATTGCCTAATTAATCGTTTTTGACATTTTTCCTGTCATCTTAATTTACTATTTTCCCCTACCATCTTTTACTATTTACTATTTTCCCCTACCATCTTTTACTATTTACTATTTTCCCTCTGCACACCTTATAATATTATTTAAAACATCAGGACGATCTATACATTCACGTTACGTGTTTGAGGAAACCATGTGCCACACCCAACATCAATGACACTTTTATACACCCTACGATAAGTATTTTAATTAAGTGCGGGAATTCGCTCCATCAAGGAATAGCCGGTTGAAATCATGCCTGCTTCTCTCTACCATATCTGATCAGAAACAGTGATTACTGATAAGTAAACATATCGTTATTTATTTATCAATTATGTAGATAGGGAGCCTCTCAGGAACAAAAGACGAATGATGTTACAGCCTCCGTCCCGATCAGCGAAAAGTTATGACGTTTGTCCGATTACAACAAAAGTTGATGGGGAGTCTCTTAAGGGGAAGACATCAAGGGACGAATGAAATGACAGGCTCCACCCTGAGCTCCAGCTGACCGATTTGAAAAGTTGGTTCTGCTTACTCAAACTGCTTAATTAATTTTTTCCTTTTTTTTACGAATACACAGTTTTGGAGACCATGCTACGCTACTTGTTATTTGTCTTCATTATAATTGCGTATTGATTCTCTTGATATACTTTTTTGACATATTTGTGTCTGAGAGGTTGATTATTTAGAAATATTTCAAGTCAGACTGAATAAATAGAGTATGGAGTAAAAGCATCCAGTTTCGGTAGTCCTGGGGAATAAGAGTGTGTTTATGTGTTGTGAGGATTGTGAGTGCGGCGGGACTGTGTGTGTGTGCTGTTGGAACAGCGAGGTTTTATTTGTGTGAGTTCACGAAAAGGAAGGGACCCCCGGCCTCAAGAGGAAGGGATGACGTGCTGGGGGGGAAAAGAGAATAAAGGGAAGAGGGTGGAGCCTTTCTGAGACTCCCTTTCTGAGGTACAGGCGAAAGGGTCGGCCGAGGGTAAGAAAAAGCGATTAAAACAGGGCGCCTTGCCATTGGCTCTGCAGCCACCCCCTTCTCCCGTGCTCCACAACCCCCTTTTTCCTTTTCTCCCGTCTCGTTTTGTGTTGAAGGAGCGCGTGTGTGCGCTCACCCCCGGTCCACACTTTCCCCCGTTATCTCCCTCCTCACGAAGTCTGAAATATTGCGACTACCGCGCGCTCTCTTCCGTCCTTTTCCTTCTCTAACCCCAACCCCTCCCGTACTCACCTCATCACCGCCTTCTTCAACCCTTAACCACCACCTCAACTACCACCACCTTTACACTACCATCACCATTTCAACCCTCAAGCACACGAGCTAAGACCCCCTACTCCACCTCCCCTCATCACTATAATCCTCTTACTGAGTTTCTATCTTTCCCTCCTACCCCTCCCTCTAAAAACCCTTTTCATTCTGATATTTGAGCCCTTCTTCAAATTAGACCAATGGTTACACCCGATCTTCATGATCCTCTTCACAAGAAATAACAGAAAATTTTATATAATCATAGTTCAAAGTTGGTACTTTTGGAGCGTTAGGGCAAAGGTTCACTAGGACGTCAACGACATCAACCACGGCACCTGTCTCAAGTGTGGAAACGAACCACACCGACAGTGACCTAATATGTAGCAACACTACAGCGCAGCGGTACTGTGTAGCCCACGCAAATTAGAGGAGAGTCTCAATACCGCTCCCTCGTCTTTGCCTAGCCTTCCTACCACCAAGCAATGGAATGAGCTCTCTACTGAGTAGCAAAGTTCTGTGATTGTTCATTGGTCGCTAAAGTCCACCGTGGTCTAGTGGCTAGCATTACAGGGACCCGATTTCAATCCCTGTTGGTACTATTTTTTTTTTTTTTTTTTTTTTTTTAGCTAGCATCACAGGCACCCGACTTCAATCCCCGTTGGTACTATTTTTTTTTTTTTTTTTTTTTTTTTTTTTTTTTTTTTTTTTTATTTATTTATTTTTTTTTTGCATTTGAATTTAATCTTCGAAACATATTTTTAAAACGTAATTTTGATCAATTCATCTAACTAATATGTACTCTACAACAGAATTGATTAGGATATTTAGAATTTTTATTTTATTTTCGAAATGCGAGCTTGCGAGCATCCAGACACGAAACTATACAAATCATTCTGATCTAATTGTTATATTAATCTGAATTTTTACCAAGGGATTGACTACTTGATGTTATGTACTTTTGAGATGCGAACTTGCGAGCATCCAGACCACCAAACTACACAAATCATTCTGATCTATTTGTCCAACTAATCTATATTTTAGCAGCGGACATAGATTAATACGAATTGGGGCGCCAATTAATTCCAGGGAACTGGGTTTCCTTGCACCAGTTTTCATCAGAAGCGCTTGGTCCGCGACAATCGGAGAGCGGTATTGAGACTCTCGTGCAAAGTAGTCGCGAAAGGCTGTGCCTCTTAAAAAATCGCACCAAGACTGTTTCAATTTTAAAGCACTTCGAAGAGCACAAGCAAAACGAAAATATCATGTACCTACTAAATTTACTGTTGGCCAAGACAGGCAGAATCCGTCAAAATCCAAGGAAGTACCTATGTGCGTCTTTATTGACATACAATAATATGTATGTGTATTATATTACTCGGCGCTTCGCGCCTCGCCGGGGGGCTTCGCCCCCCTGGACCCTGCGTAGAAAACGAGGATAATTTGCTATGCAATTCTTAGCCTGAATCAACTTAGTTTTGGAATGTAGCCAGGTACGTAAGGAGAGGGAAATTGGTAGCTTAAAATGTGAACATTTATCACATAAATCAAGCGCTTTCCAACAAGTGGCGAACGATTTTTGTGCGATGAAAACTGCGGAAGTTTCATTCCCCTAACAACGGCTGGGTTGTACGTAAAAAACACTGAAATTGTGACATAATCTATAGCAACTACTCAACTACTCGGTTGTACGTGAAAATCATCGTTAATTTCTTCACGGACGTTACATAAAAAATTATTGGGGGTCGGCCTAAGAATTGCATAGCAATTAATATATGTATAAAAATCGACAAACCTTTGAGTCATTACAAAGATGGGAGAAACCGTTAGTTACCTGGACCAAACTGGAATAAACTTCGACTGGAATAAATGAATAGCGGCGAAGACCCTGTTCAATTTACGGCTGTGTGTGTTCGAATTAGTATAGTAAAGGACATTATCGTAAGGACGTAAACATTTTTAATTTTTCAATAGGTAGCTGTAATTCCAGTAGTGTTGGACCTAAAAATTTGGTTATAGTGTTGAAGGGTCTAAGGCTCTTCACAGAGCAGAAGATTTACCGATATTTAATGCTAAACAATTTTTAAATTTCTAAAATAAAGGACCAACCTATTGTATGAAATTTTCATTACTGTGAATTATTTTTCTGCATCCGCCTAGTTTTCCTTTTGACATGGATATGTCTTTGCTCTGGGGGGTCAACCAAAAATTTCCGTGACGCAAAATTTGTGTCACAATTTCAGTGTTTTTCACGTACAACCCAGCCGTTCCTAGGGGAATGGAACTTCCGCAGTTTTCATCGCACAAAAATCGTTCGCCACTCGTTGGAAAGCGCTTGATTTGTGTGATAAATGTTCACATCTGAAGCTACCAATTTCCTCCTCCTTACGTACCAGGCTACATTCCTAAACTAAGTTGATTGGACTATAAACAATTTTAATAAGCCGGTTACAATATTCTTAACGTAAAACAATAGCATCATTTACTCCACTCCATAGGAAACATTATCATCCTTTTGACAACAGTGTACTGTTAACTGTACTGTCTTGTGCGAGAGCTCGCTGGAATAACATCGGAGCGACCTCCCGCGATAAAGGTTTATTACACTGATGTTTCGCTTCGCGTTTGGGAATGTTTATTTAGTGGGATGACTGACAAGGCGGACGCCGCTGGCGAGCAGACGACGCTCCAGGACATTGTTGATCAAACTAAGCAAGAGTTATTGCAACATCGCATAACAACAAGAGCCTTCGCTGACCCCAACGTAAGTGATGCTTTTAATCATCTGTACTCTATTATAACTGACTTATGCGATTACCTCAGTCAAGCTAACGATCATATTGTTAAATTAAATGAAAATCAAAAGGAAAAACAAAGGACATCGGAATTAACTCAACCCAACGTCCCTACATCCTACAGTACGGACGAAGACGAATTGTCTAGAGAAACTGACTGGATCTTAAAAAGGGCCCGCAAGAAGCGTAAGGCTCGGCGTTCTCCGGAGGTTGAATGGCCTACCAACACGACTAAGACTGACAAGGACGTAACCAAGGTAACCAAGGTAGAAACGATTAAGCCTAAAAAGGACCCTCCTCCACCACCCATAAATGTTGTAGGGCTAAAGAGCTACGCAGCCCTCAAAGATATGTTACTGAATATCCCTAGAGAGCAATACAAGGTCACTGCTCTCAATAATAACGTTTGGAAAATAAACGTAGATACAAGAACCAATTGGAAACTGATTACAGACAAACTACGTTCAGATAAAAAACAGTGGTACACATATCAAGACAAAGCAGACAGACCTATTAAGGTCATGGTTAGAGGATTACATGAAACATGTGAGAAAACTGACATTATTGGAGACCTTAAGGAGCAAGGTCTTGCCATCCTGGATGTTACCAACATTCTCAAGAAAGAGAAAAGGAAAAATGACAGTGGTGAAATTGTAACCATTCATAAACCTCTTCCTCTCTTTATGTTAACCTTCGACAAAAATGAGGATGTAAATAAAATCTATAGTATTAAGGCCATTCTCAACATAATTGTGAAGATTGAGCCGGTGAAAAAAACTTCTAAACTCATTCCCCAATGTAAGAATTGCCAGTCATACATGCATACCCAATCCTACTGCGGGAAGGAATCTGCTTGTGTGAAATGTGCTGGAAAGCATAAAACTTCTGAATGTACCCTGAACAAAGCGGACTCCCCCAAATGTGTCAACTGCAAAGGGAATCATCCAGCAAATTATCGAGGATGCGAGGTAGCTAAGGAGCTACAAAGAATGAGAAACAAAATTACTAAACCCCAACTGAAAGAACAGACCAAGCGTGTTGCTTCAGTTGAGAGGAATTTTAATAGGCGGAAATCGCTTACTTCAACCATTACAGGAGCAACTACTTCAAAGGTTTCATATGCTACCGTTGCTAAAAAAGAGGTTAATGTGTCGAACACAGAAAAAATGCTGGCACAGATACTGGAAAGACTGGATGAACAAAAACATACCAATAAACAGTTATTTGAAAGAATAACTAAGCTAGAAAAAGGACTTACTAGCCATGGACTGATTTAATGGGACCGACTTTAAGAATAGCAACATGGAATGCGAACGGATTGCTAAATCACATTAAGGAAGTCGAATTATTTCTCCACTCCAACAAGATAGACATCTTACTTATTTCTGAAACCCATTTCACTCGGACGTCATACATCAAAATAAGAGGATACACGTGTTATCATACGTTACACCCAAGTAATAAAGCTAGAGGAGGTTCGGCAATTCTCATTAAAGCTAACATCACTCACCATGAAGAACCAAAAATCGAAGAGGAAAAAATGCAGGTAACTTCGGTCAAGGTACAACTCAATAATAAAAGCTTTAGTATAGCCGCAATATACTGTCCCCCCAGGTTTAACTTAAAGAAAGATGATTATACGGTCCTTCTTAAATCGCTTGGTAACAACTTTATAATAGGAGGTGACTACAATGCCAAAAATACCTTCTGGGGTTCGCGATTAACCACGGCTAAAGGTAAAGAGTTGTATGAAGCAGCAGCTTCTTTCAAGTGCGACTTCCTCTCAACTGGAAGGCCTACATACTGGCCCACGGATGCTAACAAAACCCCAGACCTAATAGACTTCTTTATAAGCAAAGGTATCTCAAGTGGTTACATAAATCTAGAGGACAGCGATGACCTACCCTCTGACCACTCGCCTGTCATAATAACAATCAGTGAAAAAGTAATCATTAGTGAAAATTCTCCGAGTTTATTCAATAGAAATACTTGCTGGTCCTGTTTCCGGCAGCAATTGGAAACATCGATCGACCTTAAAGTTCCTCTGAAAACCCCTAAACAACTGGAAGACGAACTCGACTTATTCATCAATAACATACAACAAGCAGCCTGGTTATGTACCCCAATAAACCAAAACTGTAACTATGACACTAATTCGAAATCATATCCGTTAGAAGTAAGGGATCTCCTGTGCGCCAAACGTAAAGCCAGAAGGAAATGGAAGAATAACAGAACCCCTGAAAACAAAACTATTCTTAATAGACTCGGTAACAAACTTAAATATCTTATTAGATCAATAGATAACCAATCAGTTGAACATTTTTTGAGTAACCTAACTGCAGAGAAAGACACCGAATACTCCCTCTACAAGGTAACCAAAAATATAAATAGACCTAAAGTTCATTCTCCTCCAATCAAAAAGGATGACGGGACATGGGCCAGAAGTAACCGAGAGAAAGCTCAACTTTTTGCAGATCATCTCTATGAAACTTTTCAACCTCTTCCAGTGCAGACACCTGAAGAAAACGCAACACTGATAGAAAAAACGGATGAGCTTGATATTCGGCCCGTTACGTTAAAAGAACTCAAAGATGAAATTAAGGGCAACATTAATCCTAAAAAGACCCCAGGCTATGACCTGATAACCGGTCGAATTGTGAAAGAGCTCCCTGAAAAGGCTATAACAAAACTACTTCATATCATCAACGCCACGTTCAGGTTACGACATGTACCTTCCCAGTGGAAAGTAGCGGAAGTCATAATGATCTCCAAACCAGGAAAATCACCAAATGAGAAGACGGGGTACCGACCCATATCCCTCCTCCCTGTCTTATCAAAACTGTTCGAAAAATTGTTGCTCAAACGGCTTAAACCAATTATTGAAGACAGAAAATTGATACCAGACCACCAATTCGGTTTCAGGCAACGCCACTCTACGCTAGATCAAGTTCATAGAATCACTAACATAATAGAAAAGGCTCTAGAAGGTAAAAAAATATGTGCCAGTATCTTCCTGGACGTGGCCCAGGCATTTGACAAGGTCTGGCACAAGGGACTTGAGTATAAACTGCACAGGGATCTCCCAAAACAGTTTTACTTACTCCTAAAATCCTACCTAGCGAACAGACACTTCAGGGTAAAGCAGGGTGACCAGTACTCTGTCTTGAAGCCTATAAAAGCAGGGGTACCGCAAGGCAGTGTCCTGGGCCCAGTACTTTACCTGCTGTACACACGAGATCTTCCACAACAGGAAAACACAACTGTAGCTACTTTTGCAGATGATACTGCCATCCTCTCTGTTGGAGATGACGCTGAAACTGCAACTCGCAATCTACAGACGTCCACTAACAAGGTTGTCAATTGGACCAAGATGTGGAGAATGAAACTAAATGAAACAAAGTCAGTGCATATCAACTTTACTAATAGAAAAATCATAGCCCCAGAAGTTGAGATCAACTCAAATAAAATTCCATACTCTGACACTGTAAAATACTTAGGGATGCACCTTGATTCCAAACTTAACTGGAAATATCACATTGAAAAAAAGAATCAGGAACTAAAAATCAAGTTCAGAAAGATGTACTGGTTGATGGGAAGGAACTCCCATCTCTCACTACACAATAAATTACTCATATACAAACAGATACTGCGCCCTATCTGGACCTATGGGATTCAGCTTTGGGGTTGTGCGAAAAAATCAAATATTAAAACAATCCAAACCCGACAAAATATAATACTGAGAAGTATAGTTCAGGCCCCCTGGTTCATGCGGAATGATGATATTCATCGAGACTTGAGGGTAGAAACGGTCACCGAAATTATCGCCAAATATGCAAGGAAGCACGAACATCGCCTCCACAAACACGAGAACCTGGAGATGCTCAACGTTTTAAACAACGAAGGAGAACTTCGGCGACTCAAGAGAAATAAACCTCTGGACCTAACTGTGCTGTGCAAATAGTGCAAGTGTAATCCAGTGTTCTTTTAACTGTACTTGATACAAGTATGGGCCAGGTTTTGCTGTAAACCTCCCCCCTTAGTGAGCCTAACATGAAATGTAATATTGCTAGATGAGATGTATATGTTTCAGTTGCAATAAATAAATCACGAAAAAAAAAAAAAAAAAAAAAAAAAAAAAAAAAAAAAAAAATTTACTCCACTCCAGAGGAAACATTTTGATCCTCTTGACAACAGGCGACTGTTAACAACAACTCATTGTAGTGGCTTCTCTCCACAGTTATTTTCAACATTTCTATAAGTAAACCGTTGTTTTGTTGGAATTAGTCGGGGTGCGGCCATGCGGCCCAGGGATTTGTTTAAAGTTAAAGGATTTGTTTACAACTCTCGAGGACAACCGTTATGAAATCCCCAATCAAAGACATATCCATGTAACATGTAACATGGTATCTGCTTGTAAAGCAGATAGTGGAACTCGTTTTTTAAATATTTTTTCCGCACTTGTTAGTGATTTCGATCACCAGTCTTCCGTTAGTGGAATAGTAGCACGATATTTTAAACAGATGGAAACGTTTTAGCGAATCTTCGAAGAAAATTAGGCTACTGAAATGGGTCCGAAAATTCAGGTGACTATTTTCAAGATTCACCATAGGATATGTTTCAGACCACTTGAGTTAAATTCTGAATTTTATGATCTTGAACATTTGGTTAAATATTGATTCGCAAGTTCGTTCATATGGTCATGTTGTATGGTTGGAACTTTATTATTGTTTCAAATCTTGGGTCCTCTCTAAAAACTGTACCCACTAGTCCACGCCTCCGTGATTCTAGCGGTTGGGTGTGGAGGGGGATTGGGGAGGAACTATACCTTTTATGTGGGCAGTATTCTTAATTGAAGTTATTAAAATTTCCCATGGTGATATGAGTAAAGCGTTATTTTATTTCATTTTTGTATGTAATAGTTTAAGCCGCACCTCAACCAGATGGGTCATTAGCGGCACTGAACAAGGTGTCCTAAGGGACACTGCAATTGGCGCTATTCTAAGGGGGGCCTCGCTGCCCTCCCTCACCAAACGGAGTGCCATCACGGAATCCACTGTCAAATCGAAGGGAGAAAGTGAGGGGTACAGTGATGGCCACTATTTGCCCCTAAAGCGGATAAAAAACCTCAAAAATAGAATAATACAACAAACAAAGACTGGATAAAGAGTAGGCTAACAACTAAATATAATATGTCAAAAATGTTTCGTCTCCAAACTCACTTACGTTTTAGACCAATCTGAACAACTTTCGTTCCGTGTATGTCTGCCTGTCTGTAGGTATATGTCTGTCGTGTGTCCGCAACGCCTAGTCAGAAGCATAATTTCCACATTTTTCAATGGTCCGCTTTTCGTTGTTCCCGAATCAATACTTCACTCTGCTCATGAGAAAAAGTAAATTCCATCAAGCCTAACTTTCTCAGTCATTTGATCTCACTCTAAGTTGGAAGATAGTGGGGAGAACACGAATTGAGCATCCCATTATACATTTTAACATGATCATGTTATTAGTAGCTCCTTCGCATGTGCATTTGTAAAACCCTTGTAACAAGCTTTTCTTCCTCAGTTTTCATCCGATTTTGATGGAATTTTCAGGGAATGTGCGGATTAGGCTGTTGATGAGTTCCTTTCAGTTTCATTGTATAATTGCCTTTTTTTTTTTTATATGTTCTGATAAAAATATGAATTCAAAAAGTTCAGCCTCTAAAAAAAATATTTATTATATTTTATTTATTTATTTTGTTTTCCAAATACTTTTGTCCAACTAACTCATCTCTTCTTTTTGGTGGCTTGATTTTTTGGCGAAAGAAATATTTTTTATTTATCCCAATCCTAAGGATTGATATTGAAAATCTGATCATACTAATCATTTGAATATATAAAAAATATACACGTCCCATGCATTACATGTGGGTATATATTAAATATTTATATGAACGAATATGTACAAAATCTTGATATCCAGGACTTTCATGGAGGAAACCTAGGAAAAACTTATTTCAACATTTCTTGAGCCATCGAAAAGTTCATTTTCTACATAAATTAGCTGTAAAACCAAAACTACGAATCTTCCATCTATCTCCATTTCGCCGATAGCTTCCCTTTGTCCGTACGTGCATTTTGTCATAATCCTTAACCACCGCTGTAATATTCAAATCGGAAGATAAGGAACGGTGGAGGATCTAAAAATATCGGCCCTCTATGAAGTTCCATAACATAGCCTACTAATTTATTATTCAAATGCCTGGCAAGGAAATTACATTTCTCCTGGGAAGTTTGAGCGCAATATCGCACACTTTGCCGCTTCGCCCCTCCGCAGCTTTCGCCTCAACAAATCCGCCCCTTTTCTCAGTTTCCTTCCCCTTCCGTTTCCGCTCCGTTCAGGTTATAAATTGCTTTAGTTTACTTTAATAGGCTTTATTCCTCTGGTAATTAGATTAAACCGAGCCGCACCGCGCGGGTTCCGCCACGAAGAACCTGGGCAATGTTCAGCGTTCTGGAGAGAAACACCCCCAACGTGCATTTAAGCACAAGGCCTAAATAATGACGTCAGACTGATAGAAAACCAAGGGTTTTCAAACAGTGGAACTATAAAAACTGTTGAGTGGTTTCGTCAGCTACTTTTTAGCGCATTTGCTTATAAAAAAGGAAAAATGATCTATTGTGTTCACTTTGTTGGTTGATCTATGTAGTGTATGCATGTCTTTTTAAAATAGTTTTAAATACCACTTCCCGACGTCCGATTTTGATGAAACTCGGCATGGATGTGATCTGTTTCATGGCGGGGTTAAAAATGTATGAGAGATCAGCGGAGTGAACTCCAAATCCATTTTGTCTCCTATCCGATGCAGGAAGTTGTAATTTAAGAGAAGGGAGAATGCTGAAGACGACTGAGAGGTCATTGATCAGCTGATTGAGCTCCAAAGCCATTTTGTCTCCTATTCGACGCACGAAGCTGAAATTTGTGAAGGAGGCTCAAGGGAGAATCATCGATCAGCTGTGTGAGCTCCAAAGCCATTTTGTCCACTATTCAACGCAGGAAGCTGACATTTGAGATGGAGGCTCAAGGGAGAACACTGAAGACGAATGAGAGGTCATCGATCAGCTGAGTGAGCTCCAAAGCCATTTTGAATCCTATCCAACAAAGGAAGCATATATTTCACGCGGATCTCCTTACACGAGAATGGGCTATCATGTGACACTCTTCGTGAGCTCTAATCTACTTGTTTGAACATTTTTTTAATAGAAATACATTTTCGAAAATGCGGAATGAGATCGAGTGGAAAGGGTAGGCCTTCATCATAGAACTCAATGAGTCTAATCATGAGTTGGAAGAAAATGAGATTACCAGGGCTACTCACTAAAAGTTCAGGAGCCCTGTTGGACCCCCCCACCACTTGGCCTTAACCTACTCAATACTGTAGTGTTCAGCCTTGCTTAGGTCCTCCATGGCTGAGGGGAGCTAGTGCTGTGTGCCAACACATCAAGTCTCGGGTGCGAATCCTACACGGCACTGAATTTTTTAACTTTAAATTAACAAATTTCTATTTTTTAGCAGAATGCTACTCGAAAAAAATTAATCGAACATGAACTAGGACATTTAAAAATTTAAGCACAAAATTGTACTGAAAAATGTACTTAAATTTCATTAAAATAAGCTAAAAATCGATAGGAACACTTGAAAAAATTGTGAAAATCCACAAAATCGTTTTTTTATTGGAATATTACTGACAAAAAGTTAGTTTGCTATAAAATGTATAATAAAATTTTTATTTGTCCCCAAAGTGCTAAAATTTCAACAGAATTTAACATAAATGTAATACGACCATTTATGAAAATTCGCTCATACGATCATGCTGCATGACTGGAACTTTTTTATTTCCTGTATTCAATCTACGGAGGTGGTATACGTCAATGTGTGACGGTAACGGGTGTGATCTATTAAGTTTTGGAAATTAAGCCACATGACAGGATTAGGTAATTCCTTGACCAGGTGAGAGAGTTAAGAAAAATGGCCCACTTAGGAGCCTAATGTGACAATGACATAATATTCAATTCAATGAAACAATCTTCACGCCTCATCTTCCTATACCTGCACTGTATGTTTTACTGGAATTCCAAAATAAATGTACACGAAATTGTAAAAATTATTACAAAGTTTTATTTATTAGTATTTAATCATTTCTACAAGTAATCACCCTGCAGGTTATTTTAAACAATATCAACCCAACCACCTCACCTGGAAAAAAACAGCAACGAAGCATAATTATTAATTATTTGTACGCTTCCCTCCTAAAGAGGTCAATAGTGAATCGTTAATCTGCCTGTAGTACATTATAAAGCTCAGCAAATCGTGCCTTGCGAGAGAGCCCCCCCCCCCCCCCCCCAATACGATTTCTGTTAAATGTTAAAAAACGAAACCCTTTATTGCTATGCCATCTTCCCACCTGGTAGAGGAGGTGCATGTACTTTGAAATTGCTTTGAGACTAAATAGGTTTGTTTCTTGCACATCTTCGTTCCTCTGCACTGTCTTTCTCTCTTCTCCTCCCTCACCCTCACTCTCTCTCTCTCTCCTCTTCATATCTCTCTCTCTCTTTTTTTTCCTTTCTATTCTTTTCTCTTACATTATTATTTCATGTAACAGCTACAATTATGCTTTTATCACAGATTAATCGACCACACACATATTTACTATTTATGATCAATTCGGGCGAAGCCGGGGCCTGAAGCTGCGGAGGCGTTGCCCAAGTGTGGGGCGGGGGCGGTGAATCCCCCATTTTCTTACATCGCCGTAACTTGGGGGCGAGTAATCTTGTAAAACGCCTCGGGTTTTAAGGCGAGAAGAGAGGCGCCCTAACTTCGTCATATAAGTCCCCCCCAAGAAACCTTCCTCCGCAATAAAGGTTCGTTTCTATTATATTACTCAGGTAATTTCATTAATCTGGCGTTGTCCCTTTTCATCGCTTTCCTTCAGAGTCTTAATCCTCTTCTCAGAGTTCCCTATTCAATCACAACAAATCGGTACAGAAAAAATATTTTTTTTTTCTTTTAATAATCAAAGTCTTAGCAAAGTTTTGTTGAAAATGAAGCTATTGTAATTGGTCAAAAAATGTTATATATAAATTATCATAATATTTTATTGATTAGTTAGATCAGCAATTTTTACCAGAAAATCATCATCAAGATAAGTGACGAGATACACAGTGTTACAACATGAATGTAAGAGCGAATTATCGTAAATCATCTTACTATATTATGTTATGAAATTAGTTTGAAGTTATGAAATTTATTATTTTATGAAATTTGGGCACATTAAGAGAAACGAAATTGTTATCAAATTTTTTGGCAATAAATCTCGCTCTAAATAATGTTCTGCGATTCTAAAAATATTTTGAATTTTTAGCGATTTGGCTGTTGTAACGATTTGTCAGCAAATATTAATTAAATTTGAGTACATTCTTTAACATTATTTTGTGTACAATTTTTTAGTGTTCTAGTTCGCTGTTGAAGAACTTTATTTTAACTAAAGTTATGCTAAAGCATATAAATTTGACAACTTTTAGTGATTTTTTTAAGAGAAACTTTGAAATTTGATGTTTATTGTGCCCAAAAAGTGCTGGCCAACGAACTCATCCTTTTTTCAAAGCTTGATTTTATGGTTTAAGAACAAAATTTAATCTCGATCCTACGAAGAGATATCGGTTGAAATGGCATATATATATAGTAAAACGCAAAATTAAGGAATCGTTTTAGAATGCCTCAAAAATTATTTCACTGCAGGACATTTTTAAAAATGTTCGGAGCCATTGAAAACTTCATTTTCTCCTGAAAATTCGCTACGTACTAAACATTGTTCTGCTTCATTCCATTGAGAAACAATCTAGGTATATATTTAATTAAATGATCAAAGTTGAATCAAATTTTAACAAAAATGTCCAACAGAATACAAATAGGTAAATATAAATTTATCAAAGATGTTAGAAGTTAATACAAATTTTACTCATTAGTCTCCCAACACAGAAAATTATTTCTAATTAGCAGCTTCTAAGAGCAGCTAATCTCAGTATATTTACATTCTATAATACCTATGATAATGGCAAAACGTTATTGACACACAATCAAGCAGTTTTTTTTTTTTTTTTGTTTTTGTTTTTGCGAGTCAACTGATTTCCGGAAAAATTCAATACGTACATTTAAAAGTTAAGATTAAGCTTTAAAAATTCCGTTTCCTCAATTTTTACTATAAATTGTGTGTATACTTACTTCAAAGGAGGAATCACTATAAACAACCGCTTCACTTGTTGAACTCTTCCGTGTTGGTAATGAGGTAATACGCGATAGGCGAGGTCTTATTTTGTCAGGGAAAAAAAAAAAACGCGCACGTTGATTGTTGCAGAGGGGACAAATATACTCCAATATTGTTCAATAGCGTCCCCCATTTTTTCGATTTTCGTCCTAACCTTGACGAAAGTCAAAAACCACTGAATCTGAAGGGTTACGAAATCTCTTGGAATACCAAGGAATGCCAAGAAGTTTCGTATGGAATATGCATGACGCACGAATTCGGTAGGTAACACATGTTCAATGTCACAGAAGCTCATTAGACATTCGTAAAAAGCAGACACTGTCGTCCAAAAAAACCGGTTACGTCAGGCGGCAATCTCCAGGTGGACGAGGCCCCACATCTGTGTCCCGTCCCGGGAACTCGGAAATTACCATTAGAAAGAAAAGGGCAAAAGAACGGACGGCCTGGGGTCAGAGGCCACCCCGGGGTCAACTTCGCACCCCACGGTTAGGCGCGGGGCGGTTTTTTGTCGGCCGAAAGGGGTTTTTCAACGTACGTGCTGGAACGCACATGGGAACGTGGCAGGGGAGCTCCAATAGCCTCCAGCGTAGGTAGTTCCAGACTCATCCTTTATCGTTCAGTCCTAATGTCTACCCTTTCAATAGTAAAAGCTCAAGTCTTTTACCTATAGAATAATTAACGAAACGTTCGAAAGAAACCATGAAATAGCAGTTCTATTAACATGAATGATTTCTTCAATGTCATTAAAAATAAGTAGATGATAGAATAACATATGGAATTGTTAAGTAAATAAGGTAAGTAATAAGGATAATTGAATAACATGTTGGTAGGTAATAATGCATGCATTACAGGATTTGTATATGAATTTAGTGGGAATAGCTTTAGATCTTGAGGGTGGTATTTACTGCTTTTAGCGAATTTCCTTAGAAAATTAGAGCTCTTGAAATGGCTACAAAAATTATTAAATCAAAATTTTTGAAAATTTACTTAATTGAAATCCGTTTTGAGGCATTCTGAAATGGATACCAGAGTTTATGAGATAAAAATTCCGTTTTTGTGCCAAAAAATCAACCTTTCCAAAAGAAAGGATGAGTTCGTTAGCCAACATTGGTCAAATTAAAAAAAAAAAAAAGTGTAAGAAAGAGCACTGTTCAGCCGAGGGACTGATGGCTAAGGGAGCTAAAAGGAGTGGCGGCTAATAACATCAATGCCACAGCTGCAACTTTTTCATGGCGCGGGGTGCGGGAAAAGTGCCAAGAGCCACGGAATTCCTCGAGTTAGGCATCTCAGCGGGAGTGCTCCTTGGTGTCACCGTCCGCATCCTTTGGGACTTACTGGTGGTCATTTTGTAGAGGCACTCCCTTTCATCCCACACTTCCTCCTCCCCTTTTTGCAACTTCTCTCATCTCGTAGAGCCAAATTCTCTCATCTCTAAATTTTATTGATCCCCAAATTGTTCAGCTCGATTAGCATGTCTAGGGCAGCACATACCTCCTGAGGATAGAATGAATGTTTCATATTAATCAACAGCCACTTGAAATAAGGAGCACAGATGAGTGAATAGAAGTTAGCATGATAATCGTGAAGCTTAATTGAAAATATATTGTAGACCAATATTATGATGCTAGCATTGAAGTTAGTTTAGTTCATCAACTAACGTATTGTAAAGTACATAAGCGATATAAATATCGCTATTTTCGTTTGCAAGTTTGAAAGTTCTTTTACTATTGTATGTCAAAAAACATGGTGTACCAAAGCCTGGTAGATAGCTAAGCAGTCTTTGATATATAATGTATGAATAAGGGATATCTTGAAATGGAGGTAATTTATCACATCCGAACCTCGACCCAGGAATAACCCTTGGAACGAAAAGGCAGAGATTTTCTCCTGTGGGAAGCTACCCTAGTGTTATATTGCGCTCGAACTCGGGACGCGGAAAATTTTCCAGGAGGAGGCACGTAGGTATAAAATAAACATGAAGCTACGTGCTCTCGCCCCCCTTAGCACCCTACTTTCTGGCAATTTGTTTTCATTTTACGATTATAACCGGTGGACCCTTGAGAGCTGGAGGATGCGAGGTTGTGAATTTAAAACGCTTTTCTGCCTTGTTTCGTGCCAGGGCGGGAGAGGGGTGGGGGCTGGATGCGAAAACCCCTTAACTTTTCCGTGATAGCCGTTGTTGCTCCCACAGGTTATTACATGTAACAACTTTCATGGGTGGTGTAGAAAAGGCGAGGGCTGCACAGTTGATGGCCTGAATACATCACCTCCTTCTCATTGCGGCATTTAATATGAATGGAATTACTTTTATAGCGATTTTTTCGGAGAAATGACATTTTTCCAGGGGTGGACCTTTCCAAGTGCAGTAGGGGAACATTTTACAGCCCCAACGATCATGAAGAGGAGAGCTTCAATAAGTAGAAGTCGTTATAGCGAATCGTTTCATTTGATTTGGCTTACAAGATCTAGATTATATTTAGATGCTGTGTCTCCAGTACAAGCCCAATTTTCATATTGAGGATACTTATGTATTTGTGGATTACAGATTCAAAATTTTAACCCTCTAAGCTCGTCAAATAGAGCTTAACTAATAAACTAAAACTTTTGAGTCGGTAAATTTAGTTATTAGCGAGTCGGGGAGATCTGTTAGTGATACCGATCGATTCAGCGTGAAAAATTACATAGAAATCGACTCTCAACTCACAGGTTATTGAAGGGCCACTTTTCAAGAAAACCCACAATATCCATGATAAAGTAAGAAAACGAGCCTTTCAAACAAGATAATATTTTCTCTTTATAACAAAATAACATAAAAATGGATAATACCGTGGAAAACCTGAATAAATGAAGATATTTTACTGTCCTTATCAAGAACTTATAATGTGATGTTTTACGCAAGAAAACAAACCAAAAGAATTCTAAGTGTTGAAAAATTCTAAAATCCTGATGTTTGGCTAGACTTCTAACGTACTAAAACACACGCAAAATTTAGTTTAGTATGGATATATTCACTACTGCTTGCTATAAGACCAATTAGGAATTAATTGTGAAAACGAAAGGAGTTTTAGTCAATTTAGTGTCTAAAAATCAAAAGATGAAAAACAATCAATTTAATATTACATATTCAAAAATATTTTTAAAAAATTGAAAATTTGGAAAAAATCGGAAAGTTATTTTATTCTTAACCTGCCGTTGCATATGATGAAATTCAGGGTTTTGAGCCGATAAAATGGCTGTTTTTCTCCACTTTTTAGTGGTTGTTTTGAAAAGTAATGCTACTAATTTTGAACAATAGTTAATTTCTGTTTATTGGTTGATCATCAAAGTTTATTACTGAAAATAATGACCCACGAAATTATTATAAATAACCAAATAAGCTAATTTTGATTCAATCAAGGAGTTTCTTATCTGAATTAGGCTATCGATGATTCAATGAATCAATGGTGCACGTTTGTTGTGAGTGCATGGTATATGCTGAAATCATATAGGTAGTATCTAACTTCATTTACTTGGACTGTGTTCCACCTGGTGAGCTCAATCGATAGGATCCATAACGACAAAAAGTTTCTCCAAGATGTTTGTTTAGTTAACGATGCTGTTCTTAAGTTGACAGCACAAGAGCCCTCAAAGTGCTGAAGAGAGGCGGCAGGGGCAACATTTGCGCTAATTAGCGAGAAATACGCTTTCCCCTGCTCCTGACGCCATTTCGTTTGCTCGAGTTAAAGTTGCAAGTTATTACGCCCCGAGAAACTCTGGAAGGAAGGTGGAAATGGGAACTGGAGAAATCTTTGGCGCGTGGAAGCAAACTCCCGCTACCTGAGGAAAGTTGAAGCTCTCGAAACTCGCAAGCTTTTCTCAAAGGGGTCCTGAGGAAAAGGGAGGGGGTTAAGACACGGAGAAGTTGTCAATAAAACTGAGTGAGACCCTTGTGAGGCTCGCAGGTGTCTCGGGAGCCTCAATATCCGGAGGAAACAAGTTTTGCGCTTCTCTCGAGACTCCATTAGTACGGGCAGAAAGGGGATTGCCAACTAACTAGCCCTTTCCCCGCGATAGCACGTTTCATAGCCCGTCTCTACCCTGTTTATATAAAGATGAGACCGGAATAATTAGAGATAAGGGGGCATGGCCCCCCACGTCCTCCCTCGAGGCTTAGAAAGCCAAGACTATTTCCTTCAGTAATGTTTGTCTTTGTGGATGCGTTTGTACATGGAGCCTTGGGGGGCGCGGCTCTGCGGATCCTTGGAGCCGTTCCGAGGGAGATTGTTATGCTACAGTTCAAGCACAACTCTTGCCTTACTTCTCAACCCTGTTTTCTTACTTGCGTGAGTTGTAGAGATACACCTGCTCATATATGTGCTTCCGTATGTTTTAGAAACGTATACATTCTCATGCTCCTGTGGGAACTGTAAAGAATGTCTAATACAGTGATCACCATGGCTGTTCGTTTCCACCGAAACATAAACATTGAAATGTTAGTTTTTGAATAGCAGTTCTAAAATGTACGTTCTTGTAATCATTGAGCTACGCCTCATCTAGTTATTTTACTGGCGCGTGGATGAGATCGAGAAGTAAGAAAAACGGTCGTAGACGTTAAGATTAGATGGACAGTAGTGAAGATGAACGTAATTGTGAGGATACTGACCCGTTTCAGGAATTCGAGAAGATAGCGGCTCTTACGAGTAAGTTTTCATTTTCTGTTTTTGATAATGGTCAGTGGGACTTGTACATTTCAAGATTTGAATGAAAGTGTCCCGTCAAAGGTCTCACTGGAATCTCGACAGAAGTAGAGAATGCAAAACGTGATCTGCTAATGGCTTATGTAGTATTCGAACCGCTAAGGCAAAATTGAAAATCATTTCTTGCCAAAACAAGTAGATAATATTTGATATGAAGCTATAAAAAAAGGGTTTTCAGAAATCTATCGGCTATATAAAACCATTTTTGCTGTGCGTACGGAGTTCGAGAAAACACAACGAAACGATGGCGGAAATTCAATGATTTCCTTTTGCGTTTGAAAGAGTTGTCGACATTTTGCAAATATGAGTCAACAAATCTAGACGAAAGGTTACGAGACGGGTTCATTGCGGGCTTGAGGCTCGATCGAGCAGAAATGGAAGCGCGCGTAAAGTGGCCCACAGGTAAGCACAGTGACTGTCAGAATGTTGAACTAGCTGATGCAGTCACGTTAGTAATGGGCTTAGAGCAAGCCGAAAGAGAAGTAAATGCATCAGAAAATTTCAAAAAATTGATGGAACATTGCAAAAGGTTTGTAAGAAGTGTGGACTGAAGCATGCTGCTTAGAAAGGAAAGTGTCGTGCTACAAAGTTTACCTGCAACAAATGTAAGCAAATTGGTCATTTTTCTAAGTTTTTGGTTAAAAACTGAACGGAAAATTGGTAACGGAGAAGAAGACATAGGAACAGAAGAGAGGGCTGACGAAAGTGGGGAAGAAATCACTTCCTTAAAGAAGGTGAACAGTAAGTCCCCTCATAGAGCAACGGTAGATGTCAAATTGAACGGCGTTCCATGCAAGATGGATTACGATTCAAGTGCTCTGGTTTCAACCATTGATAAAGTCTGGTGGGCTAGAATTGGAAAACCTGAACTAAACCCCACTGAGAAAATTTGTGGGTATGGGCATCATACGCTAACTACGTTTGGAGAATGTGAAATAAATGTAACTTTAACAAGACGAACGTTGTCCCTTCGATTTATAGTGGTTGAGCATGAAGAAGTACCTATGTTTGGCCTCCCATGGATACTTGCTTTTGGGTTGACATTGCCTGATGATGTTACTGTTAGAAAAACGGAGCAGCTTGAGATAGTTCCCGCAAGATCCAAGAGAATGCGCTGCGCGTCCGTCGCTTCGGCGCCAGGCGTCCATCCTCACGTTGTTGAATTGCTGTGGTTGGTGATATCCGAGAACCGGAAAATCATCTTCTCCAAACATAGCACATATATGCTAATAGTACGAGTTGTATCTCTTATGGTACTGTCACACCCCTCTCTCTCTATGAGTGCGGACTTAGGCCTCCATTGCACCTCTGGTGGCATCTAAGTTCGTTACAAGCTTCAGTGGGGGGAAATGAAGGGGGGTGCAATCAACTAGACATCCTCCTGCACGAATTTTCTCATCTATTTGATGATAGGTTAGGAACCATAAGGGGGATAAAAGTGATATACACTTGAAGCCTAGTTCGATTCCAGTAGCAAAAAGGCACACAGGGTTCCTTTCCCTCTGAGAGGGCCTATTGGGAGAGAATTGGTAGTTGGACTGGAAGCTGAAGGGGTAATTTTTAAAGTGGACTCAACGAAGTCTGCTGTGAATTGGCGACACGGATTGTGGTAAAGGAAAAGGCGGAGAAGTTCGAATATTTGGGGAATACAAGGTGACACTGAATCCTTGCTTAGTACAGAATAGTCACACAGTGCAAACTTTTGAAGATTTAACAACAAAACTAGTTGGGGGACAAGAGTTCTCAATAACAATGCAAGACGCATATCTTCAGGTGATGGTGGATGAAAATAGCCAAGATCTGTTGACAGTTGCAACACATGCAGGTTATTACAAGTATGTCAGATTGCCATTTGGGAAATCCCCTGCCACTGCTATTTTCCAGAATTTCATGGAAGAGACGTTGTAAGGCATAAGAGTTGAAAGAGCCATGTTGGCATAAATATGGTAAACGTTTCTAATGGTGAACTAGTAGCTTGTGAGTTGCTATTTATTTATATTAAAAAAAAAAAAAAAAAAAAAAAAAAAAAAAAAGCCACAGTTACTTTGAGCCTGACGGCTAAAATTAAAAAACATGAATATGCTTTAGCCGTACACGACTCACTCCTCGTCGATTCTCTGAACCCGACCCCCCATCGGCCTCTGAACTCTGTTTATCATTCTGCCATCAATCCTAAAACATGGAATCATGTTTTAGCTCCTCGCTCTCACTTTATTATAGAAATGATCACGACCATTGAGCTCTTGTGAGATGATGATCTCCTAATAGAAACTCGCGAGTAAACATTCACTTTATTATAGAAATGATCACGACGATTGAGCTCTTGTGAGATGATGATCTCCTAATAGAAACTCGCTAGTAAACATTCACTTTATTATAGAAAGAGGCTAAAGAGGCTACATACGAAATTACAGCTTCCTATAGTGTAAAGTATAGAAATTACCTATTAAAATAATTTAACCACCGCTTCACAAATCTAACCGTTCTCGCAATATTCGGATCACCTGCTATGAATCACATAATCGAAACACCAGCTCAATGAAATCATCAGAAATTAACAAGCGGTTGCAATCGTGTTCACAATATCAATAATTGAGAATGATCACCTGTGTGTAAACAATTATTCATATAACCATGCTCATAACTTAGCTTGTTGGCCACGCACTTCGCAGTAGTTAATATAGTATGGTTGGATAAATCGAGAGCTTTCGAACGAATGGTCAACGAATTTTGTGGGATGAAAAACGACGAAGTATCATATCCCTAGCAACGACTCGGTTGTAAGCGGAAATCATCACAATTATTGGCGCTACTTTCGTTGCACTCTCGTGGGACATTTTTCGGTAGTTAGGTCACGGCTAAAGCATATTCATGCTAAAAAAAAAAGAATGACATCAACGAATAGAGATTTATATTGACAGCACTGTCAATAATTGAGGGGAGCATCAGTTTGGGAACTAGTAATTGACATTTGCATTTTCACAATGTCATCCTTAGTCATTTCCGAGAAATTATAGCATAATTGCAATCTACACAAAAAACTGATTGAGAAAAACCATGGAAACAATAGAATTTGAGAATGTGGAGGGCATGGTGGAGCAAAATAAAACGCTTACTTCCTTGGCAAAATCACTAGAAACAGTACCAAAGAAATTACAACACGAGGTTCTGTTGGGTAACCTCTTCCAGATATCACAAAAACCCTCCTGAAACCTTTTCCAGCCTTTATACTTTACTGTGAAGATATATTACCTCAAAATTCAAATGGACCAAGTCCGTTACTCGTTTCCACAAAATTTACAAAACGTGTGTAAAAATTGAAAAAAATCAATAATTTCCCTTTTTTAACCAATTTATAATCGTTCTCCCGCATTTTTCACACTCTAGAAGAATGTAATTAGAATTTTTCAATTAAAAATTGATTTTTCTTTTAAAAATCTACGAACTCCTCTTTTTTTCATCTGAATCCGACAAAAACGCTCTATTATCATCGAAAAACTGCAAAAAAGCGGGTTTTTCCTTTTTTAGCTCGGAGATGGGCAAGGAATTTTTTTTTTTTTTTTAACTTTTCGCGTTGGGTGATTTTCAAGATCAAAATATAGCTTTTCTAGGGTATTAAAAAAAGAATGAAGAAAAAAAAAAACGGTTTTTCGCCACACCCTGATACCCATTCAGCACTCTCACAAACATGATGACCACGTACGAGTTTACCCTGAAATACCGCTTTCATTCAAAGTTGCAATTTTTGCGAAAAGTATATCATGCTATTAAGTCAATGCTAATATTACATTCTAGACGGTATAAGACGAAAGACAACATAAAAAATCCCGGTACTTGAGTATTAAACGGAGGCCACCTAACCTATAGAAATATTTCGTACCGGATACCAAAAATAACTACACAATTGGAAAGAACACACTTGTAGATCAGAATGATGTGTATAGTTTGGTGGTCTGGATGCTCGCAAGCTCGCATCTCAAGAAGACATAACATCAAGTAGTCAATCCCTTAGTAAAAATGCAGATTAGTTGGGCATGTAGATCAAAATGATGTGTATAGTTTGGTGGTCTGGATGCTCGCAAGCTCGCATCTCAAAAATACATAACATCAAGTAGTCAATCCCTTATTAAAAATGCAGATTAGTTGGGCATGTAGATCAGAATGATGTGTATATGTGACTGCTAGCGGCGGCAACGCTTTCAACTCCATTCTGACCGACATTGCTGCGTTCTGGGTTGCACAACGTCAGAACCAGGCGTCGGATTAATTCTAAACTTCACCTGTAAATCTATTAAAGTGTGTTCTTTCCAATTATGTAGTTATTTTTGGTATCCGGTACGAAATATTTCTATAGGTTAGGTGGCCTCCGTTTAATACTCAAGTACCAAAATCCCTTCTTCTGCCGTAAGCATTAGTCGCCATATGGAAGGATGAGGTTGAAGACAAAAGTATTGAAGTGAAATCGAAAAAAAAAGTTCCAAAATCGCACCAAGTGGCTTAAATTTAGTTTTAATTTCCTATGTCTTTTTTCAATTCGGGTAGTAATTTTAGTGTAAAGAAAAGTTAATTTATTTGATTAATGCTATCCCTGTTCATCATCTTGTTTTTTAGGGTGCTTATTAGGAACTTTCGGTGTCAAATTTGGACCAACTTACGTTATTCGTTTAATTTTTACGGGCAGAAATATATTTTTAATAGGCAGAAAAACATGTTATGAGGAATACTGATGCTTTGTCTCGTAATGTGCGTGAATAAACTTCACTATTCGAACTTTAAAATTAAGTCAAAGAAAACAGGGACACTGGCCGACTTGAGCCCATATTGTCAATTTTATCAGAGTTTCAGAGGGACTATTCTGAAGAATGATCAAACACGGGGTCAATATTTTGGGTTGAAGAACATTTGAACAAATCTGGATGAAATTGGCGGTGCGTTCAATACCCTTGTTAGATTTTAGTTCTATAAAATCTACGCTGTAAGTATAAGATGGAATACTTCATCCTTTTCGTAGAATTTAGGTCCGCCACCCCTCAGGAACGGTGGGCTATATCGAAACTTAGAAAATTAACTTTGTTGGTCTCGGACTTAATCCCAGGAGGCTCCCCAAATCGCTCCCACCAATCTCCCAAAACGTCAGGGCGTTCCGCGGTCGGTCGCCTTCGTTCCCAATCGGCAGGAGAAGGCGGTGGAGGACACCAGTGATGTATTACACCCAGCCAGATGAAATTACACCGCCAGCCCACTCCCAACTCGTGACGCCTTGAAAATTAAGTGTAGCTCCTTTCCTTTACCCTTCCTCTTGGACTTAACTCTTGCAGACAACGGGCCGCAGACAATGATTAATCAACGGAGAAAGGCTTAGACAGCTGACATAAATGTGGAAGCTTCCTCGAGGAGATTCTAATTGTCAGACGAGAAGCCTCTCTCCGACCCGCCATCCTCCTTTCGAGCATCCCAGAAAGCGCCCAGGGAATTGCAGATGAGCTTGGTTGGCTCATTATTTCAGGGACATGTCTTTCCTTGAGTCAGCGATGCTTTCCTGGATACGCCTTGACGTCTCGCTCCCCGCTTCGTCCTTTCTCGGATATTCCTTCATTAGGAACTTCTCGGCTCAGTTTCGGTTCATCAAAGGAAGGATGAGATAGAGTTGCCGATCCATAGCGGGGGAAGGCGCAAGCTCAACGCGGAAAGATGCCTCTATGACAGGCGTTGGTTATCCCTTTGACAATATTTTGTCACAGGTTTAACATCGATCTCAAGATATCTACGTATCTCTTGGACTCCACCTCCCTTTATTCCCTCTTCTTCCTTAATGATGTAATACTCTTGCAAGAGGGGTACATAGTGACTGTTCCGAAAATTTTGATTCGACGCATTTTTTCTCTATTTCTTTCTGATGGGTCTTCAGAAGGTTAGATTTTATTATATTAGCATGAATATGCTTTAGCCGTCACCTAACTACCGAAAAATGTCCCACGAGAGTGCAACGAAAGTAGCGCCAATAATTGTGATGATTTCCGCTTACAACCGAGTCGTTGCTAGGGATATGATACTTCGTCGTTTTTCATCCCACAAAATTCGTTGACCATTCGTTCGAAAGCTCTCGATTTATCCAACCATACTATATTAATTACTGCGAAGTGCGTGGCCAACAAGCTGAGTTATGAGCATGGTTATATGAATAATTGTTTACACACAGGTGATCATTCTCAATTATTGATATTGTGAACATGATTGCAACCGCTTGTTAATTTCTGATGATTTCATTGAGCTGGTGTTTCGATTACGTGATTCATAGCAGGTGATCCGAATATTGCGAGAACGGTTAGATTTGTGAAGCGGTGGTTAAATTATTTTAATAGGTAATTTCTATACTTTACACTATAGGAAGCTGTAATTTCGTATGTAGCCTCTTTAGCCTCTTTCTATAATAAAGTGAATGTTTACTCGCGAGTTTATATTAGGAGATCATCATCTCACAAGAGCTCAATCGTCGTGATCATTTATATAATAAAGTGAATGTATACTCGCGAGTTTCTATTAGGAGATCATCATCTCACAAGATCTCAATGGTCGTGATCATTTCTATAATAAAGTGAGAGCGAGGAGCTAAAACATGATTCCATGTTTTAGGATTGATGGCAGAATGATAAACAGAGTTCAGAGGCCGATGGGGGGTCGGGTTCAGAGAATCGACGAGGAGTGAGTCGTGTACGGCTAAAGCATATTCATGTTTTTTAATTTTAGCCGTCAGGCTCCAAGGAACTGTGGCTTTTTTATAATATGTTACTTCTTATCACCATTCAAAAATGAAGCACCAAGACATATCTTAAGGTATATTCATTGCACGATGACGTCATGGCCTCCGCCCGCCGGGGGATGAGCCCTCTGCCACCTTGTACGTGACGCCTTATCTTCCCACCCGTTTATTGGCCGAACTAAACGATCTATCGAGCTGAAAAATTGCTAACAGGGTGTTTTCAAGTCCGCTGAATCCAAATTTGATATCAAAAGTGTAATATTCTAACAGATGAAAGCTCCCCATTGATTATAGGCTCTTCAGCCGTTATTCTTTCTACTGGTGTGTCACTATCCCAAATTCCAATTTTCGGGACAATGTTCCCATTTCTAAAAGAACCCAAAGAGGGCGAATCATTACTCACAGACTTTTCATTCAAAGTCTCTAATGACGTCAAATCTGGTCAAAAATGAGGGCATATTACTGTTCTATAAATATACAGTTGGGCATCACACTTCCGTAGTCTGTTATAACTTGAAAACTGTATAAGACCGAGCCAAATTAGCAGACATTACCTTCTCCTACATGCTAGAGTGGCTTTGCGATTCACGATCGTGTTGCTAATTTTTTCATCCAACGCTTAAACACTTCACAAGCGCAAACAGTTGGTTACATTACGCGTTGAGTTGTTACATTAGATTCATTGAACTACTTTCCATATTAATCAATGAAACTAACTAATTTCTTATTTAGAAAGTTTTTCAGAACAATAAGTCTAAAGTGAAGTATATTAGATTTTAAGAAAATGTATAATAATTTATCACATGAATATTGCTTATAAGTTGTTATTACTTGGCGCAATAAAACTTGTCAAAAAAAAAAAAAAAAGTTAGAAAGTTTTTGAGATAGCGATTTAAAAATATTTCAATCCTTACATATTTCTCCTCGAGGTTGACCGTAACTGGAATACAATTTTCAGCTGATTTTCGTGAAACGTCAAAATATCCGTAATTTCGAAGGAAAGCTTCCTCCTGGGGGCAGTCTACGTTGCAGATTTTTGCCTGTAATATTGGCCTAATTTTCTACCAACCCGATCACAGTCACAACGGAGGTGGATAGATCTGCAAGTGTTGACATTTAGTTCAGCTTGAAAAAATACGAACATAAACCGACCCCAAACTCATAGGTTCTTGGAGAGTCATTTTCGAAGAAAACTCGATTCCACTGGGGGGAAAAAAAACCATGTTGCGTCATCAAAACAAAATCTTCTCCATTTAGCATAGTAAAATCAAAATTGACTATTTCGTCAGAAATAAAAGTAATGAAACCGTTTCTTAAACGAAAAATTTCTTAAACTGCTCAATTTCTGAAAGAATTGATGTTCGTTTCTTAATAAATGAGACTAAGTGGTGTTGAATATGTATGAAATTAATTTATTGTTCAATACAATTTAACGCTGATTCGGAAAACTGATAAGAACTGAAAAAATTCATTTAAACTATTTTTATTTGTCTTTGAATTACAAAAAACGTAGTTATCTCAAGATAATCATTATGCAACGGATTGAACAACGACAAGGTTGGCGGCATTCTGCTCCATTTTTGATGTGGTTCTACCTGATTTTTATCTTTTACACTACGTCATGGACACCATAAGGCCCATAAGCCTACGATCTGATATATATATATATATATATATATATATATATATATATATATATATATATTAAACGTTGGATTTTGTAGATTTGAATGAATTGTTAGCATTGGAAGAAACGGTCGAAGAATATACTAATCATATCAAAGAACTGCGGCACGTGAGAGTAGATACCTAAACGGTAGGTAGGTAAATGTGACCAACAAAATCCACTCGAATTTTATGATAATCAACAGCGAAATATTTGGCTGACTATTCTGATTTGGGAAAGAGTCAGTCATGGACAACTAGCTTAAACTGCTAGTCGCTCTTTGATTTTATGTTATCTCTAACTATTACGTTTGTAGTCCGTGTTTTTCCATTTATCTTTGTTTTTGGAATAAGTTAGTGGTTATTAGTTAACTTCCATTTATCAGAATAAGCCAATCAATGAGAATTCCATGAACAGGCGCGTAAAGCAAAAAACATGATTGCTTGAAGCTTTCCCAGAACCTCTTCTTCTTGTTTTCACAGACTTCATTTTGTCTTATCTTTGTCCCATTCCCAGACTCATTATGCCTATTACTCATGTTATTTTAAACTACATCTCTGTTCCCCAAGACGAACTGGCGGATTTTCACCTTCTCATTTTTATACTTTTTTTCAGTCACAACTCCACACAAATTTTCAGCACCGCAACGAACAACAGCACGAAAAGTAACAAACATTATAATTTTAAAAAAGTAACCTTTCAGAACTTTTATCGACCAGGGCGAAAAGCGAAAGGGAAATTTCCCATCCTTTTTCCATCAAACCAGGGAAAGTTCCCCTACAACATGCTGTCAAAGCTGCCAACTTGAGTTGAATAAGTGATGCGCACCCCTGATTGTACTGCTGAGCTCAGGTGGGTAATCTTAGCGTGTCCCTTACTGCCAAGTGAGCCAACTTACTCAACTTAATATGATTTCTTACTGGTGAGTGGAGGGTGACCCTCAATTTCGGTGTGTGAGTGTACACGCACACTGAGGCTTTGTCTATGAGATCCACCCTAAATCCATACAAGGCGGTAGCTCAATGGGTTGCATGTTGGATAGCTAAAAGTAGGATGGCTTTTAGACTTTGTAGAGGTCTCAGATACAAAGTCAGCTGTACGTCCTCTTGTAATGTGCCCCAGACTTTGTTTAATAATTACGGTTGATTTGCGGTTGAATATTATAGGACATTTCAACATCTCAATCGAGTCGAACCTGTCGGTATCCCTAATCAGAAATTTCGCATTATCAAAAAATTATGAATGTGTAGGTACTGTGATTATTTCACACGCATAATGTTGTACACTGATGAAATCCTTGAGGAGCAATACACTTTTATGCAGGGAATGGGGCGGAATGGAGTTTCTGAAAGTAGCGGGGAATCATATTAGTGGAGCGAGATGACTTGGGTAGATTGCGGTGGAGCTAGTGGGTTAGAAACTACCTTTGCACAATACAAGGGGTGGGAACCTTAAAGCGCCGCTTGAACCTCGAGGGCGACGGAGGAAGATAATAATATTTTAATACTAATTCAATGCCCCGGTTAATAGAGTTTGGCGGGGTTGTTATCAGGTGGGAATGGGTTAAAGTGGGAGGGGCCTAAGACGGCGGCAAACAAATGGGCAAGGTGTAAGGACGCTATCAAAGACGAGTTCCCTGGGGTGCTACACCCAGCGGTTTCTCATAAGATAAAATGAGGCCAAGTAAAGCGGTCGTCGGGGAGGGGGTAAAGGACAATTAAGATAGCTGGCGTCGGTACCCTTATCTGCTAAGGTACGGAGAGGAACTTCCACTACTAGCTACCTTCCCAGTCTTCCCCTCGAGGCATTGTCTCAAAGGATAAATAGCGAGCCATTAATAACCGCTTGTCTATTCCCGGCTTGGAAGAGGGAACGTGCTCCTTGATATTGCTACTCTTAAAGCGTGAGTCTTCGAGTAAGGCGCCACGAACATAACTCTGCCACGAGCCACTAGCTGTAGGCCTGCGAGATATTCCCATAATTAGTCTTGTCCTCTCCTTCACTTCTCCCTCAACGATTTCTGCCTTTCTCGCCTACAGTGCACATCTCTCATGATTGCTGTTCCGAGATAAACTGAAACTTAATTTACTGTGATTCCTCCCCTTTTGCATACATCTTGCGAGCCGAGATCACGACCGTAGATTTCCCGCCAGAACCACCAAGCTTGACATTGGACATTTCAAGTTAGACAAGTCTTTTCCAAGAAGACAAACCATAGATAGATAGATAGATAGATAGATATATTTTTCTTTGTAGAGGCCTAAATGAGGCAATACAAACGTCAGGTATATACAAAATACATAAATACGATATAAATATAACAATACACTGAAAATTAAGTCATGACAAAATTAAAAATATAATAAAATAGTTAGAGAATCTTTGGGTAACAACTTAGGTACATATTTCCTCCAATTCACATTAAAAAAACTTGATACTTCATAAAGTTCGATCTCAATCAGGGCTCGTTTCAGGGTACTTTTGAACTTTTTAACTGGAAGCATTTGAATTTGTACTGGTAGGCAATTGAAAAGACGAGTCCCCATCTGTACCGGATCACTTGTCAACGTTGTCGTAAGGCGAGCAGCTGGTGGGCGTAAATTATTATTGCCTCTGGTGGGATATTGATGAACATCGTTACCTCTTACAATTGAGTCAGTACGCTCTCGAACAAAAAGAAGGGAATTCAGAACATAGTAGCTCGGAATTGTCAGAATCCCGAGGTCTCTAAAGTGACTACGGCAGCTCTGACTCCAATTCAGCCCCCTCAAAATTCGAACTGCTCTTTTTTGAAGCTTAAAAACCTCGGCAGCATGACAGGAGTTTCCCCAGAGCAAAATACAGTACGTGGCTCTACTGACGAAACAGGCAAAATAAACGGAAAGGAGAGTTGCGGGGGATACTGAAGATAGCAAACGATGCAGCATGAACAGCACCGAGGCGAGCTTGAGAACAAGATGTTCAACATGATTACGCCACGACAATCTATTGTCAATTATAACTCCCAAAAAGGTAACGTGCTGCTCAGTTCTTCCATTCAGTCGGAGATCTAATGATTGGGTTTTGTCTTCATTAAGTATCATAGAGTTAGCTAAGCACCACTGCTTAACAACTTCGTCGGCGGCAGTGATATCACTATGAAGAGTATCGAAGGAAGATCCAGATATTACAGTGGAAATGTCATCAGCAAACAGGTATACATTACCGTCGTCAAACTGATATGCCAAATCATTGATGAACAGCACAAAAAGGCATGGACCCAGCACAGACCCCTGCTTCACGCCACAAGGAATGCTAATTTCGGAGGAAACTTCACCATTATAAGAAACTAGCTGCTTCCAGCCTTCGAGGTATGAAGAGAAGAAAGTTAGAGCGTCTTGACTGAAACCATAGTGAGCTAACATAAGCTGTAAACCGAATAGTAATATTTTTCTTAATTTCTCATGAAATTTAATTTAACCATTTGTATTGATGAATTATTGTATTCACCATCAACTCATGCCACAATTTGACGATGATGGAAATCAATAATGATGAAATCTAACTTCTGTCCTTGAATCAATCATAATCATGCATACTGTTCAATATCATCCGTCGAGAAGATATGTGCATCACTTTTCTTTCTTTATCGGTACTTTTATTTAGGAAAACGTTTCATAAGTTAAATCGATAATTACGTACTTGTGTCTTCAAATGTCATTACTCAAAATTAATAGTTTCTTTATGATATTACCGTTTAATTTTTATAGCAAATATATTTAATTTGTTTCAACCACTGTCTGATCTGGTAAATACTTCTAGCAAGTGTAGAAGTAGATACCACGCCTAAGTTGAGTGGATCAAAATGCCCTGCGCTAGTAGGTGTGAAAAGCCATCGAGCTCCTACTTTGGATGAGTGGTTTTTACACAATGCTTTTGACAGCAATCTTCGACAATCATTGCAAGTAAAAGAATAAAACCGAAATATTGTATACAGCGAAAAATTAACGTGACATACGGCACTCGTGAATGGAAGGGACAATAGTAATAAATCTTTTGTTGTTCAATTCTGAATTAGGTCAAATTTTGAGATATATTTTAGGAGTTTCAAATTTCATACTGGAAGTTTTATGGTTGAAATTTGCTGTCGTTTTAGGGGGACAATGGGGGGGGGGGGGGGGGGGGGGGGGGGGGAGGGAGGAGGACAATTTCGAGAAGTCATGGTATTTTTGTTTTTATCTTATTTAAACACTCACCAAAATTATATGTATACTATCCATTCACAGGGACGTCCCTGTAATAATGCATTACTTACCAATATGTTTAAAAGTTGTATGCAAAGGAGTTTCCCAGTGATATTTACCGAAGTTTATACGATTGATCACAGGTTCCTATGATTAATCGGAACCCTGTAATCACGAGTATATTCTTAATCATATTATGCGATTATGATCTTAATCTTAATCTGTGACTGCAAAGTTAATATTATTCATAAACACACTAAAATATTCCTAGGAATAAATAACCTTAATTTTATTTCTGAATAAGATTTTTCCCAACTCTTTGCTCGTTGGTCGCTCCGTTTGCTTATCTGTGATGCCAAGTGTTCACTTTGTATTCAAGGCCACTGGTAAGCCGCTCTTATGAAGCATTTCCTTACGGCTATATTTCGCTTCTCCAATTATACAGGAACTAAATCCATTTTGAGGAACGTACCTAGGGGAATTATCGCAGAACCTAACACCTAAAGCAGGGATCTCTCGGGACTAAAAGCGAAAGCGTGGCACGCTTTCGATCTCTCTACCGTGACCCTTTCCTTGAGTGTGGGGGGTAGAAATTGAATCAGTTGTGGGTCGTGGACTGTTCACACGATCACGATTCAGTTTATCCGTTAAAGCCGATTTAGCCGACGGTGGACGAGCTACTCGTTGAAAGTTGTGCTGTCTTGAGTTCGGTTTTTAGTGGTATATTAGCAGAAAGGTTGAAGAAGAAATGGAAGAAAAAGGGGTATTGGGTTAGTGAGTGGGATACTAGAAAAAAGAAATTTGGGGGCACACAATTTGGCAGACGCTGAGTAGATGAAGTACCCAGCTGACTTCAAAAATATGCCAAGAATGACAGAAGATCAGTTTGATTTCCTCCTGAAATGCATATCGCCACACATTTCGAAGACAGACACCAACATGAAACATGCACTCCGAGCTAAATTAAAACTGCAATTAACGCCACGCTTTTTAACTAGTTGAGACTCCTTCTAAACCTTGGAGTATATGTTTCGTGTCCACACTTCTCGCTCCCAACTTAGCGGGCCTACGCCTGAAAATCCAACTCGTTTGATTCCTAGAGTGAGCAGTCATGAATTGTCCACAATTTGGATGAAGTCAGAGGTGAACTCACGACCTCTCGTTCAGACGGAGGCGATTTCAGGAATTCGAGGACCACGCTTTCGTTTTTTGCTCTTTGAGAACGCACCTTAACTATATTATCAAGGATAAACCATGAGGAAAAAGCCACAGTTCCTTTGAGCCTGACGGCTAAAATTAAAAAACATGAATATACTTTAGCCGTACACGACTCACTCCTCGTCGATTCTCTGAACCCGACCCTCCATCGGCCTCTGAACTCTGTTTATCATTCAAAATAAAAAAATGTTTTAGCTCCTCGCTCTCACTTTATTATAGAAATGATAACGACCATTGAGCTCTTGTGAGATGATGATCTCCTAATAGAAACTCGCGAGTAAACATTCACTTTATTATAGAAATGATCACGACGATTGAGCTCTTGTGAGATGATGATCTCCTAATAGAAACTCGCGAGTAAACATTCACTCTATTATAGAAAGAGGCTAAAGAGGCTACATACGAAATTACAGCTTCCTATAGTGTAAAGTATAGAAATTACCTATTAAAATAATTTAACCACCGCTTCACAAATCTAACCGTTCTCGCAATATTCGGATCACCTGCTATGAATCACATAATCGAAACACCAGCTCAATGAAATCATCAGAAATTAACAAGCGGTTGCAATCATGTTCATAATATCAATAATTGAGAATGATCACCTGTGTGTAAACAATTATTCATATAACCATGCTCATAACTCAGCTTGTTGGCCACGAACTTCGCAGTAGTTAATATAGTATGGTTGGATAAATCGAGAGCTTTCGAACGAATGGTCAACGAATTTTGTGGGATGAAAAACGACGAAGTATCATATCCCTAGCAACGACTCGGTTGTAAGCGGAAATCATCACAATTATTGGCGCTACTTTCGTTGCACTCTCGTGGGACATTTTTCGGTAGTTAGGTCACGGCTAAAGCATATTCATGCTAAAAGGTAGCGAGACAGGGAATTCCTCAAGGAGATCTGAAGAACATCATCACCAACACCAAGATCCAACTTCATTTTACATTTTGAATGAGTAATAAGACCTTGAGAGTACATATTTCGTAAATTTTCCAAAGTTTCAAGTTTCAATCAAAAGTTCTCTACAATTGGGTGAAATTAGATCGGTTGCGATAAAACATCTAAACGGCGCTCCTGTAGAAATTTGTGGGTTAAATTGAGTTCTTGAGCAATCTATAATTGATCTTTGCCTTGAAGAGGGTTTTCCATTGTTGAGGATGAACAGTGGGTGACAACTTTAGTCAAGCTTTCTCGCCCCCTTTTCGAAAGCGTTCCGCCTTCGCCCTGCCCGCCTCTCCAGCTACACCCCCGCTCCCCGCGGCGCCTCGTGGAACTCCTTAATAAGTAACCTCGCTCCCGCATACAACTTTCTCGTTTCCCTCCCCTTCAACAAAAGCTCCATCACGGAGCGCGCGGATTGTTTTAGTTCAGTAATTTATGCTGAATGAAAGCCAATTCACCACACATAAATAACATCCCTTCTGCCAGAGTCTACCCCTCTCCACCAACCACCTCCTCTTCCAACATCAGACCTATCTCGTTCCCTTTTCCCTTTCCAACCATTTCTGACTTCGTCTCTACACAAACTTGAGGATGAGATCCGTAACTTTATTATATGATTCATGATTCCTGAGCTAATTTTGAAAGCCAGTCTTCTCTCCAAGTTTCTCTATGTGCTCCAACGACTTTTCGCAGTTTCTCGGAATCGCGTAGCTTTCATTTCGACTTTGTGAATTCCATCTTGTCTCTAACAGCGCGAAGAAACACTCATCGTAACGTCAATATTCATGGGCGAAGGAACGAGCTTTTAGGAAAACGCTAAAGACATTTAAACCCACCTTCCCATAACAAATGTACATTATAACTCAAATGTGATGATTGAAACTTCATCATATATCCTTAGAGTACAAACATATATATTTTCTCCTTCTCTAAGATTTCTGCAATGCGACGCCACAAGCAATACATGTGGGTTAGAAATTTCCATCCAGCAAATCCAACTAGATGAATAAAATCAAAGCAATGGAAAAATGCGTGACGCCAACTATATTGCTAGGTCCCTTAAATGCATAAGATACGAGAAATACCCACCAAATTAACTAAACGCTTTCACCTCTACGTTCCCCTCACCTCTCCTTTTTACGAATACATTACACGATTTTAGGAATATCTTCTCAAGATGCAACGGTTTTCATCCTTTTAAAGGTTGGAAAAACTAGAAATGTTCTAATTATTGCTGATTGAAGATGTTCTTAACCTCATTACGGTGCTATAATTTATTACTGTGCCATTGATGTATCAGATTTTTGGTTAAACGAGAATTTGTTCCGCTGATCTTGAGTACAGCCTTTCCTAATTTGTCCTGCTCTCAAAATAGGGTTCTTCTAAAATAGTCGAAGTGTTGTTGCATTTATTTCACAAGGAATCCGTCCCCATTTGTGATTGAATATGTTATTGATGGTCACGCCGCATTTTAAATGTTCAATGATGTCAAAATGCGAGATTTGGGTGTCATTTTTTTTTGCGAATTTCCTCTGATAAGCAAGACTTTGTACATTAGAGGTACGACCTATTGGAATTGATTAAGGTAGGTGGGGAGAACCCTTCATGATGAAAACATATACTATTGCTCAAATTAAGTTTATTAACTACTAGCCGCTCCGGCTCGCTACGCTCGCCTCCACGTCCAGCCGGGGGGCAAGCCCCCCGGACCCCCCATTCAATTGCTCGCTTCGCTCGCAAAGTGTGACGTGTAGGGAATATTGCTCGCTTCGCTCACAAAGTCTGGCACGTAGGAAATGTTGCTCGCTTCGCTCGCAAGGTGTGGCTGTGCAGATGCGATGTATTACAATTGAAACATGTAGGGGATGTTGCTCGCTTCGCTCGCAAACGATAGATCCCTAAGGTAGGTTTAACTTCTGTAAGGGATGCTGCTCGCTTCGCTCGCTTGAGGAAGTTATACTGCCCACCCAACTTGGCAGACGTTTTTTTCTGTTGGAAATTCTTACAATTCAACCCCCCATTCAATTGCTCGCTTCGCTCGCAAAGTGTGGCATGTAGGGAATTTTGCTCGCTTCGCTCGAGAAGTGTGGCATGTAGGGAATATTGCTCGCTTTGCTCGCAAACGATAGATCCCTAAGGGTAGGTTTAACGTGTGTAGGGGATGTTGCTCGCTTCGCTCGCAAACGGTAGATCTCTAAGGGTAGGTTTAACTTCTGTAGGGGATGCTGCTCGCTTCGCTCGCTTGAGAAAGTTATACTGCCCACCCAACTTGGCAGACGTTTTTTTCTGTTGGAAATTCTTACAAACAAATTAAATCTTATGAAACTACGTGGAACCACAAAAAGTTTATTCGGGGATGTTGCTCGCTTCGCTCGCAAGGTATTGCTGTATATTTGTAGGAAAAAATCCGAATTTATTCTGTTGACATGGCTCTCGCTTCGCTCGCAAGGTATACCTGTATACCCTTCAAGACGTAAGTGCGTGTACCTGCAAGGTACCTTTGTGTACCTGCTCGCAACACCCAAACACCGAAACCTGTACCTGAGTTATCGAACCCCAAACACGTCTGTCTTCCTAGAGCCTTCTCGCGTCCACAGCACATATAATTTCTCATTTTAATAGCTTAGTCTCGCTTCCGCTCGCAATTCGACCGACTTAAGGTCACTTTTTTCGATATCCGATTTCGGATTCAGATTCGGCGGACCCAAAGCTGTATTTCGCCCGCGAAAACCGTTCTGAAAAACGTACTTTTATGGGGTATATTTTAATCGGAAAAAACGTAGTTTTTGTCGGACTTTTCGAGAAAACACGGTCCGTACTTTCGCATTTTTTTTACTCATTTCCCGATACTTTTTTCGCGATCCGATCGCGCCGTCGTCTTTCTCGTTTCAAAACCTACGAAACCGGTATTTTTCCGGAATTTTCGACGGCCGTTTAAAGCGCACATTAATTCTTACTTCGACACCCCTCCCGCCCTACGGCCCATGGTTCGGGTGGGATTAGAAAATTTTAAATTCGCTTATACACCCTATCGGAAAATCCCAAAAAGATCCCCCCACTCGTAGACTCCCCCCACTCAGCCGTTTGGCCGTGCATAGACACGACAGACAAACAGACAGACGGAGTTTCATTCTTATTAATAGTATAGATGAAATAGAACATTCAAAAATTTGTATACAAAAAAATGCTGAAAAACGTAGGTACTTAGATTTCATTAAAGTTTTATGAAAAATTGATAGAACTGCAAAAAAGCTAAAAGTTCAAAACCTCTATTTGAATAGGGAATTGTTATTTAAAATACGTTTTTTGCTATAAAATTAATAGTTAACAATTTCCTTGCACTCAAAAAGCTCAGATTTTAAAACAATTTAGTATTATACAATACTATAGTTTACGAAAATTTGCTCATACGATCATGCTGCATGACTGGAACTTTTTTTTTACGAGCTTATAAAATTCTCTCTAGCATCATTTCCATAGATCTGGTAATTATGAGAGAAAGAACAGTTGTGGCATAATGTTCCACGCCACTCAGACGTGTGAATATAAACTCAAACCCTTGAGACAACTTCAACGCTGGTCGGTATGCAGGGTTCGTTCATCAAACCGACCTCATTCATCAATCCCGGGACTCCGTTACTCATGATCCACCGAGAATAAAGACATTCCTGAAACAACCGACTGCAACAGGGGTAAATCACGGGGTGAAAGGGTCTAAAAAACGTCTAAATTTCAACGGCGAAAAGGGGCTGAAGCGAGCCGCAATCAAGGAACTGAATAAAGCAGTTTCCACTGGTTGGTCTTTTTAAACGTTTTACCAACCACCCCTCGTTCACATCATCATGTACATTCTGTTTGGACGGGGGCCCTTCTCACTAAAAGGGAAGAAAGTAGCTTTTTAACGACCGCAAACAAGGAAAGCCCGGACACCAGGGGAGCAAAAGAGGAATGTTTTTACTCGGAGCAAAAACAGATCTGAGTCGTTTTCATTCGTATGGGGGGGTGTGAAACGCTTTTTTGCGCCCTACCGCTTTCGGGGGTGCCCTTGACCACTGATATGCGGTCAACTGGGCACTTAACCCTCGCATAATTGTCTTGGCTCTCTCGCCCACCTCTATGCATCTTCATATCTTTCCCCTCTGGGTTTGTAGCGCATCCATTTTTCATGGTGATCGTTGAAGGAAGATTTCCTGAATGATTTATTAGGCCTTTTTAGCGAGTTTTCTTAGAAAATAAAGCTATTGCAATGACTCCAAAAATTTTAAAATAAAAATTTTCAAAAATTTTCTTCATCGAAATCTGTTTTGAGGCATTCTGAAATGATTCTTGGATTTGAAGAAAATTTGTAGAATGTGAATTTTTGAAAAAATTTTATGCAGAAATCCGTTTCAGGCTATTCTGAATCATATTCTGAAGTTTAACGAATTTTTTTATGTATGTATATATGTATATATGTATGTATGTATATATGTATGTATATATGTATGTATGTATGTATGTATGTATATATGTATGTATGTATGTGTCATTCCAGACGATAACTGTCCGTAGAATTGTGCTAGAAACTTCAAACAAATTTTAAAATGTTAAGGACACAAAACGAAAGTTCAAGTTCGTTGGCCAGCATGATCGGATTACATCTTCGGGTTGAAATTTTCAAAAATGTAGTCAAACATTTCAAAATAGCCTGTTTTTGCGATTTGTTGTGCGAAATAATTTTTTCAGCATACTAACATGTGGTATATTCGGAATCAGCGTAAAATTCCCTATAAGAATATGTATCAAGTTTTCAAAAATTTCAAAGTTGAAAAATCAGTCAAAAATCGAAATAATGCCGTTCGCTAGTTGTAAAAATCGGTAATATTTGCATGAAACATTGTCCAAATTCAGATTGAACTACTCTTATGGAAGTATCCCTGTATAACCAATCCTAGAACCATGCTGTTTAAAACGTAGGTAGTAGGTGCTATAAAAAAAAAAAAAGAAAAAAAGAAAAAAAGTAATCACAACTGATGAGTTTACTCTGTGCATGTGTTAATAATTTGATTCCATGTTTGTCTATCAAAATCATAAACTAAAATTTCTCAACACGATCAATAGCGACTGAAATGTCGAAGATTTCTTCAAAAATTCGCTCATAGGGTCATGCTGCATGACTGGACTTTTTATATGTATATATCAATAATCACAAAAAAGGACTGAAAACGTCTAAAAACTGTTAAATTTATATTTTTATCAGAATCGTAGTCAAAGAAGTTTATTGACGATGAACTAAAAACATTCAAAAATGTATTCACAAAATTATGGTTAAAAATGTACTTGAATTTCATCAATATTTGCTGAAAAATCGATTGAAAAACTGAAAAATTGCTAAACATCCAAAATCTGTTTTTATTCGTAAAATATGATTTGGAACGAGTTTAGTTGCCATAAAATTGGTGGTTAACAATTTCTTTGTACTCGGAATGCACAAATTTCAAAACAGTAATATAATATAATGTTACGATAATCTACGAAAATTCGCTCATACGACCATGCTGCATGACTGGAACTTTTTATTGTTATTATTTATGCTTTTGGAAAATGGAAGAGATTCCATTGATGATAATAGAAGTGGCGCCCCTTGAGAAGTCGATAGTATATGGTGCAAATGACAGTAATGGATTTGCAGATGCTGCATCTCAGTTGTAAATGGGTAGCTTATTATATAATAGATCGGTAGCGTGCAATACTGCTCTCCTGGAAATCAATACTTCACTCGGCGCGTGCACAAACTTAAATTCCATCAACCATCTTTTTCTCTCGCCCTCGTTGTCCGATTTCGCTCAAATTTGGAGGATAGGTGGAAGAGGTTAATTTAAGTATTTCCTAGCAATTTTAACGTAATCCTATCACTAGTAGCTATTGCGCATGCGCGAATATGTATTCCTTCTTAAACGAGCCTAATTTCAACAGTTTTCATCTAATTTTGATGAAATTGTCAGGGAATGTGCGAGTTAGGCTGTAAATGGTCCACCATTAATTACATACTTCTCAAATCATTACTCCCTTTTGCACATGCGCAAGCGTAAATTCCTTCAAGCATACTTTTTGGTTTATTATTTCCAATAATAAGCCTATGTGACCGTGTAGCAAAAAAATTTTATAACCCCCCTCAAACTTTGTCACTTTACGTTTCAAGCTGCTTCGTTCTTTCGCACATAGACTCCATTTGGGGTCTAGTTGGTCCTAACGTTTAACCATCCCGATCGCTTTACTCGCATAGATGGTATGGGCCAAAAAAACGGGGGAAAAGTGTCTTTTTTGAGATTTTGAGTGTTAGACGTGTTAGACGCACGCCTGGCACGCTTGGCAGTGGGTGGGGGTACCAGCTGAGTAAGCTAAATTCTCTCCTATTCACCCTAGAATATTGAAATTTGGTAGGGAGCCTCTCTGGGATAACAAGGGAAGAATGGACCTACCCCCCCCCCCCCCCCCCCCATCCTAGCCGATCAGAAGAGTGAGCTGAATTTTCTCCTGCTCCCCCTAGGAAGTAGTAATTTCACTGATAGCCATTCTTGGACAAAGAAGATGTACCTACATATCAATTATTATTACATTACTAGCGTTCCCCCCGCGCGCGTTGCTGCGCCCAAATTAAATTTGTTTATTGATCGTAATTTTAAACTGTTATTAAGTCAATCGTGGGATCATTAGGGAAAAAACTGGATTCTAGATCCACTCAGCTGATCTGGGATCGGTCAGTTGTGTTCAGAAGTCCCTCAAGGGCCCACATACCAAATCTCAGAATCGTGGGATCATTAGGGAATCTCCGCGTAACGCTCACCGCGTGACGCTCCCCGCGTGACGCTTTTTCATTTATGTGCCATAGTAAAGACATAAAATGTCAAAAAAAATGTAGTAGGCCGTCAAGAAGGTACCAGTACTTTCTGTTCAACTATTTCTACAACCACTAAAATTTCTAAAACCTGACACTGCACCCTTTTATGCATTCTGGGTCAGAGCCCTTTGAACGGATTTGCACCAAACTTTACAGGAACAATCCTTGAATCATGCCTAATAATACCTGAAAGTTTCATTAAAATCTGTCGAGCGGTTTCGGAGTCTATAGGCAATATACATATATACATACATACATCCTCTTTTATAGATATAGATTATCAACTGCAGCAGTACTTATGAGCAGAGATTACTATGTACCTATGTAGAACATAAATTAGTTTCATTTTTCGGATTCATCCATATAAATACATTAGGTTTTGAGGTTTGGGAAAGTGGTAGGAACAATTAGGTAGGTGCCTATTATATTACTGAATATCTGAAGATCCTATCGATTGCTTAATAGTATTGTTAAACTAAGTCGCTTTAGTGAGCAATAAAGGGTTTGTAAATAATATCTGACAAGTTATCAAATCCTCCACGAAAACGTCGAGTGAAAGTGACATTCTATGCAGAAAGGACATGTTGCCGCAAAAAGAGCGTGGGCATGGTTTGGGTCCGAACGAGGCATTTTAATTGAAAACTCAGACTTCATTATTTTAATCTCATATTTTAATTACGTCAGGAATAATGTGTGACAATCTAATGATCGTTGTGATTAACTTATTCTATTGTCTCAACTGCATTGTGATATATGTAATTATTATTTCGGGATAAAGTTTCTGAGTATGACTCAGAAATTAATCACTGGGATATGGTGCTCCAAAACATAGGTATTAACGGGAGGAGGTCTGACTAGCCTGTAGTCAGTATATATTATTGAATACAATAAATACCATAGGGAAGTATAAAGTTCCAGTTATACAGCATGATCATATGAGGGAATTTTCTTAAATTATCCATCGTATTATAATATATTAAATTGTTTTGGAATTTGAGCAATTTCAGTAGAAATAAAATTTTAAAAACCATTATTAGGGCCAAAAAAATCGTACTAAATAAAATTCGGTGACACACACACACACGCACGCAGACGCACACGCACACGCAGACGCACACGCGCACGCGCACACACACACACACACACACACACACACACACACACCCACACACACACACACACACAGACACACACACACACACACACACACACACACACACACACACACACACCCACACACACACACACCCACACACCCACACACACACACACACACACACACACACACACACACACACACACACACACACACACACACACACACACACACACACACACACATATATATATATATATATATATATATGTATAGGTGTCTGTGTGTGTGTCCTTCCATACGATAACTTTCCTCAGAATTGAGATAAAAATTCCGTTCTCGCGCCCAAAAATTAAGCTTTCCAAACGAAAGGACGAGTTCGTTGGCCAACATACGAGTATTTTGAGCAAATAAAATTGGTCAAATTTCAAGAAAGTGCTGAAAAAAATCACTAAAATTAGCAAAAATTGTTAAATTTATATTTTTTAGCAAAATGTGGCTCAAAGAAAGTTTATGTACTATAAAATACAACTATAAAATGGAACTTTAAAAATTTTATGATAAAAATTATACTGAAAAATGTTCTTATATTTCATTAAAATGTACTTCATCAATCGATAAAAACTCCAAAAAAAATGTAAAATCCAAAATTTCTTTTTGAATCGGAGAATATTATTTAGAAAAAGTTTCTTTTTTCTCCATAAAATTGATAGTTGAAAATTTCTCTGCCCTCAAATTCCTTATTTTTTTAAAATATTGTACGATAATTTGCGAAAATTTGCTCATACGATCATGCTGCATGACTGGAACTTTTTTGTTGTAAAGTTACTCGCTTTCTCCTCGTATTTACTCGTCGCGAAGTTCGGCCAGTTTGACGATATGGGTAGATAGACGAGTTTGGGGTAGATTCTGGTAGCCTATCATCGTCCCGGTAGTTGAAAGAATTAGTTGGAAAACTTTGATCCCCAAAGGTACGCACGCACGAAGGACAAACAAACAATTTAATTTTTATAGAAATATACCTAGATTGTGCTTATAGTAGTACTCCAAAGACAACAATAAAAATTTAATCACCGATCGGGAAGTAGATAGGAGTCTTGCTTAACATATTTAAGTTTTGATACGCGTAAAATTTTCCTTTGTGACACGACACCGTTTCCGTTCCCATTCCTTTCGTCAGTTTGACAGGTTCTTTAGCAACGAATAGAGCGCAAACTTACTTCCCAAAGTAAAAAACTTGAAAAAAACCCTAACAGCCAATTCAAATGCTTTGTAGCAATACCCGCCCACCCCAAATAAACTCCGAGGCCCTTATCATACAAATACAACCTAATAACAATTTGCGGGTGAATAGAAAAACATGGATCTATGATGAACTAGCCCTATCAACTGTCCAACTCACAATGGAGTAGAGTTTTTTGAATAGGTACTGTACTACCTAGATGTTTTTTTCCGGCATGGGAAGAGTAGTTATTCTTTCGGCGCAGAGGGGAAATTTAAAAGAAAAAATATTTTAAAAATCGTTCCATAAATCTTCATAACTGGTTTACGTATAGTAGTTGCGTCTTAAAGGGGTTGACAACCTTCGGAGATAACTTGGAAGGTGGTGCGAATAAAATAAAGGGATGTGTAAATTGAAACATGCGAGGAGCCTCCCCCTCGGGACACCCCCTAGAAAAGGGTTTGGATTCCCACACTGCGAAAAATAAGGTTCACACGGTCAAGTTGTTGTGCAAGTGCGGATGTTGTGGGGCGGAGGAGCGAAAAAAGAAATCCGGATTGACCGCCGATTGAATAGGAAGGCGGAGGAGGGTGGAAGACAGATTTTTTTCCCCTATGCCTTTGAATGAGGAACTAGTTTCTGCGATAGGAGAAGGAATCTTTTTTTTTCTAGTAGGGGAGAGTGGGGCACCATCAACCATTTTTGAATGCAAAAGCTCTGGAGCCAGTTATAAAAGACATTTTTCAAATCTAATTTTTTCACAGGTTAGCTTTAATATCTGGCCCTAATTTTTGAAAGAATTACAAACCAAAGCCACAATAAACATTTTAGTAAAAATCTATTTTTGGTTTAATGTGCCCCACTGGTGGGGTAGTATCAACCAGACGATGGGGCACTTTCAACCATCATGCAAAATATACTTGAATGAGGTATATAATTAAATATTAAGCATCAAAATTCTTCAAAACTTTGTATTTTAGGAACTATAATGTGGAAACAGATGTTAGGAACTCGGATACATCACAGTAAAGGTTTCATTAACGGACGTTAAAATTTGAAAATTGCAGTTAAAAATCAAAGAGTCTCTGGTTGTTTTTGTGACTGCCAGCTTGGATATTACATCACTTCTCCCAACACTTGCTTCATCCTTAACAGAAGGGTAGGAAAAAGATTTTCCTCCGCTCTTTCGTTGTAGGAACTCTACCCTATATTCGCCTGGTCCATAAATGGTCCATAGACGAACTGTCCCAACAAAATGAACGATCAAATTTTAGGTAAGAAATTGAATAAGAAGATAATCACCAATTTCTATCTGCTCACTGTCAAGCAAAACTTCAGGCTCCGGGCCATTGTCAACAGTTGGATTGTCGTCAAACTCATCAGTGTAATTGCCCGAGTTGTCTGAATGGAACGGCGAAATTAAGATTTCGCTTCCCCTTGCCCCCCACAGTTGACTTTTTCAGGATTGACTTTGCTTCGAGCTCAAGCCTCAACTTCTTAAGTTCAGGTGATTCTGTCAACATAACAGAACCTTTGGTCTTCCGTTGACGACGTTTAGGTGTTGCACCGTTCGGAGGGCAGTGTGGGCTTGGTAGTGGGCGAACACAAACTGGTGAAGGTGAGGCACCAGCTGAATTGTAGAGATTGCTGATAGGGCCATCGTTGTCTTCACTCTCTCCAGACGATTCATTCTCTGAGTCGCTAACGGAACAAGCAATTTGCTGAAAGAAATATTAAGTTTTTTAAGTCGTGATACCAGAGTATTTCGGTTGACTTCATGGATTTCGGCTGCTTTTCGAGTTGAAACCCCTCTCTTCACCGTCCTGATCGCCTCGCGCATCGCTTCCTCATCGACGTTGGCCTTGTTAGTGGTCCTTTTGTAGTTTCGAACCATCTGCACACAACGAAAACGAAATAAAATACTCGAGTTTTAAAACAAATCTTCGTGGGGTAAAATCAACCAGTGGAGGGGCAGAATCAACCAGTGGTGGGGTAGAATCAACCGCTGGTTGATACTGCCTCACCTCCAGTGGTTGATTCTACCCCACCTGCACTAGTTGCATAGTATTACATGTGTGGCTAAAACAGCTGTTTTTGCCGAGTGAGCCGAAGATGAGTTGCAATCTAGACATAATCATGAATAGGATGACACAATTATATTTGTAAAAGAACACGAAATGAAGCAATGCTTTCAATTTGGAAAATGGAATTTCACTTACCTTTTAGCCTGCAAAACAGATCGACGTCGACTGAAATCCGATGAATGGTGCGACGCGGCATTTTGTTTTACCAGATGATTAGAGGTGACTCATTCTTCATTACGTGTAGCAATTTGAAGCCAAAAATTCAACATTTCCAGAAATATGTAGGTGGTTGATTGTGCCCCACTGGTTGAAACTGCCCCACTCTCCCCTATATAGTTTCCTTGAGAAGGGAACCGAGGGTACATAAGAGGGTGGGCTACCCTCGTGCTGAGCCACTTGGTGTCCAGACTTCAAGGCGGACTCCGAGGCGCCGCAATCGACTCCACGCCTTCCCTCTCCTCATGTGAGTACCTTCATTTTTTTGACATCAAATATCGTCATCACCGAACAAAATGTTCTTTCGGGGAGAAGCCGCGATCCCGACCGCGTATTTATAGCAGTGAAAGTTTATCAGATACGGAGTGACTTGTGCGACGACCGTTAGAATGGATTAACAATACTTTCGTCAGGCAGTGACATCGAAACAACGCAGGATTCGTTTGTACGTGAGTTCGATTTTCCAAAAAGAAAACATGGACGGTAAACCTACGGTTCTACATTCAGATCATTTAATAATGATTAACAGGACGTTTCCATTTACCGGCCAGCACTTCACGGCGAAAATCTTGATTTTCTATTGATTTTCACGTACAACCAATGCGTTACTAGAGAAGTATAACTCCCTTAGTTCTCATAGCAGGAAAATCGTTCTCCACTTTTCATTCAAAACTGTAGTTTTTGAAGATATTGAATTGCCACATGTAATACATGATTTTTTTTTTTTTTTTTTTTTTTTTTTTTTTTTTTTTTTTTTTTTTTTTTTTTTTTTTTTTTTTTTTTACATGGAATCATGTTTTAGCGATGGATTCCCCGCCGAAAAGTGAGGTGAAAGTAGCGCCAATAATTGTGATGATTTCCGCTTACAACCGAGTCGTTGCTAGGGATATGATACTTCGTCGTTTTTCATCCCACAAAATTCGTTGACCATTCGTTCGAAAGCTCTCGATTTATCCAACCATACTATATTAACTACTGCGAAGTGCGTGGCCAACAAGCTGAGTTATGAGCATGGTTATATGAATAATTGTTTACACACAGGTGATCATTCTCAATTATTGATATTGTGAACATGATTGCAACCGCTTGTTAATTTCTGATGATTTCATTGAGCTGGTGTTTCGATGATTTGATTCATAGCAGGTGATCCGAATGTTGCGAGATCGGTTTGATTTGTGGAGCGGTGGTTAAATAATTTGGTACTTTCCTGTTATCTGGTTCCTGCGAAAAAATTCTTTCCTGTTATTTGGTACCTACGTTTATTAATCAAACAATCGTTCGGCTGGCAAGATACCCTTATCTTGGAGGAACGCGACGGCCTCCTATTCGGTACGTGGCAAGTCAAAAATCTTCATTCTAAGCAACAAATAATCAAAATATCTGATGTTTACTATAAAAATCTCGGTACGTGCTAATGCTAAGCAGCAAATAATCAAAATACCAGCTGGTTCCTATAAACAGCTGATTTAAAACATCCATCAATAATAAATAAGGCAGCTACCAAATAACAGGAAAGAATTTTTTCGCAGGTACCAGATAACAGGAAAGTACCGGTAATTTCTATACTTTACACTATCCTCTCTATAATAAAGTGAATGTTTACTCGCGAGTTTCTATTAGGAGATCATCATCTCACAAGAGCTCAATCGTCGTGATCATTTATATAATAAAGTGAATGTTTACTCGCGAGTTTCTATTAGGAGATCATCATCTCACAAGAGCTCAATCGTCGTGATCATTTCTATAATAAAGTGAGAGCGAGGAGCTAAAACATGATTCCATGTTTTTTACATTTTAGCAGTCAGGCTCAAAGTAATAACATCCGGGGGGGTCCAGGGGTCAAGGGGCGGACTTTTTTTTCAGAACCGCGTAATAATTTGCAACAACAACTTGGGAAAACTTTGAAAATCGGCCAGAATCGCACTATTCTTACACATTTCCACATAGCACAAAAAATTTGCTAAAATGAAGTTTTTCGGTGTTTTTCCAAGTTGTTGTTGCAAATACTCGTATCAATGAATAAATATCATTACGAGATTCAGAACAAAAAAATACCCCAAAATCGTTATTAAATATGGCAATTGAATATCTTTAAAAACACAGTATTTCACAATTCTTGCACTTTTAGGGCGGAATTGCGCTCTTTTAGAGTGAAAAAGCGCCCGTTCGCGCGCACTAAAAAAATCGAGTGATGACTTAATTTTTCATGAAATTTCACGTTGAATTAAAATTTTCAATAAAAAAGGGGGTTCCCATTAAAAGAAAAAATGAAGTTGATGTCAATTTCGCACGTTTGCGCAAGTGCGCAATGAACAATTTTGTTATTTTTGAGATCCTTACAAGAAAGCATTATGTTTGAAAAAAAAAAAACTTTCTTTTTGACCCATGATAACGATTTTAGTGGGGGGGGGGGGGGGGGGGGGCACTATATTATGCTGTTTAATTTTTTTTTTTTTTTTTTGAACTCACGCTCAACCAATTTTCAATATTTCGAAATCATTCTAAACTTACGGATAATTTCAAAATATAATTTTTTTCTTCGAATTTTCAATGGTTCTGTGTTTAGCTTTTACTTACCTATATGGAAGTACAATTGATCAATGAGTGTTCAACTGAAATAGAATTCCAAAGTATCAACCCGTGAGTCTTTCTTAAATAATGGTGAATAATTCACGTATAATCAAATTAGTCAATGCAAAATGTCAATGGGTACATTACATTATGGGGTCATGGGTTGGATACTAACAAAAACCACCGAACTATTATTATTATTAAATATAATTTTTTTCAAATGATGATTTTCAAATTTCAAAATTCTGCTTAGTTTCTATGAACAAGTAACACAACTACTATATCGGTAGATATCACATTAGATCAATAAATTTTACTTTGAACACTCTCTCTTCTGTTCGATTGAAATTTTTTATGAACTGGATAGAACTATGAATACCGAATGGAATGATTCTTTAATCATAAATCTCAATGTCCAACTGTTTTTATTACTCTTTTTATCAAGTACAAACAAGATTTTCACAATCTGAGTTCAGCGCCACCAAAAACATTAAGTTGGCTGCAAGCGGAAATATATAGCTTAGGTATTATAAAGTGTATTATGTGTGTACCTGTGTGTGTTATTATTCTTCCTGGGTGGTATGAATATCAACAGGGTAATGAGCAGCAGTTGTTGACGTCAGGAAGTTCCTTGCCATAACTAGGTTGACCGAAGTAAAGTAACATATTTTTCGTTTCTTGATTTTTGAAAGGCTAAACATCTCAAAGATGTGATACAGTGTTGGTTATTCGCCAAAGTTTTTGTTGAAATGCCCATGTTTAAACGATTTATTACCTACCAGTTTATTATTCACTTGTGCACCAGTTATTGGTCACCCTCTTTTTAAACTTAGCTAATGATTTTCCCGCGTCAAGTAACTAATGCAGCTCGCTGTGGTGAATGAAAAATCACATTGATAGCCAGTTGACGACTGTAACTTGGACGTGTCGGTGCAACCAAAAGAAGGCTGCTTAAGCAAACGGAAAGCAAGCATCACCCTATTCGTATTTAATCCGGTTCAATCTTACTTGTCTTTATGAGAGAACAATGCAGTTTTTATTGTAGCACTATAGTTTATGTAGTTTTTGTGTAGTTTTATTAAATTACTACAACATTATAAATTCGGTTCAATTCTTCATTTTCGCAACAGTTATTAATCACGTCCGTAATGTGGTCGTAATTTTATGCAACGTTTCTTATTTTGGATAGTTTAAATTATTTCAAAACTTTACAAAATATACCTTTCTGTTTAAAAAAACAATCTAAGGACAGAAAGGGCCTTTTTTGTAGAGTTTTAATTTATTAACAACAAGAAAAACCACGTAAATAGATGGAGAAATGATTGCAGATTGCTCCTTGATGAAGAAAAATAAGATTGAACCGATGAAACCCATTAATAACCTTTATAAATAACGCGATGTTTGCTTAAAGTTCGTATAAGAAACATCCGTTTCAGTTCTTTTGGTTTCAATAAGACTGAAATTCTGCCGAGGATAAAACTGATTATCAACGTGATTTCTCATATATACACCTCTGATATCATTAGGTACTCGACACTCGAGGTGGACAAATGAGAAACCTGAGTTGCAGAATACTAAACTTAAAATGAGTGAAAAATAACTGCTGCTATTTCTCTATATTTGTTGTTTTTAAAGATATAAACTATAGCAATAACAAATGTTAAAACCGACTTAGAAGTCGGTCACTATTTGTGTGGAGAGATGTTTGACCTAGTTGGTGCGATGAGCTTCAGGAGGGGGTGGTATGGCGGCGGGTACATACAGAGAGGGGGTCGCTGGGGGTGGTACAGTCTACTAGGAAACTTAGGGGGGTGCCAGCGACACTATTTCAGTGACCAAGGAGGGTAGAGATAGAGTGATGGGATGGGGGTTGTAGGAGAGGGGGATCTGAACTAGGGAGTTGGTCACTTGCCCTCCCCCCCTTACACCCATCTCGAACCCCACAGGGGAGGGGGAAGAGGGAAAGCCTCGTGCACATCGATCCCCCCTCCCGGTGCATCAGTCCTACACTTCCTCTCGCCTTGCTTGCGTCCCTCGCCAGAACACCCGAGCTTTCTCTTGTCTTCCCAACGGAGAACATCCACCGCTCCGAGGACCCTCAGTTTTACAAGGTAAATTCACCTGGATCGACCCGCTTTTCTCTTCCCTCCGAAAAAAAATTCCCAGCGTAGATACAACTTTCCCCTCTTTTTCCCTCCCCTCTTGAGGTTTTTCCTCCCCACTAAAAACCCGCGTGGGAGGGGGTGGGGGATAAAGAGGGAAAACCACTCGGAAAACTCCTCCCTCCACCCGCCTCACGCCCTTTCGCTCCGCAGTTTTCCCCTACTTCTCACGACTTTCTCTCTTATTCCCGCCTCTTTGCGGGAACACGCCCCGGTTTTTCACGATTTTCCCCTCCCCCGTTCGTTGACTTGCGCATGCGCGGAGGGGGTTTTCACGCCACCAACCCCGCGGAGATCCCCTGATCGAGTTGGAAAAATATCCCGCCCTTTCTCACCCTCTTCCATGAAATTGGACCACGCTCATTAAAAAAATTCTTTCTGCTTTCAAGAACCATGAAAAACGCCATGTTATTTTGTATTTTCCCCCCATTGCATGGAATATCGAATCGCAAGAACTCCGAATACCCACCCATCACTGAGTCGGGTACCGAAAAATTATTGCGCGCTTGGAGATAGTGAATTTTAATACAACACGAGCTGTATCGATCCAAACGTGTCCCTGCACACACTACCCTCTCTCCCCTACCCTTCTACCCCCCTCTCCTCTCCTCCTTTTACCATTCGCAACCCAAAACCACCTCCTTCTTTTACTCTCCCAACGTCACTAAAGCTCCATTTTTCGATCGATTGCTCTCCAAAATGCAAGTCATAGGTCCCACATAGCATGAAAATGTATTTCGTATCTCTAATTTATGAAATTATTGGATTATTTAGATTGTATTTAAGTTACCAGTTATAGATACAGAGGATTATTATGTTTCAATTTTAACGACAAGATTGTTTAATTTTAAGTATTTATTAATATTGAATAATATACTTAGTATTCATTAAAATTAAGTAGTATTTTCAACTATTTACTTCATAAATTTCGCTACGAATGATGACAATCATCACATTATGGACATGCAACATTGTTAAGGCCACGGTATTTATTAGTTTACAACTTTCTATAAGATAGGTACTGACATAATTGTAAACATAACATTATCAGTGCATACAATCCCATTGTTGAGCCTGGTTAATGAGGGTGATTTTTCAACCCGTTAAGCCAAAATAGAGTGCTTTATGACCTTTCTATTGAACAATATTAGCTTTTGAGGCGAGGAGCTTGTTTTACCCTAAAAAGGAGACAAGTGTTAATGTGAATGCAGTATAATAAATTACTCTTTACGTTTTGAATGAAAAAAATGACCGATATGACATTACTAAGCCTAAACTTGAAAAACACTTCCTTGAACGACCAACTATTTATTTAATTGCAAATCGTTCGCCTGAGATGTAGATGCCACAAACAATGAGACGGTGAAGCTGATAGTTATTGTTACTCTTACGCCTGGTTTTGATACCAATAATTTGAGTAAATTCTGAGTCAATCTTGTTTTTGAAAAGGTAAATCTAAAATTACATTGGATCTAAAAACATTTTATCCGTGTTACTTATTAATATTTGTCACCATATAAATATTTTAGATGTTTGAGCCTATTGAAACTTACAAAAAGCGAACTCCTGAATTCAAAAACATATATTTGGAGGAATCGGGACATTTTTCTCAAAGTTGATATTGAACAATGCATGCACAATAATCTTCGAAGCAGATACAAACATTTTTTCTGATTCTTTACACAGCGTGATATGTTCATCCTCGTAAAGCTACGCAATTTCTCCTTTCCGGATTAAAGGTGATGATGTTTGCGAATTCAATAGAAATACTATTCGAACTACACTAAACGTAACAAATACGTATAGCAAGTTCACTCGATTCACTCACTCATCCGTGTTCCGACAATTCGCAATTCTCATTCAGTCAGTCTTACATCTACGAGTATGCTGTAAATGCACTGAGGAATTTCGAATATAAATTTTGCCGATTCATTATTATGTACAAACCTAAGAGTGATCTAACCTACGAAAATAGTTTTGGTGTAACTGGATTTATGATGTAAGTTCAATTTCAGAAAGCCATTCTTTTACATATATCTTTTACTATAAAATAATCCCCAATAGCTTTTTGGGTGAACATTTAGGTACACATCGACGTGCATCACACAGTGTTTCGATTCTGAGAGTGGGTTACACTGGAATATTCCACGTATTAGTTATTTTTTCAGGAGTCAGCCAATGGTAGAAACAAAACCTCAGCTCATTTCTACATCGCCTATATTCGTTATGCAACGTTTCGAGCCACACCTCGATCCATCTTCAGGAAAAGTTGGATGGTTGAAAAAAATAGTCCATATATCAGTATTAAATCTGTGACTTGTGACTGCGTTCTGATTCTGGAACATCATCACTTATATGGGCTATTTTTTCTCCGTCAAGGTTTTCCTGAAGATGGGCCAAGGGGTGGCCCGAAACGTTGCATAACGAATAAAGGTGGCGTAGGAATGAGTTGAGGTTTTGTTTCTACCCTTGGCTGAGTCCTTACGAAATAACTAACACACTGAATAGCAGCCGACTAATTCCATAGCAATGGGATATTCCACATCAAGAGTGCTTTTCATATTATTTAGGCAGTGACTGGCTCCCCAACGGTTTTTAGTTTTCGAAACTTACGCTACAGCGGCGCCTTAATTTTTATTTATCTATGTCCGCTGCTAAAATATAGATTAGTGGGACAAATAGATCAGAATGATTTGAGTAGTTTGGTGGTCTGGATGCTCGCAAGCTCGCATCTAAAAAATACATAACATCAAGTAGTCAATCCCTAAGTGAAAATTCAGATTAGTTGGACGAATAGCGCATCGACTGAGAGGGTGTCATGGCATACGATTGCGATGATATTGTCAGAGAGTGCGCGGGTTAGGTTGTAGATGGTCCCCTATCAGTTTCATTGTTGCCAAGTCAATATTTCACTCTGCGCATGCGCAGATGTAAATTTCATTATGCTCCATTTTTTTACACTCTAGTCGATTTCGCTTAAATTTGGATGATAGTTGAAAGAAGATGACTTTATTACCTCATATCAATTTCAACACGATTGTATCATTAATAGCTACTGCGCATGCGCCAATGTGAAATACTTGTAATGACCCTAATTTTTACAGTTTTCATCCGATTTTGATGAAATTGTTAGCGAGTGCGCGGCAGGTTGTTGATGGTCCCGTACCTATTTCATTGTTTTCAATGGAAGGTACCCCCCCCCCCTCCCCCCTCAGAGGTGCAATGGGGGCCTAAATCCTCAATAAAAAGGTCGAGGAGGTTGACAGTATCCCGTTAGAGAGATACCACTCCTACTAATAGCTTTTAATGAGCTATGTGCGGAGTAGATTGGTTTTCCAGGGACCTGGATCACCCATCCAACGCCAAACTCAGCTTCTCAAAAACACGAGAAAAAGGCGTGCGACGCCCGTTGTTCACCAACGGGGCGACGACAGCGCATTCTCTGAGATCCCGACGGGAACTCGATAACGGGAACTCTGTCACAACGTAAATTACATTGAGTAACATTTTTTCGTTTCTTAATTGACCAATTATGACATTTCACGCTACTTCTTGGTTTGTTCTTTTCCGCTTTGGAATTTTCCAAGATCATTTAAAACTTTTCATTGATCTATACTTGCATGATAGGTAAACGAGGAAGCAATGTGTCACACCCAACTAGGCAGACGTTTTTATTTACTATAATTTTCGTTAAGAGTTCTCTGATTTTCGAAACGTCGTATTTTCATTTACATTCACAAGTTCCTCCATTGTCTATCATTATTAGTTTCACATGTTAATTTGTTAACTGCTGTTCCAGAAATAAGTCATGCAGTTATACTGAGTTTCCGATGTGTAAGACCGCCAATTTGATGTAAATCCTCAAAATTGATGTGAAACCCTCTAATTTTATGTGTAAAACCTCCAATTTGACGTATAAATGGTATAATAGTACTGCAAGGCAGGTACATAATATACGTTGTACTCGTAAGTTAACTGACCGTGGATCGGACTTGATATAGCATGAAGAAAATTTGGAAACTAACAGAGGATTAACAAATACGTACCTGCCGCTTTTGTGAAACAGAAACTGAAGATGTCGATGAACTACTTGGTCGAATCAGGTACGATATCCTTGCAAATGATGTCTCATGACCCGACGATTTTTGCAAGGTGGCATAAGCCGATCTTCTCCTGTTCGTTGAAACATGGAGAGTGGGGGGTAGAAAACCTTTTTTCATTTGGCTAATGCAGCCTGGAATTAATCCACAATAGATGTCGAGGGGTATTGGTGTGATGCAATCGTTAACATGTCACAAAATGAATACAGTTAATGATAAAAGTAACGCAGCCTTGCATACAGTGATTCAGAGAACAGTGTAAACTGAAAAATAAATGAATAAATTCAAAGAAAGTCCCAAGGAAATGTTCCATCCCCCCCCATTCCATGTGACATCAGGGTTTTCACCGGTTACCTAATTTATCAAATTCCATGTTCATTGTTATACCATCAGTTTATTTTGTCAAATCAGCTTTAGTTCAGGCAGGTAGGGTAACGTATTCCTACAGGTGACGATTTTTGTATATTGTGTTTTTTTACGCCTTTGAATTCTGAAATACGGTGAAACGGAAAACGCAAGGTGCGGCAATTCGGAGGTTGAAACTTCCCCGACGTGAATCCGAAGAGAGTTCATGTTTATAGGGGCAGCCTGTTGTTGTGTGGTCAATCCCTCTCAACCCAACAACTGCCGGAGCTATCGCAACCCGTCTTTGAAAAGCCGAGAAAAAAAAACCAAAGTTGCGTCAGAGGGCCGCCTTAAATGCTAATACTCGAATTTGGCGATGTCGACATCACCTATTATCTCTCACGAACCCTCCTCGGAGGTCCTTTGGCCGGTGAAGCGGAAATGGACAGACATACGATTTGGGGTACCGGCCTGCTTACTGACAACAGACGAACGACACATGTTCTTCTCTACAAATCAAGATTACGAAGTTGAGGGCAGGTTTTACCTTCATCGAAAAAACAAAATACCAACTGAATTTAATTTACGTTAATTAACAAAAGTTATGTGATTAAACGGCGGAGAAAAACGCTGCAAATTAATGTATAAGAAATGAAAAAACAAGTTGGGTTTGGCAAGTAGCTTCCTCGCATCCGTAACATACATAAATGTGTTATTTATTGGATAAATGTTAAATATTGGAACATTTTTAATATCCTAAAAAATTACATACGGGAAAGTAGTTAATCAGGATGTATGTTGATAAATTTTAAATGATAAATTTTAAATATCCTAAAAATTTACATACGGGAAAGTATTTAATCAGGATGTAGGTTGCGTAGGTAACACGTCAAATTTTGTCAATTCGGAAACGAGGAGACAATGCGTGGAGTAATTCATGTTTGCGCATGCGCATATTGGTAAGACATCATCTTCAGGCCGACGAAACAGTTCAGTCGAAACAGGTTCCGAAACTAACTCACGAGAGCAGGACTATCACTATCATTGTTACTAAAGGTAAGGTAGCACTATCATTGTTACTAAAGGTAGCAATAGGTTCCCATAGATTGAGGTAACTAGTACTTTTCAGGAGAATCAGAAGAATGAAAGTGGCAGGTTGAGTTGTAGATTGACGTTTGATCAATAAACGATTCCAACGAGTGGTGATCGAGTTTTATGGTGCGGACATGAAAAAATTTGAATTTCTTGATCCGCATTGGATTAGTCCCGAAAATAATTTCAAATATTTCTTTCTCCCTTTTCGCATCTCAAAATCGAATCATATTGTCATTGGATTTTCTTGCCATTAAGTCCAGGCTGAAGCATGCCCAATGCTAAATCTTCCGTTAAAATCGATAATTACCATTAATCCTACTGTACTTTTTTGTTATTAGATTTTAATTCATATGGTGTAGAACCTTTATAAATTGATCTTTAATCATTCTATTGCTTAACGGAGAAAGAGTAGTCAACAATGGAATGTGCTGTTACAAAATACGACCATAGTTGTTCGAAGAGGTTTGAATTACTTTCAGAAAATTGTGAACTTTAGCAATCGATGGTAACTTCTCAAAAAAAAGTTTCGAATTATCAACATACAGTCGCTTGCCGCATTCAACGAACAAGTGGTAGCTATTTCGTGGAAAGCATGAAAATACTCGTGTTATTTACATGCACGAAGAGAAACTTCATCCCATCCAACTTCATCCAACATTTACCAGTGAAAACTCGGAGGACCAAGCGATTGCGCCCGCGGGAGAACTGACGTGTTTGCCTCGTCAGTCCGGAAAAGGAGTTTGAAAGCCCTTCAAGTTTGGGGCGAGATCCTAAGAACAACAGTAACTTCAAATTGAAACATCCGAGAGGTTGAAGAAAACTTGAGCCTGATGAGGTAGCTGTAGCTCAGTTGGGTTTTTGGTGTAAAGAAGACGGAGAGTAGCGGAGTCGTGTTTGCAGTTTCCGTTCACTTTCCTTTCGCCCAGGTCTCTCCAAAGCTTTGCTCCCGTATCTTTCATCCCCTCTCCCCTCCGACCGTCGTCAGATTATCCTGAGACTCAACCTACTTTGCCCCTTTGCCGACCGACAAAATGGAGGCTAACTCAAACATTCAAACAGTGAGGATTACCAGAGATGTACTTACAACGCTCTGAACACTTCGTTTGCTTAGCAAAAACTTTAATGAGGAAGAGCATGGATCCATCTCGTTTTCTCTTCTGCTTTACTACCGGGGTGAGTAAGCTGAAGGCAAACCAACGTTGAGTAAAATTTATTTGGTCCTGTTGTTAGGTACCGCTGTTGTCATGGTTCTGCTTTCACTGCTTTCACGGCGCCTTCACTGTCATTTGAGGTGGATCGTGGCGTCACAGTGTACCGCTAAAATTGGGACGTATTGGTTATATGGCCCATATTCTCGTGACGTCACGCCTGGAGTAGGTTCGCGTTTCAGCCAAAGTCGGCCATGATACCGCCCTACGTCAATGAATCGCTACTCAACCAACCTATTTCTCACAAGAAGTTTGCCGTCTCACGTCAACATAATTCGTGGTTATAAGGCCATTTTTCAACAGTTTTGTTTTGAAAAAGTATAATATTGTAGCAACACAAAGTTTCAATTCGACTAAATGTTATAATAATCATGCCTGCCAGCGCAATAATTGATTGCAGATTGCTGTCAACAATACCAATCTAACGTGAACGAGTTTTTATTTGGACTAGGAGCCTACTAACTATAGTAGTTCATCAGTGTCAGAAAACTAAAGAACTTCATTCGTTTAGGCTTTGAGAATAATTAACCTGAAAAATAGTAAAGAAAAGATGATTGAAAATTCCTCCGGTGTCTGTACTGCTGTGTAGGTATCTAGCCATTGCTCAGGTAGCTTCATCAGCGTTTTATTATAAGTTCGTAGTACTATGCTTAACTGAGGAAGCTTTACTTGTTATATTGAATGAATAAAAGGAGAGATTTGATAGTTTGTCAAAATAAACAAGGCAGGTTGTTGCTACACCAAGAAACGAAACTACTTAGGTAGTTACGTACGTCCTACCAGATTTGCTGTTGGTTTAAAGTGCCTAAACAAAGTAGGTGGGTCGTTGCTTTGCCGACGAATACAACCGCTGATTAGCAAGTTTGTCAAATATCGAATCAGGGAATATGCAACATGAATTAAAAACCAGCTGCAAGGAAAAAAACCTTGAAATGCATTCCTCTGAAGTTAAGATTTCATAAAGACGGCATTGGCAGTGCAGTTATTGCGCGAGTTTTGCAGTTACGCAAATTTTATGGACAAAAAAAGTAATTAAGTAGGTACCTACTTTCGTTTTGATCAATGAAGTACCTACATGAACAAGTAATAATATACGGAGAGTATGTTACCTTACCTCTAGGTACTTACCTTTCCACATGTGATACAACTTACTATTCCCGCCTAACAGAGCTCTCATAACACATCCTTTCACAAGACCACTTTCACAGTACTCTAAAGATTTTTAGTTTCAATTGATTCAAAAAACAGTTATAAAACTAGATAGGTAATCCACCAAATTTTTGCGGCTGATGTCTGGATCATCTAGAACACTTGTATGTCAACTCTCCAACACATATTTCAAATGGATCTCTACCCCACAGATTAGGTAAATCTTGCATTCGTAGCGTTTGAGGTCAACACCTGATAATAACTTGATGTAATTTGCGTACAATTTATCACCTTGCATATTACAAATAATGAAAATATTGACTCGGAACTAGGTGAGACTATGTTATGCTGTTGTCCAGCTGTGACTACGAATGGGGCATTTTCGCATATGTTTACTCGTCACCATGACAACAAGGTGAAATAACTTCGATTTCCCTTGCCTCGATGTAAGGATGCGCTAGTGTGGCAAGTCACGAGAATATAACCCATAGGAACAAGAATACAAGAATATTTTCTTCGCCTATCATAATATATGTTCCCATGACAGTTGCAGGAGATTGCTATGAATGAATGAATGAATGTAGATAATATAGACTAACCATTCAAGTACTCATATATTCAAAATTGGTCCTTCAAAATCAAAAGATCCTACTTACCTTTTCATCACGTATTTCTTTACTTATCATTTGGGTTTTTCGGATACTTTCTCAGATCCATTATCTCACCTTCTCTTCCAGCTCGATAGAATTCACCTACTTACAAGTAGATACGTTTTTACGGAGATCTTCTAGCCGAAATATCGCCTAACAACGCAACTAATAATTAAAATAAACGCTTAATAACGTGATGGAACTAATTATAAACAAACTGCTTCATTAACATATAATAGATTTGGTTACTCTGTGGTCTGAGATCTCTAATTTTGTTGCCGAGGACATCTGCGGATGATAGTGTGGTTGTTCATGTGCAGTAGGTACTTACCTACCGTTTTTTGTTTTTGTGTTTTTCGTTATTTCTTTAATATAAATTTTAACTTATCAATAATATGACTTTAATTTGTGAAATGATTGATGAGGTTGGTGGTGTGGGGAAAGAATTGTATAGCGAAATGGGGCGACACAAGGTACTGACAAGTTGAAAATCGCGTCAACGACCATTTTATTTAGGTTACTGCCCCCCCCCCCCCCCCCCTTGTGGTCCTAGTGTGGACCTTGTTAGTTCCGAGTCCCATAGAATCTTTAATCTCAAGACTGGATGCTCGCCCACGCGCATGCCCTATGCTTGGTCAGGAGCAATTCCATATTTACACGTCAGTTTGAAAGAAACCGTCAGAGGAATGATCCTTCTGACTTACTGATCGTGTTGCCGCAGGAACCTCGTTGAACGATATTCATAGAAGAGAAGATATTGTTATGCAGCATTTTTATAGTATTACTGGAAATTTTTATTAAAAATTCTCTAAAACAACCAGACAATGATAAAATATTTGAAGTTTATCACCTTATGAGAATGTAATTTAGAACAATTATAATTCACCTTAAGCTAAAACGTTGAAAATCATTAATCACAAGCTTGCTAAAAACATTAATTAACTCAAATAAACAAATGAAAATAATAATCATAATAAAATTAAAATAAATAAAAACATTTGAAAAAAGTAACTCTGCAATATTGAAGAATTAAATCTTTCCAATGCAGTTATGTGGCACGTTTTGAACATTATTCTTAACTCCCTATAATAATATTTATATCCATAGAAATCCTTGGAAGAAAAATAGTGAAAACAATAATTTTTTATTTAGGCACTTGCTGCGTATTTAAAATCCAGGAGTGACTGCTGATTGTAGCAATTAATCAGGGTACCATGCTCTGATTACAAAGGCACATCATTTCCATTTGATCGATATTACCCCAGTTAACAAGGCTGTAATTCAAACGTCACCTGAAACGAAACAAGAGCCATCGCGAGGTACGTTTTTGATGAATCCACCGAAGATACATTGTCACAAGCCATTGAAGCTTCTGTCAAAGATGTATAGCACTATATCCACTGTGACGGATCAGCTAGTTCATTTTGAATGGTTATGATGGGAATGAGAATGAGACGGAGTGAGGGAGGGGGGATAGAGAGAGAGAGAGAGCAGGGAGGGGTTAAGTGATGCAGGAATGGCCGATTGAAGGGTTGAATGTTTCATATGAAGCGTGAATTATTGATGAAACGCGAGCGCTCGTCTATCTGTCTTCCCAGGTCGGTCGGGTCGGAATGTTAAATACCAATCAACACCTCGATGACCCGGTGGTCTGGGGTACAAGCAACTAAGTTGTTCTGTGATGGAAGGTTCTGTGAACTATAGAATTAGGGTTAGACAACGTTAAACGCGGAGTAGTTGAGCCATATGTCAGGTAGGTACGTCGTCTAAAAAACCGGACAATTATTACGCAAATGGTTCCTTGACGAATGAAGTGAGTCTCTTACCCGGCCTGCTTTCGTCTGTATGTGTTTGTCTGCTTGTTTGGCATAACATCCCGCAATTGTGGAGCACTCAACTTGAAACTTGGTTGGTAAACTCCTTAGGTAAATATTAGGTATGCAATGGAAGAATTATGTGTGTATATAGTTTGGTGGCCTAGATGTTTGCAAGCTCGCATCTCAAAAATACATAGCATCAAATGGTCAATCCCTTAGTAAAAGTTCAGATTATTTGTACATATAGGTCAGAATAATGTGAATAGTTTGGTGATCTGGATTGATTTGTAAGCTGCGCAGTTCGACCGCACCGCAAATAGCATTAGCCCTATCCTGGCCAAGTCTGCACTAGCTGGCCATCGTGTGCTGGCGCCAACACTATACTCACATGCAACGATAGAACTTATAGTAGAGAGATACGATAAATAGTTGCAAGAGATAGAAATGAATAGTTTAAAGAAAGCGGCGAAACCGGAAGAATTAAGAGTGGAGATAACATGATAGATGGCGAGGGTGGTTGTAGTGAAAGACCACGGCAACGGAGGAAAAAATCACAACCCCTCAATCAGTGGTACAAAATGTCCAAAGGGGTGCAAAATTTCAGAAAACAATTTTACTTGATTTTTAGGTTAACATAGCAATAAATGCCAACATTATATTAGTAAAGCAAGTAGGTATATTCTACAAATAAACAACGAAATAATGTTTATTTATATATTCATACCCAGGCGAACCCAATTAAATCATACAAATAGCAAAATAGAAAAGAAAGTCTCAATGAAACATAAAAATACATCACATTCTGAGAAAACTCGGCGCTCCGCGCCTCGCCAGGGGGCAAGCCCCCTGGACCCCCGGTTACCTCTATTTACATACTTCGGACGAAATTATTGAAACACAGAATGTGTTTGCGTTGTCGCGCAACCAAGTGACAACCAAACAAGCGTCATTGTTTACTATTCATTTATAACATCAATTTATATAGTTATAGTATGAAACTACGAAAATTGCGTTGTCGCGCAACCAAGTGACAACCAAACAAGCGTCATTGTTTACTATTCATTTATAACATCAATTTATATAGTTATAGTATGAAACTACGAAAAAAAATACGAAATAAATTCGTGATAAATCAAGAGCTTTCCAACGAATGGTGAACGATTTCTGTGCGATTAAAATGGCGGAAATTCCATTTCCCTACCAACGGCTCGGTTGTACGTGAAAATCATCCGTCACACATTTCGTTCCCATCCCGCGTTCCATTTTCGGCTAGTTAGTCCATGGCTAAAACACATTCTGTGTTAAAATTTATTTACAGTACACATTTTAATAGCATTGGGCAAATTTAAAATTTTAATAACGGGGGAATAAAGAGGTAGAAGCAGCGATCACACTCCTTAACTTGTGGAGGAAACATTCGAAAAAATCGAGATCGGGATGCAGGGACACGACTGCGTTGGCCAAGCGAGGAATACGGTGTAGAGGGCGATCTCTTAAATAGATATTGAAACAATTATATCTCTATTCTATCTCTAACTGATATCTCTATGTTATAGAACTATTAATTAAAAAAAAGTCTGCCAAGTTCGGTGGGCAGTATATCTTCCTCACGTAATTGTAACACGGACGTATAGATTTAGAGTAAGAACAAAGGACGAATCGAAATGATTGAATGCAAATTATAACAGTATCTAATACATGTGTATGAATGCTAGAATGCAAGAAAGGGTTTTAATGCACGTTTGCATGTGAGGGTATTGTCTAATGATTAACCCGTAAAACGGTTGAAAATGTCATCAAAATTGATCCATGATTCTCATAGTGTCATGCGCAATCCACCACCCCTCGCAATCTACCTATTATTCATGCAAATGAAATAAAATACAAATGGCATCATCCTGGACACAACAACCTTTCGAGTTTGAACGAAATCGAACCAATAGATCATAAGACATTAGCGCATGCGCACAAACTACTTTTAAGCCAACGGCAATGAAATTTATCGGGAACCGTCTAAGTGCTAAACTGCACAATTCCTTAAAATTTCATCAAAATTGCTCCATTAGAGTCCAGGTTTTGCCATTGTCAATCGAAATCAGCTTTGCGCATGCGGATGTTTGGAGGTTTTGTGTGTTGTGGAAATATAAATTTTCTAGTTACCAAAAGAATGTATTTAGGTTATCGATGCGAGTCAAGATTATACTCAAATCACTTGGTTGTAAACAATTTACACTATAAAAAAAACTTGTACACTTCAAGAAACCATGAAATTCGTAAAAGTAATCAAATCATATTATATATTTTTACGTACCTGAATGGTTCTAAATGCCATATAGCAATGCCACACATATGGAATAACTGCAATAATAACATTGAAAATAGCCCCCCCCCCAATTCCAATATGAGATTTCTCCCATTCAGAATATCGCTTTTTCATTTTGAAAGTACGATTTACTGCTATCATTTGAAATACCCCACATATGACTAAAATTAATTGAATATGGTTTAAAAAAATTGGGGGGCAGTAGTAAAATTTCACACTAGGCAAAAACTTTACAACTGCCCCCCAGGGTTTAAAATTGAACAATATTTGAAGAAAAAAATCGGCGCTCCCCCGGTTACCTCAATTTACACACTTCGAATAAAATTTTTGAAACACAGAATGTGTTCTAGCTTACTCGTTTCGCATAAGCCCGTGAAACCCGCATATAAGAATGACTCAGATTCGGAGTACGATCTGATCACTACTATATCAAGTCACTTTATTTATTTATCACCGGCCCAACGACTCACCACCAGCTCAATGAAATTATTAGAAATTAACACGTGGTTGCAATCATGTTCACAATATCAATTATTGAGAATGATCAGTTGTGTGTAAACAATCATTCTAATAACCATGCTCATAACTCAGCTTGTTGGCCGCGCACTTCGTAATTGTTAATATGCTTGGATAAATCGAGAGCTCTCGATCGAACGGTCAATGAATTTAGTGGGATGAAAATGACGAAGAATCATTTCCCTAGAAACGACTCGGTTTTCAGTGGGAATCAACTGAAATTGTTGAAGTTTCAATGTATTTACTCATTTTCGTAACACATAAACGTTTCGTTTTCGGTTGGAGATGCCACGGCTATTTTGTGTTAAAAAAAAAAAAAAAAAAAAAAAAAAGACATGCAATTAGTTATTGACTGTTGAATTCGGCTTTGTTTGGTATGGGGGATTTTCTACCCTTGTTTCCAACCACATATTTGGATCAATTTGTCCAAATAATCTATTTTTACTAAAAAGGATTGATTTTGTATATTTTGTATTCCTCAGATGCGAATTTTTGACCATCCAGACCATCAAACTATACACATCATTCTGATCTATTTTCCAACTGATCTATATTTTACTAGGAGGACTGATTTAGGATATCGTTTTATTATACCCACCGCTCAACTTATATATATCCAAAAAAACATATAAAACAACAAATTTTCTTTTTTTACAACTTACAAATACTTGGACAAATTGCTCTAAATGATTTGTATATTTTGGTGGTCTGGATGCTGGAAGCTAGCACCTCAAAAGCAAAAAATATCCAAAACTAGTCCTTTTGGTAAAATATAGGTTAGTTGGACAAATAAAACACATTGGGGAGTTGATCGAATTCCCCTCTCTTGAGACTGGATAGGGAGGACTCCAGCCAAACCTACTTAAGTTATCGACTCTCAACCCCTCAATTTTCAATTATATGTATCTGCTTCATCAGACAGACCTGCATTGTATTACCCCGGGGTTACTGCTGTTTGAAGGTCGGAAGGGGGGGGGGGGCACAAGTAAAGTTAAGTGAAGTTTATTTGTCTCGATAGTTAATTATTGTTAATCATACTTGGTATGATTCAAATGATAAACGTGAAAAAAAGGGAGTTTTGAAGAGTCCAAATTGTATTTTCAAAATGAGAAAGTAGGTAATGTTTTGAATGGGTGATTCTCATGTTAAAAATGGGGGACACCCGTAACCTACATTTTGGGCCGTAACTATACTCATTAAAAAATTATAAAACTGACACGCAATGGGACACATATGCCATATTTTACCAATCGGCCGCTGCCTCGAGGAAATGAGAATAATCTAGAAAGTGGGGTGCTCCCTGAGTACCTACTGTATGTGGTGCAGCTACTTCAACTCACTCTTACGTAATTACGATTATATGACGGCCAGGCGTGTCGCTAGTACATAAGAGACAAAAATTCACTAGAATGTTTCCATTCGCCATAGTAGGATCTTTTATAGAGATTCTTTTCTCGAGGTTTTCTCGTAAGAAAATCTACCAGCAGGCGGCGCATGGCGGGGTGAATATTTCGGGATCGCTAAGAAACTAAGTTGGGAAAGGGGATGTAAATGAAGAGAGAACCGTCGCGAAGGGCGGGAAGGGCGGGAAGCGGAGTCCCGCGGGATAAGGGCGGGGAAGTGAAGTGAGGCTCCGAATGGCCTGAGGGAGGGCGCCTTGGTGCTGAGGTAGATATATTCCTAAGTTGTGCTCGGGTAAGGAATACTTAGAGCACAAAGGACCGGTAATTTAGCTCTCCGAGTTCATTATACATTCAGAGCCGGAGTGGGAAGAAGGGCCTGGGTCGGGGTGGGGGACCCCAGCGCGGAACGGGCCCGAGTGAGGGGTTTCTTAGCATCTAATCAAAATGCAGGTAAATTTCTTGCCCCCGGGGGCGGTGGGGGCGGCCTCCTCACTTTGTTATTTCATACTCGGCTCCTTCCACTGCCTCCTTGCCTGGGAAGGAAACGGGTGGGGCAACTCCTTCCTGTTTAATCTCGCAAAGTTATTCAAAGGGCGTTTTAAATGTATGCAAAGCTCCGTTTCGCCATGGAACCTTCGTCGTCTTTCCTGGAAGGGAAGAAGGAAGGAGCAACTGACTTGGAAAGATGCTCACTCGTTCCTTTCACAAAATTTCAATTTAGAACTTTGCTAGTAATAGACGCAATCGATGGACTCTCATGAACTAAATTAGAACCTGAGCAAATCGTACAACTCCTGAACATGCATTCAGCATTTCTCTTTCGCAACGAACGCCAGTTTTAGAAACTCTCACACCAATACAGAAACAAGAGCTATTGGAAACGGGTCCTATGTGAATTTACATATCACATTTACAAAGCTTTCTATTTATATGGATTTATTCGTTTTCATCGCAACAATCAAAATGTTGCATCAAACTCTTTACGATCATGTTGTATTTTAAAATGGCGAATTTCAACGAAACATAGAACTAAACGCAGAAAGGTAGATATATATCGTCGTAAGTGTTATTTATAATTGTTTTTAGGCAGAATTTCATGGCACCGAATCCTTATAAAACTTGGGAGTGGCAATTAGCGAATTTTCTAGGAAAAAAACTGTTGCAAAAGCATCGATGTTTTAGGAATCGAAATATCCCAAACATGATACAATATTTACGTAAACATAATCTCGTAATCACGTAAATAATGGTGTATTATCATGGGTCATTCTCGACAATGTTTGATCTTAGAATGGATACAAATAATTCGATTTCTACCAAAAAAAATCAAGCACCTAGATGACAATTATGAGTTTAAAAGCACAAAAAATGTTCCCAAATTTTCACACAAACATGATCAATGTCGATTAAAAAATGTATAGTAAGAAATTCTAAAATGTATAACAAATTATTTTGAATCAAAAACTTACCTATTAAGCAAAACTTTACCAAATTTGCTCACATGGTCATGCTGAATTCTGGACCTGTTTTCGGACAATAAAAAACCACATAGGTAAGTGGTATATTGGACTACTACTGTATTCCACCTGACTTAAAGTATCATAATTTACGGTCAATTTCTATCAATTGATTCAATCGATGATAAAACCCCTGGTGATTTTAATTGACCTCATTGACCGGGAATCTATCAGTGAACAGGAAGTTTTTGCTCCCGTTTAGACGATAAAGATCAGGTTTACGGGCAGCCATGACGGTTCACGGAGGAGGAAGTGGCCAATAAAAGCAGTTAGGTTATTAATTTCGGCGGCGAGAAAGGGAAGGGGGAAAAGCGGTGAGGGTGTAGCGGTTTACTTGCGGTGCCGCTCCCCACCTCCGCCAGGAGCCCGACCATGGTTTTAACCCTGCAGATTTACACTCTACCGCTCCTAAACTACTGAAGCCTATCGGGTGATTAAAACATAACGTTCCCGGCCTTTCCTTAGTTTCCCCTTTACTGCTGGCAAGGGAGGGCCGGGTTTCCTTAGACCTGTTATAGGGAAGATTGGAGAGGTTTACGAACAGATCTTGAAAAGAGGGAGGCAGCCGATAGGTCTGCCACCATCTGACAATGTGGTCTTTGGTTGATGGTTTTACGATCAATAAAGGTGTTTTAGCTATCTACCGTTTAGTTATTCAGTATACCGAAGCAACAAGTTTTTTCCCCCAACAACTTTATTGTATCTATTTACAGTTATTGACAGCTTATTGCCAGTTATTTGTACAAAAGGAAATATATAATGATTACATGATTTATGTCTGTTGAGGTGCAGCACATGCGCTCTTCAATTCCAGAACTGTTATGCTGGAAATGATCTTGGGGTCTTTTAGCGAGTTCTGTAGAAAATAAAGCTATTTCAACGGCTCCAAAAAAATTAAAATTAAATTTTTCAAATTTTCTTCATGTAAATTTGTTTTTAAGCATTCTGAAACGATTTCTGGATTAAAATGCTTTTTCATATATAGGTATATTCATATTATATTTCTCATTCCAGAAGATAAATATCCTCAGGATTGAGATAAAAAAAATCTGTTCTTCCGCCAAAAAGAAGCATATATAAGAAAGGATGATTTTATTAGGCAGCAACTTTTTAACAATCGCTATTGCAAAAAAACGACTTTGAAATGTTAAATTTAAATTTTTTTAGTGAATTTCTAATTAAATAAAACCTATCAACTATAAACTAGAACATTGAAAAGTTTATGCTGAAAATTAAGCTGAGAATGTACTTACATTTTATTAATTTTATGCTAAAAAATCGATAAAAACCTCAAAAAAACCTAAGAATCCCAAATATCTTTTTTGAATTTAAAATACGCTTTCCGTCATAAAATTGTTACTCAGTAATTTCGTTGCAGTCGAAGTTGTCGAATCGCTGTATTGATTGGGAAATTTCGATGCATTTTAACATAAAAATATGATATGATGATTACGAAAATTTGTTCTTATGGTCATGACCGGAGTCATGAGTCGCATTTTGAGTCACCTTCTGTTTGGTGGTGGAGGAGGTCCGTGAGTAATACGAGCGATCAGAGGATTTTTATAGTGTGTTGTTCTTCGCTTCTAAATGTACTTCAAATTAATCCATGAACAGTAGATATACCCAGGTCGATGTGCCAAGTTGAGTTGCGAACGTACCATGGTGCTCCAGTGGTTGTACGATGGACCCAATTTTGGGTCACTTATATTTTGTTAATGATAATCACAGATGTGGAGGGTACTCCATCATGCGAGAAAGTAGCCTTTTAGAAGTGCCTTTTTGTCATCGAATTGAGTGGAGAAAGGTCATCTAGAAGGAGGGATATTTGAGCAATTCCTTTGTCTTATTTTTGTTACTATAATTGATTCAACGTTTCGTATAAGTAGGGCCCATAGATTAGCGAAACTTTCTGTGGTATTGGGATACTATTGGAGATGAAACATCTCGGAGGTCTGTACATAAGATTACGACGAACTTAGCGGAGAGGAGACGATAAATCGATTTGTGTTCCTCACGTTTGTGCAAAGTTTAGTTTGTTTTTTTTTTTTTTTTTTTTATCAACTATACCATGTACGTATAGTATAAGGAATCAGTTCTATGTAGATGTATGAGCATATCCTTCAGTTAAAAAATTATTTCAACTTATTTTGAAAGATTTTTATTGTTTCCAACTCATTTAGAGAAAAGAAACCCTAGTTAGCTTGAGATTTGACCATGAATTTCAGCCTATTATTTAATAAACAATGAATCCTCCCTGTGAAGGTTGGAGTTTACTTCACAAATGATAACCACGTCGCAACGTCAAATCAACCACGCACCCAAGACGTTGTTATCCTTGCTTGACACGCAAGTTGAGGCGGTCGTCTTTGCGAGACCGTCAGACATTAGGAAAAGGAGGATGGGAGGGGCGGGGGGGTCCTGGAGTTTCGCCGGAACAGATAAGAACAGGGAGCGTTATAAGTTGAGTCCGCTATCATGACTGGCCCTTGGAAAGGTCTTCCTAAGGAAATATAAACTTAGGTCAGCAGCCCGGCCAAGGAGGACCCCCTTCCGGGTCGAGGAAATGCGGAACTCTTCCGGGAAGTTCTCCCCTTTTCCCGAAGAATACGGAACACTCAAAATGGCGGATCTAGGTTTCCTCTACCAACCATTGTCAGCCGGCTCTCTCTGAAGATTATATACATAATTTATTTGCCTTTCTCCTAAGGAGGGACGCACGTCCCTCTATCTCTTTCACATGCTAAGCACTTGTCACTTTCTCAACGCTCCCTTCTGCCTCCGCTTTGTTTCTCTAACCCCCTTTTCACTCCAGTTCTCGACCTCATTTGCATTATCAACCAGATAAATCAAAACTACATTTAACTCCATTACAGGCCTTGGGAGTAACAATGAAAACTACGTAACACGCTACGGTAAAAGATGGCCAATCTTGATTATACTGGTCCAAGCTTTTGCATGTGAATTAATATTATTCTCTTCCCGTACAAAATCTATGTCTCATTTCATTTTAGTTATTTGACAACGGTTTTACTACTCAAATGCATAGGCATTTCCTACAAAGCATTGCACTTCTCAGTGTCTGAAATCTTGGAAAATTATTCTGAACACGCTAAAGATTTAGAACAATTCCTCGGAGTTAGAACAATAATTATAAGTATTTTGATCAAAATGCTGGCAGGATTACTGGCGTTTTAGCCGATCTCTTCTAATCGCATCTCAAGAAGTGTCATACTTAGCCAGGACTTCCAACCGTTTTTCACGAAGAAGTGCTGAATAGTCCATTTTTAGATCTGGCAATCTAGCTCAACTTAGATTCAGCTAATTTAGAACTCCATTTTTGACTCACATTATCCAAGAGTGCAGTAATTACTTGGCACCTAGAAGGTGTGAAGTGGGATTGTTTTTAAAATGCAGTGAGAGCGGGAGAAGGTTTTTATTCATTTATTATTTACATACCATTCATTATTCACATATCATCAATTATATTCATGAAATTTAATTGATTATTATCATTATTATAGTATACTTTAGACGAAAATTCGAAGTTTGTTTGGGTTCCGTCTTTTTGGTATAGGTTTTGTGCTAAACCTAGTGCACTCTATATACGGGATCACCCACGACTACTTCCATTTCTACAATCATTTACTCGATACGCTGCAGCTCAGGTGTTTACTTCGTATAAGGCGCTAAAATTCACCATCGATGCCGAAACGTTGAGTATTTCCAGCTATAGAGGCGTTATTTATGCTTCCCGGAGTACTAACCTGTTTCAATGAGAGTCCCTATCCCAATATCTTGATAGATACACAATTTCGTATTTACAGTTCACTATATCTCCACATTAGTCGTATATTCTGTTTATAAATCACGACAAAACATTTGTTTTGAAATCTGCTTCAGACCAGAGCATGATTCGTGATGATTAGGAGTGTTAGCAAGTAGGCCTAAAATAAAGATGTAATATAAATATGTAAAATATTTTTTCAAAACTGTTTCTTTATAATCTTATTCAATTACCATACATACTGAACTTACGCCCATCTCATGAAGGATGGGTTCCTTATATCTCGAGCGCAACGTGTTTTTCAAGCTCTCGTGCCCTCGGATTTCCGCTCCCTCTTTTCATCAATTCCAAGATGGAGTAAAGTTTAACATTAATTAACATTACCTTCGCACCCGCTCGCCCAGCTTTCCTTGAGAGGAAACCGAGTTAAGCTTTCGAGGGTTCAAAACTTTCCTCGCAGCGAAGGGCATATTTTATACATTAAATTAAAGTCTGGTGGAAGGCTCTCTCACTCTTCCTTCCCTTGTGGGATTTAATAAGAACCTTCTCACCGTACCCCCCACCTCTGACCCCCTCATCCCACTCACTTAGTCTCTCTCCTTCTCTCTCTGCCTGCCACCTTCACAGGGTAGTTATTAACGCCGTGTCTGCGCACCGCTCCACGAATATTTCTGCTCTATTTGATATTATCCGACGTCGCCCCTTTTCCTGGAAAGGCTCAGCCAGAAATCTAATAAGAATCCTCCTTTCCTGAGGGAACTCTGCAAAGTTCCTTTATGATTTACGTGAGTGAATGTTCAAGACACTCGCTCAGTAGGCTCCCATAAAATTTTGGAGAAAGTTTGGTCATAAGGCCGATTTCTGGGTCGAAGCAAATATTGGTGAAGTACCCTTAATGAGCGCTCAACGAATTCATCTATATTTGATCGCGTATTGCATATTTCTACCACTATCAAAAAACTAGAAAAATTAAGAAAGTTAATTTTATCAATCTTCATTCGCAACTCACACTAAAATTCACAATTATAGGTCTCACACTAAAATAATGGTTTCTCTCAGCTCATTCTCCTGGTCATGGTGGAACCAAACAACCAATTACCAGCTGAACAATTTTCTGCTTTCTCTTTCTCCACCTGTAAAATGGCATATTGCTATAAAGATCCCTCGTCTCTATATTTAGAAAAGTGGAGAGTAGCGCAGGCAAGAAATCGATACTACAATTGCTACGGGTTCTAGTTCTGGAATCGTTCTCGTAATTGTTCCAATATTTCCGTTTCCAATATTTAGACCGTGTTGTGGTGTAGTCTGAATTCCAGCAGTTTTTGACTAGCTGATAATCATATATTAGCTCTCTATATAATTTGGCTTTGTACTCTCCAAAGATTGATCGCCATTTTCAACGTTATCTAAATATTTCTTCTGAATATTGATTCAGTTTCATTGTACATTAGATCTTGATGTGAAATTTATTTCAAACGAGTTTTCAAAACACTTTTCTGCTAAAAAATGAATTTTGTGCTCAATGAAATAATTTTTATAGATTTTCAGCACAATTTCGAGCTCAGAAAGAAATGTATTTCGATCCCTTTTGTTCTGTTTTGAATTTTGATGAGTGGTTAATGAAACATTTTCTTTAACATCATTCCTTGGTTCAATATCTTAAAAAGAAAGGTTCTGAAAGCCCAAGGAATAATTTAAAGATCCAACAGACATATATCACAGAGAATAAAGCACGACGTCCTTTGAAATATTTCTGCAAAAAAACACACATCCCACACACGAATCTCACAGCTTTACAATATTTTCCAAGCCATTGCTTTCCAAAAAATACCTACTACACGTTATTTAAATACGTCAATCGATTTCGGACAAAAATGACACATAAATATTTAGGTATGCTCTTCCTCACCCGTGTCCGCCTCTCTCGGGCCTTCAGGATAGCTCAGATAGGGAGTGGATATAAGGACATAGCAGTTTGCACTACTATATCCGTTCTATATAGTTGCGATGTTTAGACTCATAAGTTCGATCTTTCTTGAAGTTTGCACATCACTTTTCCTTAGTGAATGTAGTCTAATCTTTTAGGTCAGTTTCACATTGGAAAAAGCTTACTGAGGATCTCTGGAGATACTTAGGTGTGAGCGGGGGCGGTTCAGGCTGCAGGCCACTTTAACGGCCCCCCAACCTAGAGGCCTAAACTTTCCCGGTACAACTGCACGTGAATTAAATTGATTTGTTGTGAATTTAACTTGCGAGAAACTGAATCCAGGTTTAGTGTTCAAACTGGCTGCCTAGCTATTGTTATTCTTCTTAGTAATCGTTCCAAGAAGAGAGTCGAATGAGATAAAGGTAGAACTTTGGTTAGGAACAGCCTAGCTACAAATATATCTGTACAACGTGATGGAAAGTAAATTTAGTGCGGCGGAAAGCATCACCGTTCACTCTCACGCTCTGTTGGTAGGAGTCTCAGTCTTCAGTGATGCAACATCACCTTTTCTGTACGCTGTACAAGTTTACAGTTATGTACACTTCTGCACACTTGTACAATAAATAGATAGTGTGGAAGAAATATAGATAGGAGTTGGAGCTAGGTTAGATGGGACCGAGACTGCAGTTGCGAATAGAATGGAAGGTTAACTCGAGTCTCACCTCTATTTTATATCATTACCCTCTGCTCCTGAGTCGACCGAAAACGGTCAAGGACAGGCTCCAGTTAAGTTGAATTTATTTAGGAAACCACAAATAAAAGGAGTTCATGACATTATTTAATATACTTATTTACAATCAAGGAAATCATTTAGTTGGCGTCCGTCAAGGGTCCGTCAAAAATTGGTTGTATTAACGTGTCTCAAAATGTTGACATGTTTCATGTCTTTAGGATGGCCCGTGATTTTAATTTTTGCAGGAGCGCATTTTTCGCAGGACCGCAAGATGAGCAAACTTAGTCATTTTAGTAACACGTGGGAACTTAATAACATGCGGAGGAGAGACTATAAAGTTATTACCTGAATTGAAATAATTGAAGTTGCTATTGGCATCTGACCTCAGGAGCGAATTTCTTTTCTAATCAATCTATGAAGCTGGAATTTTGTGGGCATGAAATATGATCCGTTTTCTGATCTGAATCACAAATTTTGGTGTACCCCTTTTAATATTTAAAGAATATGAGGTTCACTCTTAAGAAACGCAATGTATCTCTTAAAAGTCTAGGTTCGAAACCGAGCTCTGCTAACATGAGAAAACGAGAGGTGATGAATAGAGAGGAGTTACTCCTTCAAAGGTGAGGGGCGATTAACCTGCTACACCCAGAGGATATATTGAAAGTTGAATCAACCTTCAGGGATCCAGCTGCGGCGTTTTCAAGAATCGAGAAGGAGGAACTACTGTTATCCATCATTTCATGGATGAACTGACAGCAGGAACTAGGAAAATTTTAGAAGATTTTTAATGTTGCTGAATCGGAATTCGAGGTCGTAATTGTAAAATCCGACCCAATGGGATGCCTCATTATTACGGTAGGTAAGTCCAATTTGAATCTGGCACGATGGACTAGTCACAGGGTAGTCATGCGTTCCGAGTCCCAGTAATTGAAAATCAAGATAATCTCATACAAAATCGAACGCCGTGCTAATCCGACGCCCGCACAACGCGCCTCCCTGCACATTTTCGCAAAAAGGGTAGCCTAAATCCCTGATTGGTCATTCACTTTTTGAGCGGGAATTAAAGCAGCAGTGATCAACGAGTGACGCTCAAACAGAGAGAAACGAAAACAATCCTCCAATCACTGTCACTCATTCCAATCACTCGTTTTCGGTGGAGATTTAAATCCGCATCCTCGGGCATGTGGGGGTATTGCCCGTTGGGTTTTGATTATCAAAGCATGTTATTACCTCTTCTAATCGTCCGATTTCCCCCTCTCATTTCCCCCACTTGCCAGGTGGATTTGCCTTCACCGTTTTCCATAGGTTTGAAAAGCTCTTGTTCATTAGGATTGGTTTCTGATGGAAAATTGGGACTCCCGCGGGGCGCGAAAGCCCGATTTGATCCGACGATTAAATGAATCATCGTGTCGAATCGGGCCGTGTTCGGTCGGCCGGCGCTCATTTGCACTCTGAAAGTTGCAAAATCTTTCTCGTGGGATCACGCGGGTTCGGTAGCGTGGACATTTTCTTGCAGACCTTACAGGCTAAACTCCACAACAACATTATCCTCGAATAACTTTGACTTTATTCGCTAGGTATTCCTAATGCTCTTAGCTTGGATTTTCCTCTGAATCTCACGTAGTACCCTTAGAAGTTTTATAGTACCAATTTGCTGTTCAAAACCACAGATGATAGAATGGAAAGTAAAACATCGAATACTTTTGTTCTTTTAGTGAATTTGAAGAGAATATGAAGCTATTGCATCGAGTCGTTTAATTTTAGCTCCTTCTTTTAGCGAATTTTTGAAGAAAATTAAGCTATTGCTCTCGCCTCAAAATTTGTAGAATGTGAATTTTTGAAAAAAAATTATGCAGAAATCCGTTTCAGGCTATTCTGAATCATATTCTGAAGTTTAACGCATTTTTTTAATGTATGTATATATGTATGTATGTATGTATATATGTATGTATGTATGTATGTGTCATTCCAGACGATAACTGTCCGTAGAATTGTGCTAGAAACTTCAAACAAATTTTAAAATGTTAAGGACACAAAACGAAAGTTCAAGTTCGTTGGCCAGCTTGATCGGATTACATCTTCGGGTTGAAATTTTCAAAAATGTAGTCACAAATTTCAAAATAGCCTGTTTTTTGCGATTTGTCGTGCGAAATAATTTTTTCAGCATACTATAATGTGGTATATTCGGAATCAGCGTAAAATTTCCTATAAGAATATGTATCAAGTTTTCAAAAATTTTAAAGTTGACAAATCAGTCAAAAATCGAAATAATGCCGTTCGCTAGTTGTAAAAATCGGTAATATTTGCATGAAACATTTTTTAAATTGCAGAATAAAATAATTTTGTTTATCTTTTTTGGCCATAAATAGGTAGTTAAAACAAGTTCAAAACAATGTAAAGTTATAATGTACGATAATTTTTCAAAAATTCGCTCATATGATCGTGCTGCACAACTGGAATTTTTTTCTGAAATTTTATAATAGAAGATATTTTAGCTTTCAACTCCTGCCATGCAAGGCATTCACTTGGGAACAGTAATTGTCACATTTAATGGCGAACAATATGTTGCTCCTTCAGGCTATATGTGCATGAGATGTCTTGAATATGGTCATCACGAGGATGAAAGTATGGGTGCCCGTACATGTACATACTTTGGTGATAATGGTCATGCACCTAGAAAATGCATGAAAGTAGATAATAGCCCTAAATGTGCCAACTGTCGAAGGACAAAACCAAACGTTTGACTTCCAGCCAAACTTGCCCAACTTTTGGCAAATATGTTCGTGAGGGCATATTAGAAGGCCCTAAGGGAAATCAGAGACCAAAAACTTTGTGTTTGTGTACGAGAAGGCCATGTCGACGAGACCACGGTGGTGCTTCAACAAGATTTTAAATATCCTACTCAAAACTAAATTTTCAACGATTACCTAGGGCATTTTAAAAAATATCTCAAAATTATGCGTACTTACTTAAATTCAATTAATATTCTATAAAATTTATAAAAACAGAAAAAAAAAAAAAAAAATTAAAAATCCAAAATCTCTTTTGAATTGCCGAATTTTATTTAGTATGAGTTTTTTGGCATAAAACTGTTTTTAGCGAATTTTTGAAGAAAATTAAGCTATTGCTCTCGCCTCAAAATTTGTAGAATGTGAATTTTTTTAAAGATTTTATGCAGAAATCCGTTTTAGGCTATTCTGAATCATATTCTGAAGTTTAACGCATTTTTTTAATGTATGTATGTATATATGTATATATATATGTATGTATATATGTATGAATGTATATGTATGTATATATGTATATATGTATGTGTCATTCCAGACGATAACTGTCCGTAGAATTGTGCTAGAAACTTCAAACAAATTTTAAAATGTTAAGGACACAAAACGAAAGTTCAAGTTCGTTGGCCAGCATGATCGGATTACATCTTCGGGTTGAAATTTTCCAAAATATAGTCAAAAATTTCAAAATAGCCTGTTTTTTGCGATTTGTTGTGCGAAATAATTTTTTCAGCATACTAATAAGTGGTATATTCGGAATCAGCGTAAAATTTCCTATAAGAATATGTATCAAGTTTTCAAAAATTTCAAAGTTGAAAAATCAGTCAAAAATCGAAATAATGCCGTTCGCTAGTTGTAAATAGCGACTGAAATGTCGAAGATTTCTTCAAAAATTCGCTCATGGGGTCATGCTGCATGACTGGACTTTTTTTTCTACTGAAAATGCTCAAATTTCAATATAATTTAACGATATAAACCGACACATAGTTTAAGAAAATTTGCTCATTCGATCATGCTGCATGACTGGTTTTTTCCTCCCCAAAACACCTAAAAATCCTCAAACAGAATACTTTTAGTCTATGTTTCAAGTCTATATATTAATAATTCTGGTTATTGATACAAAATCGAAATATCCGCTCGCGTCTTTCAAGTCGGACTTTTTAAACAGATTTCAGTTCCACTTTCGTCTACCCGCAGATCCCAAAGTCACCAGCATAACTTCCATAATTATTTTCCGATCCCGTCTGATTAGATTTTCAGAGATAATGCGGGTCAGACAATAAATGTTCCCCATATGAATGGTGACTCAATAACGGACACCTCTGTGAATTGAATTCTCTTGTTGTCGGTGTCTTGAAACCCAATGGTTCAATTTTGATTAAATTTGGTACGAAATTGGAAATAAAATGTCGGATAATTGATGATGTCAAAACTTCATCTTGTAAACTTCATCTTTGTCAGATCATAATTGCAGCCTCAGCCCATGCGCAGTCGTTAAAAATTTTAGACACTCCGCTGTTACTTTCAAGATAACCGCTAACTAACATATTTTTCCCTTTCGTTATTTTCCTTTATATTATTTATAGAGCAATTAAATGTATAGTTGATGTTAAAAAGTAAGAATTAGACGACCCTCAATGATTTCAACGATTCTCTAAGAAGTGTGTGCGAAAGAGAGTGGCGTAACTCCAGACTTTTCAAGTTTAAAATTAATATGCTCACAAACGAGTTCGCAGAGCGTACGTATGTTTTAAAAATCGCTAAAAAAGAAGAAAAAACAGGAAAAATATTTGTTAAATTATTAAATTTTGTTTTTATATAACTTAGATATAATTGTTTATCAGCAAATTAAAAAAAAAAAAAAACATGAAAATGGGTCTGCGCACAGCTTTTTTCACGAAACTCAAATCTGTGTGTGGGGTTCCAAGGAGTCGCATTTCTCTCTATGAGTTAGAGCCGCACACCAATATATTTTATTATATTTTATTAATTTGCCCAAATTTTTCAGTTGTTTTCAATTGCAGTCCTGAGACATATACTGGGTTTGCTCCTACAAGTTTTCCGTTCCGTTACTTTACCGTTCCTGTAAAGAATGTAATAAATTTAATAGCATATTCTCCACTATAGTGGTTATTATAATTTTCAGGAAGGCTTATATTAGCTTATTACTATAGTTAATTCTTCTGACTATAAACTGAAGTACTATGTTGTTATGTTCCAGGCTCCCCCAGCCTAGGATGAGCGGAGGATCGGCTTCTTCAAATTCCTTTTGACTTGGCCGTCGATCCCGATCATGGTCATCCCAACCTGGCCACCCATTCAGACGTTCCTCAGGACAATATTCCTGAAGGGCCCATGAAACGGACACATTCCTGGAGCTAACCGCATCCGGAATCCCAAAGGCAGACTCCAGACCATCAGACCTCATCTCACGAAATTATGAACCGAATCCAAATCGCCTCTGGACACTTTAAAGAAAACTGCGTTTTTGTTCTCTTCTGGCCATATTTTCGACTGTCTTGCTCAAACGGAGCCCTTTCGAAAAAGTAAAGCTCGAAATTTCCTCAAAATTCCCTTCTGTTTTTGAACTGTTTGGGTATCATGAAAATTTATGAAACTTCATTCAGAAACTCGGAGCTTGATCCTGACTTGTCCTCACAATACCGACCTCATCCTTACGTTGTGCATCTCTTCATGGTTGAATTATATTCAATACACGGACTTCAAGGAACCTTTCGTCATCATTTGATTTAGGGCCCTATTTGTAACTATGTGATATTTAAAAGGATAAATCCTTTATTTTATTTTTAAAAATTGTATAGTAATGATGTTATGAACAAAATAATTTTGTTTGGATGCGTTGTACAACAATGCGTGTAGTTTGGAATGGGGTTTTGGGGTGATTTGGGCTAAATTCGGAATTATTGTTGTTTTGGGTTGTGATTTGATAGCATATCTCAGTTATTTAAGTCGGTATTGTGTGATGTCTTTTAGATGAAACCTTCGGATGGGTTTATGAAGACCTAGACCTTTTGAAGAGGAGTAATATCGAAGCTGCTGGAGCTTTCAATGAGCCAGCGGTGAAAGAGAGACCCATTTATAAGATTTGCTTTCCCTCCACCTCCTCCAAAGATGAACACCATTAATAACGGCCTCGGAGAGGGAGGTCGAACCCAATGGGAGAAAACGTGGAGGCTGGAAGCTGAAGGCGGGTTTTTGCCTCCCACCTCCTTTCTCTGAGAAATGATAAGGCGTTTGTGCCTCTGAAGGAACAGCCGGGAAAGGGGCGCAGGCAAGAAATTACCTCTCAGACATCATTTATTAAAAGCCAGCAGGCGTAATTTTCTCCCCTTTCGGTTGTAGGGGGTCCACCCCTCTTCACCATCGCTTCCTGAATTCACCTATTCTGCAGAACGAGGGTACCCTGACTCAGAAACTCGCTTTCCTTTCACATACAATCCTCAATCTTTTGACTAATGGCACCCGGGAGCGCCTTCATTTGCTCTGCGAACTCCGAAGCACGTAGCTCACGGCAGAAATAATTTTCCTCTGTTCCAGGCACCCCGTGTATTTCAACTCCCGACCAGAAATAATTATCCTCAACTTCTTTAATGACGTCAGAAGTGTATTTAACGACTTGAGACGCTGAGTATGACAAAGGAGCCTCTGGTAATAGCGTTCCTTGCCGCTTTTCCTTTCGACTCGCAAATGACTTTCGCGTTTCTGCCGCCCCCAGGCCAAACCCCTTGGAGATATCAAATTCCCACTGTTAACTCTTCCAACCTCTAAAAGCTTTTCCAGCGCATTAGCCCTCCTCATCTCGCCTCTCCGCGAGTTTCGAACCCGTAAATGTTAGTTGCGAATTCTAAACATCAATTTTCTCTTTGTGGAAGTTGATTTTATTCAGTCGAGTGAGTTCAAATTCCATTTACTGCTAGCGCCACATAAATTCCAGTCTGATGTTTAAAACCGATTCAGAACTCGAAACCAAATTATTATAAAAAATACCCGATTTTGCTGAATTTACTCTTTCGCAAAATGACTTACTGGAAGCAATCTTGTTGGAACTCTGTATTGCGATAATATTAAATTAATCATCGTTTCCATCTTTTACGATCATACCAAATCGTGCATCAGACCCCTCAAAACTAATTATTCGACAAACCCATCCAATAAAAACTTTCCATATTTCAAAAACATTGTTCAGAAAATTTGAGTATTTATTTCTTAATTTAAATGTTTGAAAAAATTTTGAACTCTAGTTATTGAAAGTCAAATCAAGGATCAAACTTAATTGGATAGTCAAATTTATTTCTCTACTTTATTACAATCTGCATCCTCGTGAACCAAATCTTGAATATTTATAGCATTCTAGTGTTTATACAATAAAAACAAACATGTTGAAGCAGTTTCATAAATGTATAAAATTGATCTATTCAGTATCCTTTGGAATTAATACCTACCGAGAGTAAATTTCGGACTTCATGTGTGGCGATCTAATTAATTCGAATTCTGTTGAGAATGCATTTTACGAAGTTACCTTCGTCCTTCATTCACATTACCGTCAAGTCAAAATTATGAAGTGCAGATCTGAGTACAATAAGAAAGAGGGAGTTTGTTTTGAAAATTCCATCAAAATCCAAAATTAAAATCTAACATTGACTAATCCAAAACATGCACATTTTACAGACTCTAGTATTTCTTAACGAAAACCACTTAGACAACATACAGACCCGGCCAGTAAAAAGCTGACAACCCTCAATACAAAGAAAATTTTTATTCGAGGTATAGTGATCCAAAATTGAGGCATATTCATGCAAATCATAAATTCAAAATTAAACGGTTATTTTTCCGTCGAATTGATAATATGTGAGCCATAGCAACTAATCCATAGAAATGATAATTCTCTTCGGTATCAGACAAAATTCCATTTCGGTAAAACATAAGTGGACGCCAAACATACATTTCAGAAAACTCCAAAGCAACTAAATTGTTCTTTCGATTAACGTACGATTACGATTATTCTTTCATCCGATCTAATATAAAATAAATTCGGTGCTCCAAAATTATTAAATGGCGTAGAATTAAACATCATCACATACAAAGCTGTAAAATCTACGTCAGCATACAATTTTAACCACCCTAAACCCCAAGAAATTCCTGGTCACAGTACAGCATTAATTACTCTGCCAAGCATGACAAACGAATTAGGCAATTAGAAACTTCAGGTGTGGGACTTTAAAATTATTCCGACTAACTGACACAGATAAAACCAGAAATTCTTTCTTCTTTTGGAATTTTGATTTTGAAATCTCAACAGTTGTTGAAATTGAAATTTCTCCATCAGGCGAGATTGTCAAAAATACGGGAGAAGGGTATTTTCTAAAAATAGTGTTCTTTCATTTAGAGGCGGATGCAAATGGGGTGCAAGGGTTGGTGGTGTGCAGTTTTTGAGGCTGTAGCCTATCTCGCAGTGGAACTCACCCTTAATTTTGCCCATGTGTGGGCAAGGTCATCGCTCTTGAAGTCCTCCTCTTCCCGTGGAACTTCTTGTCTTTCGGATTCCTCCCTCTCGTCTTATCCGAGGGAAAGCTTGCGATCGTTCCAAACGACGTCGTTCTGACGACATTCCGCGACGGGTTGTTATTTCTCGTTGGGGAAAATCCGCCCCTTCGCCCTCCACACAGAAGAGATTCAAGCCATCCCTCCTCGAAGGCGGAAACACGACAAACAAAAGGGTCTTTCCATAATACGAAGCATGCAATCTCGGAAAGCGCTGATTTCCCTTGTATAAACATCTTCGAAGGCCCGGAGCGGCGGTGGTGGTGAGTTCGAGGGGGAGTGTTCGACAAACAATAATATCCCGCCAAAATGAAGGGGAGGCCCCAGTTAAAACTCCAAAACAAACTTCCCTCTTGCGAGTTTCAAATTAACGGGATCCAGTAAATAAATTAACCCTGATTGCCGGAAAAGTCGGAAACGTCGTCCGATCATTCATATCAACTTTTAATTTGCGTCATTCGGAAGTCAAACACACCATTTTCAACTTTAATAACCGGTTTTATATTGAGCTATGTAAGAAAAATAATATTGTTTAATCAACTTTATCGATCATAAATACCACTTTTAACATTTCAAACGAATCATGAAAAAATAAAAAATATAAAAATATTTTTAAAAACTGGGATAATAAATGAACCTCTAAATTTAAAAATTCATATATATTAACCAGGAGAACAGGTATCACAATCAGTAATATCACTTCGATTAGTTTCTGAATTTCTCAAAATTACGAATTTTTAAAGAATTTAGGATTTTTTCAAAATTTGTCAAAATTACCCCTCTAGCGTCCTCAAAATTATTTCTTGTAATACAAAATTGAACCCATTTCATAGTAGGTATTTGAATAGGACTTGCGAAAATCAGGCTGGATTTTTAAAGACCTATTATTTATTAATAAGTATGATAATAATCAAATAAATTTCGGCTTTAGGATGAGATATCAAAAAAGGCAAAATTAAACTAAAATTGACTGTTCCATAAATAAGAAAATATAACAAATTTAAAAATTTTGATTCAACTATTCAAAACAGTCTTAAAACCCAATTGTTCATTGAGATCCTTTATGAGGAAGAAAGAAAGTATTGCCACTATACCCAAATCGAATTCCGGCACCGATTACGAAAATATTGTGAAATTTCGAAGTACCCCCTAAAACACAGGAAAATTCCAATTTCTACAAAAATTAGGGATTAGGAATTTTAAGACCCGATACTTGGAAATAAACAAAGAGAAATCAAATAAAATCCACGTTCCGATAAGATTTTAAGTAGTCAAATTTAATTAATAGTCAAAGATCAAAACTCAAATGCAATACTTTTTCCTCTCAAATAAAGTTTTCTTAAATGAATTCTGAACCTTTTTGTGCAAAATTCAAAACTTCAATGTACAAATTATATTTACATTCCTATTCAACAAAATTGGTATCAGTAAAAATAATGGTTCAGAAACATTAACAATGGAAATTTCGTAAGCTTCCATTGGTCTCAGCATTCAAAATCATTGCAAGTCAAAAAAGTAGAATTACATTCAAAAATGGAAATCCTGTTCAATTGATTGATATATAAAATCACAGTTCATAACGCCAAAAAAATTCAACTTTTCCTCAAAAACCAGATGTCTGTCATTTCCTGGATAGGTCAGGCTTTTAATGTAAGCAAATATTTTAGTGTATTCATGATTTTTTAATAGACTTCAGCCCTTCCAAACGAAAATAAAAAGAATTAGGACTACCTTCACTTTTCTTAGTTTACAGTTCGAAATGTAAATTACCAAGACTGGAGTAATTCGAACACAACCAAATGGTTTTGATAATTCGTTGTGCGGATAAGATATTTAATTTGAAATATCACAAATTGAACCTTTGATAAATTAGTTCGATATAACTGGGTTTGAAATTTCGTAAACATTAGATACTTCTCCTGGTTTTTTTTAGTTTTTGGAATTCTACAAACACATCGCGTGTCTCAAAACCTTTTTACGAAGCTATCGCGCATTCGGAATACAGTCTCTAGCTAACTGCAACAATAAGACAAATTAAGGCTAAATCCAGGTTTAAAAAGATTTTCTTCATCCTGTCAATTGATTGTTCAAACTGTACAACATGTTACGTTACCTTCAAAATTGTTACATCCATTCATTTCTGAGATCTCCCCATTAGGTTCCGCAGTGATCAGGTCACACATCCACTATAGAGTACGCATAAAATTCAGAAATAGTTGATGCGTCTATGTATTACAAATTTTAAACGACTAATTATAAAATGTGTGATTAATAATACAAAATATAGGAGTTCAATCGAAATGTATATTACCTTCTTAGAATAATGCTTATTTTCAAATTCACTTCCACGCAAAATTATGTTAATTTTAATAGCTCAAAAATTTATATTTTAATGACATTTCAGTTTTTCGGAATTAATCTGCGACAATATTCATGTTTACGCGCTTTCTTTCTATTTGAATGAACAAGTCCATAACTAATCAAGAGCCAACCAGGCAACAGTTTCAAGAACAGTTTTAATTGTGAATAAAAACAGTTTAAAATTTATTTTTCGGACGATTTGGACCCAGTTTTTAACAATCGGAATAGCTGTAGTTCAGCGATAAAACAGTTGAAAAACTTCAAAATGTCCATCTGTACCTGATCAGGAAAAATAGTAGCGCAAAAGGAAACGTTTGTCTAGATTATAATAATATGTTGAAATCTTGAACTATTGTGCATTGGCGAGAGAATAGCAAACGTTCAGGTTTAAAGAACAGGCGGAATGTGGGTTGTTAACCAAAGGGCGGCAAATCATTGAAACTCAAATGACGTCAAAAAAGACCTGATAAAGGGGAGGAAAGGAGACGTAAATTGAGAGCCCCAAGCCGGGAAAGAAAGGGAGCGTAAAACAGGATTCGGGGCCCTGAATTAGAGGCCCCTGAGCTAAAGTAGCCTGGACTAATGCAGATCTTTTCCAGCTATTAAAAAGAGCCTTCCCCAAAGGACAGCTTTTTATCTCGCTCTTTGTGTGGGGTGTCCCTCTGATTGACCCATCAACGTTTCTCTTTTAATGTCTCCCAGAGGGTAAAGACAAAAAAAGAAGAAAAATCCCTCTTTAGTTAAAATCAACAGGTGGGCGAAAATTCACCCCTTTTCGACGTAAAAAAAAGGAAGTTGTCGCACCCCTTCTCTTTTTCAAAACAGCAACAGTTTTCCAGGGCTTTTCCCTCCTCTGTCTTTGTGGATGACCTGTTGAATTTTTCAGTTTGAAAAGTCTGGGGATGAAAAGGGGTTCCCGGGGGCATGACACGGGAGAGGGTGACCGGACACCCCTTTTTTCAAGGGAAAATCTCTTGACGTTTAGTACAAAAGGGGAGTTTTTTGAAGGGGTAGCGGATTAATGGAATTAGAGTAGTCCCAACCCTCCTTTTATCTCATCGCATGTCAGGTCCATTTTGATTGAGTGAAAATCAACACACCACGTAAACTGACAGGTAACGAGTCCAACAAAAATACCTAAGATGAAACTCACTCACACCCCTCCACCCTTAATCCCATCATAATCCCCAGCCCGACAATTTCAACATTGTTAATACCTAATTACACCTCGCATCTGATATAACTACATCGACATTCGTAAACTAATTTCGATCCTCAAATTCAATAGATGCATACAAAATTTAAAAATCTTATCTCTAAGACGAATCGACAAAAACAGGAAAAGTAAATTTCATATATATTTGCATTCAAGTTTTAACAAATGTTGGTCATTCTATTCTCCGATGTATAAGTTTCAGAATTCCTTCGTAAAAAAACCTTTGTCCTTCTGCTCCCTTAAATGTCAGCTAATCAAAACTCCAAATTATTTAATTGACAACCAATTCGAGGAAAAACTTTAATGATCAAATCTCTTCTTCTTATAGTTTCAATCTTATAGTTTCAATCCAATTCAAGTACACTATCCTCAACTTCTTAGTACGTTACAGAATCGCGATTAAATTCAAACTTCTTCAAAAGCTGCGAAAATCAAAATCCAGACCAAAACCAAACCGATTTCAAAACACGCTGCCAAAAAAATTAGTAAATAAATAAAATTAAATTACTTGAAACAAAAATTTGATAAAATCAACATTTTGAAGTAAAATGAATTGAGGATGGAATAGAAGAGCCAATATAGCCCCCCCCCCCCCCCTTCTCGAACATGGACTACATCACTCGACAGGAAAATTTCAAAAGCAAATCAGTTGCGTTGGAACATAATAATAATAAAAATAAAAAAAAGAATCCATTTGTTGTCTACCACCTTAGAAAATTATCACAAAATGAGATTGAGTTAGGACTGATCAGGAGTGTCGAAAAATTACAAATTTCAATAGCTGAATAACTGGAAATATTGCCATTTCATTAGGAGTAGCCTCCAACGATACAAATCGCAATCCAACCACTCATATTAGCAAAAATGGTGAATAAATTAAAATTAAAAAATTTGTTGTTCGAAGTTAACCTATCTAAACGAAGTTGGCACCCAAATATTTGCACTATCAGGCAAAATTTGAAATAGTCTGGCCAATATTTACTTCATAATAGAAAATAACTCGCAACTACCAAATACTGACACATTCGAAAAAATGCGTTTTGTATCACCAGAACAAAATAATGTTCACTCTCAATGACTAGCAATCAGAACATTTTCTTAGGCTGTCATTTTCATGATCACATCCAATATTTTTCGAAGAAAAACAATGTTTTCAGTTTTTTCCTCCAACCAAAACACCAGCCTTCGCTGGGGTTTGTTAAAATAACCCCAATGCAACGGCTTTGGGTAGCATGATTTTTACTATACCCGTGGTGAGTTATAAAAAATATCATCAATTTTATAGTTAGCATAATTTCCCTAAACAGCTTTGATGAAATATATATTATTTTGTTGAATCACTAAATTTATTATAAACAAAATCACTTTTCTGTCCAGGCAAATGAAATTAATAACCTAATACATTGTGAGGTGGTAAATAGTAATTTAAAAACGCACTGAGGCCAACTTCGGTCCTTTCCAAAATAAGAAAACTATGAAATTCTAAATTGTTGTAATCGCAAGTTAAAAAATGTTAGGATCCTTCGTTGATGTGACTACCTTCCATAGAATAAATATTCCACTCAACATTTTTATTGCAGGTTCATTAATTTCATCATCTTACTACGAACATCACTCTGCACAAAAGGTAAAAACTGTTCAAAAACCCAAAAACTCAATAAAATTATGATTTATACTCTCAATTTATGATCAATTTGAATGAAACTTACTTTGTTTTGATTTTTATTCAACTGATTGAAAGAAAAGAGAGTTTCAGTGGTTCAATCACAGCATTTCGATAAATCGATAAATATCTACATTCAAGAGCAATATGAAAATCATCAAAAATAGTCCATTTAAAATGCACAAATCAAGATGAATTAAACATGTTCCGAACCAGCCCTAATTAGGAAAGAAAATCTCTTTTTGGCGTTCTGATTTCAGCACTAGCTATGCAAAATCTTTGGTAATCCGTTAGTTTCTTTGTCCAAAATAATTTTTTGTTGGTATTAAATTAATCCGATTTTGCTATAAAACGTGTATGTACGTGAAGATGACAGTTTTTTAGTCGAACCTAATTTTGTGAAATACTTCGCGAGATTACATGGATATGTACACAAAGGGCCCCCCAAGGCGTGGATAATTAATTAAAATGGGTGGAACGACATTGTGATGAAGGGGCGGGAGAAGGTTGAAACCATCTTGGAGCGCTTCGTAGTAGAGGAAAAGGCTGTTTCTCCTTGGGCGAGCATTCCGGTCGGGGCTCTTGACGCAAAAACCCCGTCTTCTTTGATCATTATATTTGTCTCGGCGTTCCCTTTAACGCTCTCCCGGGCACAGGCCAAAAGGAACCTCGGGTGGAGCTCAACGGAATATTCTACAGGAACCCTCTCTCCCAGCACGATAGGCCTCGAATTACAGCAAGTTTGGCCCCGCGTATGCATCAACTCCAACCATTATCAGTCAAACGCCATTTGAGCGAGCAGGACGTCTTTTGGAAATGCTGGCCTTCTAGTAATACAAAATTCGATGCAGCCAAAAAATAAAACGTTCACAAAATCAAAATACAAAATTATATTGGACATCTTTCTGATACATTTCTAGCCAAATATCCTATTTATAATCGATTTGAAAAAATAAAATCCAAAACAGCATGCATAAAACTGTGATTGTCATCATTTTGATCTATTAAAGTCGAAATTGATGGGTAATCTATTTGAGTTAGGTAGAGATTCTGCGCTATTATGGCAAGTAATAACAGCAGTTCAAATCAAAAATTCAATTCAATTCAAAATAAATACCGCACTGAAAACAAACTACAGAAATTCTCTAAACCCGAAATTATAGTCGGCATCATTCTGACACATAAACAGCCAAAACCTCTTAGATAATTGATTTCAGTGTCTTGGTGATCCTACATTTTTTGCATGTTAGGCCTCTAATAACAGAAATTTTAGTGCAGCACCAAATATCCGAACTCTAAACGCAAAGCTATATTTGGTCATATTTTAAATCACATTCAATCAAACGCCATAGGCGTGAGCGGGAGATTCGATACATTTTCGGCAATCCTGGCCTCCAATAACCAAAATTTTTGTGCAGAAAAGAAAATCCAAAACAGCAAGAACGGCGGCAGACACAAAATTAGTTGGCATCATTTGAGCTACTTGCCGTCTAAATCTGTACTGCAAAGAAAACAAAATACAGAATAAATTCTAAACCCAAAATTATAGTTGACAACTTTCTGATACATAAACAATCAAAAACCTCTTGGATAAATCGGTTTGAGTTATTAGACAATTCTGCACTCCTTCCGCGTTTTGGTCTCTAATAATTAAAATGTTGGTGCTGCAGAGAATATCTGAAACACCAAGGAGAATATCTGGACGCAAAACTATAGTTGGTATAACGTTGAATCATAATTAGTTGGCATCATTAGGTCTATTCGTCACTAAAATCTAAACTGTACTTCAAAAAATACATAAACTGTAAACCCAAAATTATAGTTGGCATCTTTCTGATACATAAATTGTCAAAACCTCATTGACAAACGGTTTGTGCACGCAGGATATTCGATAATTTTTCGGCAAGTTGACTATCAATAATCAAAATTTTGGTGCACCGCAGAAAATAGCACAATGTCGAAACACCAAATTATTGTTGCATTCTGATACATTTTCAGCAAAAACCCCATTAATAATAGAAATGAGCTAGTGGTAGATTCTGCACTCTTTCTGAAAGTCTGATCTCTAAAACTCAAAATTATGGTGCACCACAGAAATCCCAAAATAGCACAAACTCAAAACACAAAACTATAGTAGGAAGGCATCATTAGGTCATATTAACAGCCAAAACTTGGATTATAATCTATTAGAGCTATAGATGATTCTGCACTCTCTCGTCAAGTTCGGCCACCGAAAAACGAAGTTCAGATGTAGCAAAGAATATCCGAAACAGCATGCAGAACAATCACAAAATTATAGTTGGCGCATTTGGATCCATAAACCCATATAAATTTGTTGAGTGGTTGATTTAAGTTGTTGGCGGAATCTGCGTTCTCTTTACAAGTATGCAGCCTCTAAAAAAAATTTAATTTAGATTCAGCTCAGAAAACAAAAAATATCGCCCAGAACAAAACATAAATCAATAAATGCGCTCTCTCTCCACCTGGTTCTGATTTCAAAACTGCACCAAAATCCAAAGCGAAAAATTAAAGATCGCGTAATTTTGAAATTATAGTAAAGCCCTCCTAAATGATCGATTTGCTTTGCTGATACATAGTATGCCCTTTTTGCAACTCCGGCCTCCGAAAATTTCAATTAAGAAACTGCACTGAAAATCATAAACTGCAAAACCATTCAACACAAAATTATATTTAGTATCTTGAACATCTGTCAAACGCTTTTGGATAACAAAATTTACCATTTGAGAATAAATAGTATTTAGCCTAGCCCGGCCACTAAGATTAGAGCTTTTGAAGCGGAAGAAAAAATCCAAAACGGCACATCCAACAAAGACTAAATCTTGATGGACCTAGTCTTCAATAATTTCAATTTAAACAATGTACAGAAAATCCAGACAAGCACTAACTCCAAACAAATAATTATAGTTGGGATCACTTCGATGCCAAAAGATATGGCACACTTTCGGTACGTCTAGCCTCTCATATTCGAAATACAGCAGAGAAAACTCAAAACAACACAAATAGCAAACATAAAATTATAATTGGAATCCTTGTATAAATGTATGGACAAAATCTGTTGGGTCGACAATGCACTCTCGTGACAAATTTAACCTCTTTTACATAAAACCCAAAACAGCAATCTGAACACAAAGTTGTATCGCCACCATGTTGCTCCAAATCACCAAATCAGTCAACATTTTCTAGGATATTCAATCTTATCTGACGAGGGACCCACTCACTCTATGAACGTTAGCATAAGAACGGACATATTTTGGCACTATACATCCAAAACATCACTAATTACCAATAATAAAATTATAGTTGGCGTACTTTTGATCCATTGACAACCGTTTATAATTGACATCAGCTTGTAAAAGTTTCTGCAGTCTTTCGGCAATAGCAATTTTGGATCTGCAGAAAATTCCATAACATCATGAAATTAATCTGATGAAATTTAATTCAGTACCATTTTGGCCCACATTCATTCTGAACAGTTAGATTGTTGATCCGAACACGGGGACCTACCCAGCACGCAAGACAATCTCACTGGTTACAATTTTGACAGTGAACAGTAAATTCAAAACTCAATAATCAAAATTACACTTGGATAATTCTGACACAAAAGCATATAATATATTCAAAATTAGCAGGATGATCGACTTGAGTTAGCAGGAGATATGTACTACCTACTCTTTTTCGTCCATTCAGGCCTCTAATAATGATCAAAAATGTTGAGCTCAGAGGACCCATGATACAGAAAATCTAAAACAGACCTCCAGAGACGAAATTCCAGTTTGCACAATTTTCACACATTAACAGTCAAAACTCCTTGGTAATTGTTTTGAGTTCGCAGGAGATAAAGCTCTCTTTCGGCAAGATTGCCCTGTAATTTTAACCTGAAAAGGTTTTGGCACAAAAACTCCAAAATAACACGAGATCTGAACATGAAATTGAATTTTGCTTCGTGTTTGCTTACTAACAATCAAAACAGTCTAAAATCTCATCCAAAAAAGCAATAACATCACTCACAAAATTAAAGTTAGAATCATGTTGCCTTAAACAGTCGAAAATTGTTGGTAATCGTTCTGAGCTTGGAGAAGATCCAACAAACACATTCAATTTTGGCGCTTCATCCCACTCATTTTGGCAAAATGTCTAAAACAGCATAAAATCTAAATACGGATTCATAAAACACAAAATAACTTCGGATTTATTGGTTCAAGCTAATGATACTTACCTACCTCTAACCTTGCAGTTCCCTCCTCTAATAGTTGCATTATAAATACTGATACGTAACCTCTCAAATTCCAAACCAAATATTCTATTAGGTATGCGTACTTTTAATTAAAATTGATAAATTAGTATAAATTTCCAAAATCTCCATCGAATGGGCAAATACAACCACGTTCTTTATTTCCACAAAATTCAAATGAAAAAATAATAAACACAAAAATGGCTCTGAACATATTATTTGAAACATCCTTTTTTCCAAATCCAAGATTACAATTCGTAAATTCGAACTGCAAGCAATCAAAACCCGCTAAAAACCTTTTCCCTAAACCCCGAACTATCTCAACTCAGACGAAATACAAAACACTCAAAAAAGTTCAAATTTTGTTTGGCATCACTTTGATTCATAGATAGTCAAAAGCTGTTAGATATATTTAATTCGGTTCTGCTGGGAAAACAACATCTTCGTTCAGTATGCCTGTCTTCAAATAATTACAATTTCGCCACTGCACAGAAATTACAAAAATACCTTGAAATCTCATTCGAAGACATCTGCATTAAAACCAATTAATCAGCTTGAGCTAATGGAATTTATCCTCTCTCCTGGTACGTCAACCAGCTCACCAAATCTAATATGGTATAAAATCTAAGCAAAAGATTACAGTTGGTAAGCATTTTGATTCAGACACAGTCAAACCCGTCAATACATTCGGCACTCTTTCTCTCTTAACAGTAAGAAAAACCTGAATTTTCGCAACGATCACAGTGTTATGATACTGTACAGATATTCCAAAACCACACGAATTACGGACTCAAAATTGTATACGGAATTTTTTCGATCTACAAATAGTCGGTAAACAAAACCGCCACTTTGAAAAGTTCAATTTTGGAGATAATCAGAAGATCCAAAAACAAACCACGAAAAGTTTTTAAAATGAACGAAAAATGAGAATCATAAATATTATATTCTTCGTTTTCTGTCTGTTTTCTCTCCCAACTCGCTAAGCCTCAAATTATCAAAATTTCGGTAAATACTGAACAAAGAATCCAAAACAGCGCGAACTCAGCTTAAATTTTTTCATAGTCGAAAAATATTCATGCAAAAACTGCCACAACGAAATTCGCTCACAAGATCTGAACTGCCTCCGATTCAGAATTTTACGGTCCTCAAATTCTTATTTACGATCCTTCAAAAAAGCCAGCATTTTCACAATTACTGCTTTTTGTCCTCACTGCGCATGCGGCCTATAACAATGTTTTGACCTCGCAAAGAAAATTCAAAACAGAAAACCCAATATTGTCAAAATTAGGAACTCAAATTTACCTTTATTCAGGATGGTACTAATAAAAATACAACGGAATCCATCATCAAATTGAGCTACAGGAGTGTTCAACGCACTTTCATCCCTCTTGGACCGAAGGATTGCTATTTAGTGCTCCCACAAAATCCCTAATTCCTACATTTCTGAACAGAAAATCATAGGCGGTAACATTTTGATCCATGAATAAATACTCCATTTAGACTCGCCCCACTGCGTCGTTCGACTCTTTCAATCTCAATAGAGATTAATAAAATATTAATACCTTAAATTCCAACCAGAAAAATTATTTTCGTACTCTGAGTGTACTGGATCTATAAACAGTGGAAATGGTTGGAATATACCTTGACCCCCCCCCTGGCACCTTGAATGATTTTTATTTTTGGAACTGTACTTTCCCCAACTAAACCCGAATAGGCCATCAAGTTTGACTGACGACCCTTTCCGCTCTCGCTCTATTTCATTCAGCATTTTATACATTGCATTTTGCAAATGTGTAAAAGTTCGAGCGCCAAAATCTAAATAGTTAAAAGTACGATTTCCGTAACACGTCAGGAACAATAAAACAAATCTCTAATAGTAACCCTCACACCAAACATTCCATGCTCTCTTTCCTGCCATGTGGTTCCCCAATCCTAGGAAAATTTCTGCAAAGTCACAAGAAAATTCTGGTCACAAATTCTGAAGAGAAAATCCATTCAGCTGCATAAATCAAAATTTAATTCAAGATCTAGTCATATAATACCAAGGTGTGGTAATGCGATTGATTACGTGTCCAAATTAATTATCATCATATCAAAACATAACCAAGAATACTCAGAACCTAAAATCTTGGTCATTAAAAAATTACGGATGGGGTTGAACAGTATTGAATGGTGAAAAAACAACATTTTCATACATAATAATTCAACAGACAATGAGTAATCGAAATTTTGTGGTTTTGATTATTTTATTATAAACTCGAAATTATCGAATTTTCACAATGCAGACACTCCAAATTCTTTTCAAGAAAGTTAAAAAATTAGCCATAAAACTATGCAAATCAATGAGGATCTCACCATTAAATAAATAGTCAGGTTGAACCTTCGAGTCTGTAGAAATAGAAACAATCGATCAGGGAAAATGAAAAACCAAAATTGATAGGAAAGACTTTCGCATTTTCTCTTTCGGGGCCATTATAAGCGAATCCGTGCGGAATAGTACACCATATTTCTCAACATACATAATCCTCAACATTCCTAAATATTAAGGGATTCCTCCACACGTAAAACTTGGAAATGTAAAATATCAAAATACAATCACATCAAGTACACAAGTATCTATTCATTTAAAATTGATCAGCGAAAAATACATTAAAAGTCACATCGAACTAAAAGAATCTCAAAACGAAATTCCACATTTTCTGATCTGCATGTTTCTTTGGTGGTGTTCAAAAGTGTTCAAAAGTTTTACTTTAGTTGCTTCCACAAATTCAAAAATTGTTTGCCAAGTCGACATGGATCCAATCTGCAGCGTCTAGCATAAAAAATCCTGAGAATTAAATTCACTAAAACAGATCGGTAAAATATATAACTCATGTTCTGCTTATTATATGAAACTGGTTAACATTTAGACCACTGACAAATGCAAACTAAAACGTTTAGCCGCGACACAATTATATATCATTGTTTCATCACAGTAAAATTGAATAGAGATCATTTGTTTTGTTAACTTTTACACTTTATTAACACTATGAAATATCTGGAAAATTGTTGGGCTATTTCTCATCGCACTTTCTAAAATAAAACCATCAAAATCTGGAACAGCAGGAGCTTTTCAACACATTCAGGTTATGAAAACTTACTTGCATACAAATTATATCGAGACAGAAATCTCATGTAATACGAAGAACTGTTCTTCAAAATTTCATAGTGCATACTAGGCATCTTATGCTCGAACTCCTCACGATAAGTCATTTGCTCAAATTTCAATTTTCCTCAAACTTGATATACAAACTCAAATTTTGTGACACAACATCAAGTTTCAATACCTAGGATATATATCGGAATTCTGTGGTACTTCTTGGATAATTTCCGTGTTTTCACCTCTTTCTCTCTATTCAAGTTTTCCAATCACTTTAGATTAATTTGATTCCCTCCTAAATTGAATTTATACGTTTAAAAATATATCTATTCATTATAAAATGAACTGGAAATAGTTTCTCAGTTGTATTTCTTTTTAAAATTAAAAAATGACTGAGATCGATAGCAATATTGAACCACTTCCCTTTTTTACTCAACAATGCCATAGGAACTGTTATTGCGTACAACATTGGACTACAGTTTGAATCATATTCTACAATACATACGTTAATTTCCACGAGATCAGTCAAGACAGCACACTTACGATACACAATTGAAATAAAGGAACTTGATGAGAATTTAGCATTCCACAAAATTAATAGTCGAGGCTCAAAATATGGCGGGGATGTCATGGAAGCAGTAAGCAATTGAACAGCAACAAAAAATAAGAGCAGCAAACAACAGATTTCAGTTAAAACTAACTAGACCGTTTCCGTATTTGTTACATTAGGGTCATTACAATAAATTCAAAAGTAATAAAAGACAAAGTATTTAAAAACCAAAATCATGAAGTATATATTACAACCTCAAAATAATGTGATTATCAGCACAGACAAAATTTATGTTAGTTTTTGAGTCTTTCAGATTATCAGCCAATTTGAACAAAACACAAAGTTCAACGTTAATAAAAAATTGAGACTAAATCTAATCCAATTTTTTTCTGTTTAAAAAGATCTTCTGTGAAACAAAACATTGCTAGTTTCATTGCTATTGACTCCAACTATATCAGCAAAATTCACGTAGATATTCACGTAATAATTTCGCATTTGGTAGTAACATTGTGGATTAGATGTTACAAAATAATTAAACTTTATATATGGTTTAGTTGTATGGTGCTTAGAGAATTGACTTCAGGGATATTTGGCTGTACTCTTTCGTTCAAAAACTGAGCGTTATTGTTCAAAAACTTTTATGGTTTTAGCTAGGTAGCACACCATTTGAATACAATTTTTTTAACACTATTCAGAAGTACGAGATAAATTAGTTGCCCAGATAATTAGGATGTGGTAACCAATATAACTAATTGTCATTTAGATGTTGAAAAGATTATGTTGATGAGTTTTAGGAATGGGTGTTAATTTGAGGAGCTCAGCAGAAGTGGGTGCTATTTAGGTATCTTTCGGCGTTTTCTGGACAAATTGAGACATTCGGGGTTTCACAACTTGAAACGAGCGGGTTGAAATGGTGCGATTTGGCTAGGAAGATATTTTAATTAGTTGGAGGAACCCTCGATCGAGAAGTAACTCTCCTTCCAGATCACAGGAAAATGATGCGGAAAATTGTTCGGTCATAAAACACGAAGATGACCCGTAAAATGAGGGGGACATTAGGAGGGGCAAATGTGCGAGGGAAAGGGGCTGGAACTTTTAATAGGTGATTTCAAACCGATCTTGCAAGGTCGATCGAACTATGTTGGGGGAGTAAGGGAAGCGAAAAGGGCACTTTCTGGCCTGGGAAGGGGACACCAATGACCCGGAAGTCCCTTCGAGGTGGCAAACCCACCTTGCCTTGCCTTGCATTGCCGTCTCCGACAACACCTGGGCGGATAGTTGCGCCAAAACTTCAGCTCCCTGCTCAGCTTCCAGCGTCCCAGCCTCATCCAAGGTCTCTCCGAAGGAATTTCAATAGACATCACGCTGGGGCGGGGATATTACAGAGGAAGGGCGTGGACTTGATTAATACTCTTGGTCTTCTCATCCAATCCCCCACCCCCGCATCACCGAAAGATTCCCCGAATATTCACGAATATTTTAACCCGAAATTCCTCAACTTGGCCTGAAACTCGTCCGAGAAATACATTTAAATTTCATATCCCGCGGAAAATCCTCCCATCTCACAATATCAACTAAAGTTTTCCCGAATTCTAAATCGCAAGATTCGAACAACTTCAAAACAACATGCCATTCTCCCGAAATCCAACCGAAAACTTCTTGAGAAAACCAAGGGTATGCAATTTTAATTTAATTTACTTTATTTCATTTCGTCCAGTTATCTTCAAAATTGATTATTTTCGTTAATTTACCTAGGTCATTGTTTATAAAATTTTATTTATCAAAATTACGTTTCATGTTACAGTAATTTATTACAATAATCTCTACCTCAAATACCAGATCCCTACATCCTGGCCAACGATTGGTTATACGTACACATTATTCTACGCTTATTTTGCATTCATGATTTCAAGGCTGACTTGAAAACGCCTTCCAAACCCCCATTATAATACTTGGTAAAGACAATTTCGATGTAACAGGCTTGGTAATTACACCACGAACCACGAACTAAAAATAAAATGTTTAAAAGAAAAATTTATTGACTTTGTTATTGGATATAAACAGATGAAAGTTCACACTAAAATATAATAGCCTACACCACTGTGGATCTTGCTGCAGTTATCAAGCCTGACGAAACCTGTAATTTGATGTAAATTTATTATTTCCGTTTTTGGCAATTCTTCAGACTGATCACCGGAAACATAAAATGTTGATGGGTGAGCTTTTATGATCGAACTAACAAATTAGAAAGACAAATGTTTTGAACAAATACTCACAGGGCGATAATTTTGCGAATTTAATTTCGAAATCTACCGTCGTCATGTGCTTTAATCATGTGCCTTGGTTCATTCGGGTAATATTGGTTATACTCTGATACGCTTTCAAACAATAGACTGATAATCCGAAACTTTGCAATCGATCATAAAATCTCCCCCCTCGACAACTGATAAAATTTACCTGTTGAACATTTTTATAAAATGTATAGATATTGATGTTGTATTCAAAACTTCTAAAATTCTTGTTATTAGGGCGTAGAGATACTACCTCTGAAAGCACTTTTGTTATCGCACATTTTACCTCATTTACTCTAATTTGATACATTTTTTAATTTATTTTTTTGTAATTTCGTTGTCTTCCTCCATAGTTTCTAAGATACCGTTGGTTGAATACAAAATTGTCGTTAAGAACTGTGAGAAATTCAACAAAATTCTTCCGAATTTTACCTGTATTAAATTTCAACAGTTTACAAGTGACTTCAATAGACTGATTAGTTCGTTTTCCCTGTAGTTAATTTATGGAAAAAAATTATGTTAATAGCTATATCCAAAAAAAACCTCTTCTCTGGCTGTAATTCAGGTTAAACTAACAATGTTCAGATCATAATAAAAATTATAGTTTGGCATTATTTTCATTCCAATTATTATCTCTACCCTGTGATACACTTTATTTGTTTAATTATGGTAGGTATCTATGATACAGAAATATTATTGATCAAAATTGGATGGCTGAAAGTATCCATAACATTGAAGATAAGTTGATAAGCCGCGATTTGGGGGGGTCCTATGTGTATTTGGTCTCGTTATTGCTCAGCCCCTTTAATAGAGTAAAATTAACCTAATGGGGATTTTTCATAGCAAGATCTTGGTGAGAGCTTTCTAAAAAGGTGCTATACTCGTATGATGGGTATCTGATCTTGAAATTCATTTGTACGATGACGTCACGGCCCCCGCATGCCGGGTGGAACTCTCAACCCCCTTGTACCACCACGTTTCAATCTTTCTACCCGTTGGCCAATCTGAACGGTCTTTTGAGCTGAAAATTGTTTCCAGAGGTTTTCAAGTGCTCTGGAACCGAATATTAGGTCAAAACTGTGAAATCAAATTTGTGATATAAAATTACTTTTCAAAGGTCGTAGTCAATCGCGATAGAATTATCTTCTTCTAGAAAAATTACTAGTTTCTAATCTCTTAAACTAGTTTTGATATATATCCCATTATATCACGTGTCATTGTGCCATTATATCACGTGCCATTATATCATGTGTAATTTTCGGTGCTGAATCTGCAATTTCGAAAAACCTCACTCTTGTAATTCAGAATCAAGTTGTCTCTAAGTCAAAAAAATTCGAAAATGTTGTTCCTCTCGTTTTCGGCATACTTTCCACCGTTGATCCGCGAGATGGCGCGCAAGCCGGCACATGGTGGTCCATGTAGCCTGATTTCCTGGCCAAAAATCTAAGGGCTACCATAATTCGCGGAAACTGCCTTTCTTAATGTTTTTTGACCTTGGGAATCGAAAGAAACCAATCACAAGCCGATAGGCTCGGCCGTTTTCAGAATAACACGATTTTTCTATTTAAAGAAAAATCACTTTCACTTCAGACATGTATTTATCATGTTAGGTGTGGTTTTCTTCTAGCGAATTTTTGAAGAAAATTAAGCTATTGCTCTCGCCTCAAAATTTGTAGAATGTGAATTTTAGAAAAAATTTTATGCAGAAATCCGTTTCAGGCTATTCTGAATCATATTCTGAAGTTTAACGCATTTTTTTATGTATGTATGTATATATGTATATATTTATGTACCTATGTACATATGTATGTGTCATTCCAGACGGTAACTGTCCGTAGAATTGTGCTAGAAACTTCAAACAAATTTTAAAATGTTAAGGACACAAAACGAAAGTTCAAGTTCGTTGGCCAGCATGATCGGGTTACATCTTCGGGTTGAAATTTTTAAAGATGTAGTCAAAAATTTCAAAATAGCCTGTTTTTTGCGATTTGTTGTGCGAAATAATTTTTTCAGCATACTAACATGTGGTATATTCGGAATCAGCGTAAAATTTCCTATATGAATATGTATCAAGTTTTCAAAAATTTCAAAGTTGAAAAATCAGTCAAAAATCGAAATGATGCCGTTCGGTAGTTGTAAAAATCGGTAATATTTGCATGAAACATTGTCCAAATTCAGATTGAACTACTCTTATGGAAGTATCCCTGTATAACCAATCCTAGAACCATGCTGTTTAAAACGTAGGTAGTAGGTGCTTGTTAAAAAAAAGTAATCACAACTGATGAGTTTACTCTGTGAAATATTCCGTCCTCTGATTCTCTCGGTCGCTCTCTTTAATGTTTTACGCTCAACTTTAATGTTTTACGCTCTTCAAAAATTCGCTCATGGGGTCAAGCTGCATGACTGGACTTTTTTTTCAGCCTCCGGAATTGAATGAAATTATTTCCAAGCCGATATGACAAACCGTTAAAAAGTTATGGCTAATACTGAATGCAAAATTGATGTGTAGAATCAAAGTTTTTCTGAATCGCGAATACCGGAAGTATCCAACATCAAATATTTCTGAAATAGCTTGATTTTCATTTTTTTAAATCGCCAACAATTATGAAAAACTGGATCAGTCTGCACAGATCTGCAGCTGGTTCTTCCAGGAATAATTTCGACAGGAATTAGGATTTGATTTGCCACTCTGTTCGAAATTGGGGAGGGGGAGATTGAATTAAATCTTGTGCCGGTGTATGGTGGAGGGGGGGGGGGGGTTAGTATTAATTTTACCAAGCAGGTGGCAATTAGATTAGCTCCAAAGAGGGGTAAGGCAGTATAAATCTAGCCATGGAGGTATAAATAGGTAGCCTCATATATACATAAGGGATAGTTTAACAATTTCATCGTATTCAAAGTTCTAAAATTTCACATGAATATAATACGATAATTTACGGAAATTTGCTCCTCCTATCATACAGCATTTCTGGAACTTTTTCGAGATACCTCGGGATTTGGCATGACAATAAATGAGATCAAGTTTGAGGCTTTCATATTTAAGACAACAACATAACAATGTTGAGTTGAGTTTAGATGAGTTTTCACCGTCGATCAACTCAACGTCAAGTCAGCATAATCTTTCTTCCACAAGCACCCAGAGTATTTCTTCATCCTGGAATGCCACCACCATGAAGTTCGCGCATCTACCCGATCTAGGATCTGTGATCACTGCTGTCCAGTCACGTATATTCAGCACTAATAGATACATATAGTTTTGCCCGCCTCTCCTCCTTAAGAATACAAACTCCCTACTGCAAGATCCATCAATGTTCACCCGCGCGCTGTATAAAACGTCTCCAAGTCGAGTGGGCAGTAAAGCTTCCTTCCACATTGTAACATAGACGTATAGACTTATTCGAAACACACAATAATTGAAAATTTCATCAAACTCTATTCATTATTCACGGAGTGTCCAATATTAGTTTGGGGCATGCGCAATAGTTACCTATTATTCAAGTAAACGCGATAAAAAACGAATGAAATCGGACCAACAGATGATAAGATACCGACGTTATAAGACATAAATTAACGTTTGCGCATGTGCACATACTACTATTAATCCTACAGAATTGAAATGTATAGGGGACCGTATAGGATCAAAACCGCACCATCTCTGAAAGTTTCATAAAATTCGGTCCATTAGACACGGAGTATTGTCTGCCTAGATCAATTTTAGTTTTGCGCATGCGCTGCAGTTATTGCTCCACCAATCGCAGTATAATTCATAAGAAATTTTTCTGGAACATATACCCGTCTACTCCCCGAATTTGAACGAAATCGGACCAACAGATGATAAAAAATCGACGTTATAAGAAATTCACGTTTGCGCATGCGCACAGGCTACTGTTGATTCGATGGCATTGAAAATTATTGGGGACCGTGTAGGAGCTAACCCGCACAGTCCCTGAGACACGGAACCAAAATTGATCAGCACGTTTTGAAACGCAAAAAGCAAGTCGAAATTTTGATTTTTGAGAACACAATTTTTTTTAACTTCAATCACGAACACTAAGCTTCCCTACCTTCGGTAGTGGGGAAGCAAACACAAATATTCTCTTGGCTTATTAAACAAGATCCCTTGGATTGTAAATTACTGTTCATTAGTGCATATAAAATGTAACTACCCTTCTGTCGTTTTATAAATGTCATCCTATTTTATTATTATTATTATGTTGATTTTTCTGATCACTGAACAGTGTAGAAATTATTATTATTTTAATTTAATCTGGAAGGATTTCAGTGTGCTTTGACTTTCGATTAACGGCAACTTCCCAGTCAACACAGAATTTTCTATCTAGTGGGATAGAACCCACTTCCTACACTTGATTTAGGTATCCCTTTTGTAAAAGCTTTATTTTTCCAAAGTTTGGCTATTATTTTGCATCTTAACCTCTCGAGGAATGAAGTTATATTTCATTTAATTTCATTTCAATATTATCTTGTTTAGATGGCGATGCCTGTGAACAAAATTCTGTTTCTAATGTGGTTAGAATATCAACACAGATTTCGCCGTTGGGGGGTACGCAACGGTTCATCAGACTCCGCGTTTGAGACGAGATCGCCTAAGTGATATTATCGAGCGCTCTTGAGACCGCCTGTAGTATAAAGCTCGGCAGAAAGGGGAAGAAGCGACGGTCCCTCGTCTAAAAAGCCTTTCTTAATCAACGAAGCTTCCCGGTTCATTAACCAACCTAAAGTTGCCAACCTTCTTCAGAACGAAGGCAAAACCCGAGTGACATTTTCTGATTTTGACGGGTCATTGGTCAGGAAAACTGTTTCGTTACTTAAGTTCACTTATTCCATCACGATTAGTCTCTGCGGAGGGGAACAATGCCCTATATTATTTCGAGGCCATCGATCCAGTGTTATGTTACTTGTTACACCACGATATATTGGCACAGCTTTGAAATATTAAGTTGCAAGAGGGCAATATTAGCAGCGAGAGATAGGTGAGAGGTTTTTGTTTTTTCCTCTTGAGGAATGAGCGGCCTTTTTATTGAAAACATTAAGTGCTAACAGAAAATACCTCAGTGGAACGCTAAACCAACTCTTTCTATTTGAAACGACTACTGAAAAATTTGGTTCTATACAGAGGAACTTTTAGCGAATTTTTGAAGAAAATTAAGCTATTGCTCTCGCCTCAAAATTTGTAGAATGTGAATTTTTGAAAAATTTTTATACAGAAATCCGTTTCAGGCTATTCTGAATCATATTCTGAAGTTTAACGCATTTTTTTATGTATGTATGTATATATGTATGTATATATGTATATATGTATGTATGTATGTGTCATTCCAGACGATAACTGTCCGTAGAATTGTGCTAGAAACTTCAAACAAATTTCAAAATGTTAAGGACACAAAACGAAAGTTCAAGTTCGTTGGCCAGCATGATCGGATTACATCTTGAAAAAAGTAATCACAACTGATGAGTTTACTCTGTGCATGTGTTAATAATTTGATTCCATGTTTGTCTATCAAAATCATAAACTAAAATTTCTCAACACGATCAATGGCGACTGAAATGTCGAAGATTTCTTCAAAAATTCGCTCATGGGGTCATGCTGCATGACTGGACTTTCTCTATTCCACTAGTCAAAGCAACTTAGTACAAGTAGGTAATAAAAACGCTGCAATGCTATTCCTTGATGAGATTAACGCAAATCAGATTAGGCAGTCATTCTGCAACCATATGTATTTTTACAAAATTATCCTTAACTACCTAGTTGGAAAAAATATCAACTGAATTTGACTTTTTTCTTTCAGTTATCAAAATCTGATCAAGTATTCCTTTTAGCGAATTTTTAAGAAAATTAAGCTATTGCTCTCGCCTCAAAATTTGTAGAATGTGAATTTTTGAAAAACATTTATGCAGAAATCCGTTTCAGGCTATTCTGAATCATATTCTGAAGTTTAACGCATTTTTTAATGTATGTATGTATGTATGTATGTATGTATATATGTATGAATGTATGTATGTATGTATATATGTATGTGTCAGACGATAACTGTCCGTAGAATTGTGCTAGAAACTTCAAACAAATTTTAAAATGTTAAGGACACAAAACGAAAGTTCAAGTTCGTTGGCCAGCATGATCGGATTACATCTTCGGGTTGAAATTTTCAAAAATGTAGTAAAAAATTTCAAAATAGCCTGTTTTTTGCGATTTGTTGTGCGAAATAATTTTTTCAGCATACTAACATGTGGTATATTCGGAATCAGCGTAAAATTTCCTATAAGAATATGTATCAAGTTTTCAAAAATTTCAAAGTTGAAAAATCAGTCAAAAATCGAAATAATGCCGTTCGCTAGTTGTAAATAGCGACTGAAATGTCGAAGATTTCTTCAAAAATTCGCTCATGGGGTCATGCTGCATGACTGGACTTTTTTTATTATTAATCTAATCTTGTAGATTTAAAGACGAATGTAGGTAAATATTCATAGATTTTGATGTCCAATGTGGTCAGTATTGAATGCAGTTGAAATCTTAACAGTATATACTATCATAACATCATCAAATCTTGACATAAAATAAAATAACATACCGACGTCATATGAAAGAAACGTATTTCCACAGCCAATCGATGATGAGGCTTCATATTACGAGTGATAAAAAGTCAGTTGCATTCGAATCTAGTATCCCACAGCAAGAAATTGACAAACAAACTGTACTCTCTGTTTCGAACAAATATTACCGATTTTTACAACTAGCGAACGGCATTATTTCAATTTTTGACTGATTTTTCAACTTTGAAATTTTTGAAAACTTGATACATATTCTTATAGGAAATTTTACGCTGATTCCGAATATACCACATGTTAGTATGCTGAAAAAATTATTTCGCACAACAAATCGCAAAAAACAGGCTATTTTGAAATTTTTGACTACATTTTTGAAAATTTCAACCCGAAGATGTAATCCGATCATGCTGGCCAACGAACTTGAACTTTCGTTTTGTGTCCTTAACATTTTAAAATTTGTTTGAAGTTTCTAGCACAATTCTACGGACAGTTATCGTCTGGAATGACACATACATACATACATATATACATACATACATATATACATATATACATACATACATACATACATACATAAAAAAATGCGTTAAACTTCAGAATATGATTCAGAATAGCCTGAAACGGATTTCTGCATAAATTTTTTTCAAAAATTCACATTCTACAAATTTTGAGGCGAGAGCAATAGCTTAATTTTCTTCAAAAATTCGCTAACACTCACGCAGTGTTGACTATGAAAAGGTTCTGAGTGAGCTGAATACGCTGGATGTTAATGGAGGTATGGGACCAGATGTTTGCCCTCCCATATTACTCAGACATTGCAGCACTAGCCTGGCTCGTCCACTTGCATTGCTCTTTGACCGTTCATTATCATCTGGGATCTTCTCTTCGCTTTGGAAGGATTCCTACATCACTCCTATTCATAAGACTGTAGACAGATCTGTGGTGGAACATCACTGGCCTATCCGCATTTTAACAACAGCCCCTAAAATTCTGGAAAAGGTAGTCGTTGGCAAAATCACTCCTCTTTTTTAGTCCTTTATAGCTGCAGAGCAGCACGGTTTTGTCCGGCACCGTTCCATGACTACAAACTTATTGGTCTTGCAGAACTTTATCCTTGATACCTTTGAAGATGAACTCTAAGTAGATGTCATATCTACCCACTTTGTGAAGGCCTTTGATCGAGTGTCACAAATCATGTTATTGCGCTTCTTCGATCCTTGAGAGTTTTCGGCTCGTTTTTTAATCGGGTCAGGAGTTAACTATCCGATCGTCATCTGGTTGTGAGGATGAAAGGCCACTGTTTTTGGCGTCGTTTGGGGTGCTCCAGGGTTCGTACTTGGGCCCTTGGCTTTTCCTGATTATGAATAATAGCATCACTGATCAGCTTCAAGATTCCAACTGCCTTATTTTCACCGACGACCTCAAAATTTTCATGACTATCCAGTTTCGATCCGACTGCTTGGCCCATTAGAGTGACTTGAACTCCATGATGGCATGGTGCGACTTGAACCATTTGAAACTCAACCCCGCCAAATGCTGCCTTATGTCATTCACCCGCTCTCAAAGTTCGCTCCAATATGTCTATTCCTTGCAGGGTTATGACGTGAAGAGAGAGGTGACACTTCGTGACTTGGGGATCATATTGGACCCAAAGTTGCACTTTGGTTGACATATTGACTATATAACGTCCAGAGCAATGAGAACTCTTGGCTTCTTGAAGCTAAATACTAGAGAATTAAAGAGTATTCCTGCCCTTGTAACTCTCTACGTATCCCTGATTAGGCCTCTGCTGGAGTATGGATGGGTTATTTGGAGCCCATACTATGCGGTTTATTGGGAGCAGATCGAAAGGGTACAACATACCTTCCTTAGATACATTGGTTTTAAAATGGGCCTGTCTTTTGATCAGATTGTTTATCAAGAAATGGTGAGCCACACCCGTCTCGCCACCCTTCAGTCCAGAAGATTCACCGGTGACAAGAGCCTCATCACAAACTGCTTAATGGTGCTATTGACTGCCCGGTCCTTCTCCAGAAAATCAGCATACTGGTACCTCAGTTCAACAGCCGCAGCCAAACTCTTCTCCATGTACAATTTGCGGCTACAAATTACTCCCGGGATCGCCATTAACACGATTATCTAGACAACTGAATATGTTCCTCCAAAATGCACCTTCCGCCAACGTATTCCACCAATCTTTGCCTTCGTTTAAGAATATTTTGAGGAACCTCCCAGTTAAATGAACTTTTGTTAATATTAGTTGGTTTCGTGTTATGACTTTTTTCTATTAATTCTAATTCAATATTATATTTTTATGTACTGTATTAAATAACCGGATTTGTGTTATGTTTTGTAATTGGGCTTGTCCCGTAATAATAATAAATAAATAAATAAAAGACAGCCGTGTGACGATATTGTGAAGAAAATTTAAAAAAACGCAGCACAACTCGAGAAAAACAAAACTTTAGTCAAATATGGGCATTTTTCACCTAAAAATGTATTTTTTCACACTCAATATGTGAGGGGTCGCAATCGACTCAGCGCTGAAAAATTCTTCGACTGTGACACCCCACTTGATATTTGCAGTGCCAACTTGGGAAAACACCAAAAAATCGACTAGAATCGCACATATCTTACTCATTTCCACGCACACATTTAGAGCGGGATTGCGCCCGTTTACGCGTACATAAAAAAACGAGTGATGGGTCATTTCTTCTTGGAATTTCATGCAGTATTTGAATTAGCAATAAAAGCTGGGGTTCTCATTTGAGAAAACAGTGTTTACGTCATTGGCGCCACATCTGGCACAAGTGCCGTGCGCGAAAGTATTTTTCCTGGAGATCTACGTTAAAAATTATGAAAAATGGCGTTGGTGTCAATTTTTCACGTTGAAATCGAATTCAGGGGAAATGAAGGGGGGTGATATATATATACACCTATGTCATTCCAGATGATAACTCTCCTTCGGAATGAGATAAAAACTCCGTCTTGCGACAAAAAATCAAGCCTTCCAAATGAAAGAATGAGATCGTTGGCCAACACTTTTTGAATTAATTGGCCAAAGTTCAAAAAATAACCCTATAAAAAATCCCTTCAAATTGCTGAAAACGGGGTAGTTGGTAAACATAATTTTAAACATCATAATAGTCAAAAGAAGTTTATAAACACGGAATTAAAACATTTAAAAAATTTTACATTAAATTCTTATGAAAAATGTGCATGAATTTCATTATTATTTGTTGAAAATAGACGAAAACTACAATATTAAAGCTACGAAACATCCAGAATCTTTTTTGAATTGCAGAATATCATTTAAAACTAGTTTTCAGCCATAAAATTGGCAGTTAGCAATTTTTGCTCTCAAAGAGCTTGAATTTCAAAAAGAATCTAGGCAACGTATTATGAGACAATTGTTAACGTACATTCGCTCATACAATCATGCTGCATGACTGGACCTTCTTTTATTATTTACTAATTCCTACATAATACATGCATTCAAATACAAAATACTAATTATAGATTCATAATATCAAGTGAAATTACCATTATTGTAGGATAATCGATATAGTCTGGTGAGAGTTCGATTAGCAATAGTTTCGCTGTAAAGTATGGCTTCACATGCATCGTAAAACCGACAAGGATGGCGCCCGATGGTAAACTAAGCACCACGTTACGGATATTGCGGATAAAACTTAACACAACGACAGATACGCATTAATTTGAGGTGCTCATGTCGCGGTTGAGCATCAGATCGACCCCGTATTTGAGCGGTCATTACTCGGCGCATTCATATAGAATTCAATTTTAGCATGAATATGCTTTAGCCGTGACCTAACTACCGAAAAATGTCCCACGAGAGTGCAACGAAAGTAGCGCCAATAATTGTGATGATTTCCGCTTACAACCGAGTCGTTGCTAGGGATATGATACTTCGTCGTTTTTCATCCCACAAAATTCGTTGACCATTCGTTCGAAAGCTCTCGATTTATCCAACCATACTATATTAACTACTGCGAAGTGCGTGGCCAACAAGCTGAGTTATGAGCATGGTTATATGAATAATTGTTTACACATAGGTGATCATTCTCAATTATTGATATTGTGAACATGATTGCAACCGCTTGTTAATTTCTGATGATTTCATTGAGCTGGTGTTTCGATTATGTGATTCATAGCAGGTGATCCGAATATTGCGAGAACGGTTAGATTTGTGAAGCGGTGGTTAAATTATTTTAATAGGTAATTTCTATACTTTACACTATAGGAAGCTGTAATTTCGTATGTAGCCTCTTTAGCCTCTTTCTATAATAAAGTGAATGTTTACTCGCGAGTTTCTATTAGGAGATCATTATCTCACAAGAGCTCAATGGTCGTGATCATTTCTATAATAAAGTGAGAGCGAGGAGCTAAAACATTTTTTTGTTTTGAATGATAAACAGAGTTCAGAGGCCGATGGGGGGTCGGGTTCAGAGAATCGACGAGGAGTGAGTCGTGTACGGCTAAAGCATATTCATGTTTTTTAATTTTAGCCGTCAGGCTCAAAGGAACTGTGGCTTTTTTAAGAATATTTTATTAATGTACTAACTTGCTACTTTCCACCGCATTTAAACTATAAAGGGTGTCGGGGTCGATTCTAGAGCTCATTTCAGACGAAAGTTAGTTTTCGATTAATTTAATTGTTAAGATTTTTTTTGTGTTTTCGTGTTCGACCTTTTGTCGCTAAAACTATCATAACTTCCTTAATTTGCTGTGTGAATTCAAATTTGTGAATTTGGATATAACACTAAATTTCCAATCGGATATAAATCTGAGGTTTTTAAGGAATTACGGTTGGAGACATTAAAAGTTCCAGTCATGCAGCATGATTGTATGAGTGAATTTTCGTAAATTATCGCACTCTATAATGTTAAATTCTTTTGAATTTTGAGCTAAATGAGTGCGAAGAAATTTTTAACTATCAATTTTATGACCAAAAACTTGTTCTAAGTAATAATCTGCTATACAAAAAGATATTTTGAATTTTTAGCATTTTTTCAGGTTTATATCGATTTTTTAGCCCAATTATAATGAAATTTAAGTAAATGTTTCAGTATAATTTTGAACATAAGGTTTTTAATGTTCTATTTTAAAGTTAATTAACTTTATTTGAGCAATATTCTGCTAAAAAATTTAAATTTAACGACTGTTAGCCATTTTTTTGCTATTTTTAGTGTTTTTTTTTTTGACCTATTTAATGTGCTCAAAAAATTCTGGCCAACGAACTCGTCCTTTCGCTTGAAAAGCTTGATTTTTCGGCGCAAGAACGGAATTCGTTCCTAAGAAGAGTTATCGTCTGGACGGACACACACCCACACACACACACACACACACACACACACACACACACACACACACACACACACACACACACACACACACACACACACACCCCCACACACACACACACACACACACACACACACACACACGCACGCACATATATATATTCATGTATATGAAACAAAAAGAAGGAAACACAGAAATACACTACACAGACTAGTTTTAATATTTCGGCTTTTGTTTCATATATTAGCTCTCTTAGAGCCACTAATCAAGTGATTAATACATATATATATATATGTGTGTGTGTGTGTGTGTGTGTGTGTGTGTGTTACCGTGAAAAAGCGTTAAATTCTAGGATTAGTGTCATAATGTCTCAAAACGGATTTCAATGAAGACATTTTTCAAAAATTTTGATTTTAAAAATTTCTGAGCCAATGCAATAGCTTCATTTTTCTCAAAAATTCGCTAGAAAGCCCTCTGAAAAGCAAATTTTCTTTCGATCTGAAAGACGTTCTTTCAATCAGAAAATTGAACTAGCAGAACCAATGTTTTTTCAAGACACAAGAACGGTAAAATCTGCGCGAAAATCTCACCTTTTCAACGGTGTACCCAATTTTACTTTTACTTTCAAAAATGACCTTTTATAAAAATACAAGTTTAAAGTCAAATTTCACGTTTTTGGAAAACTCTCGTTGAGATCTTTCTGCTAATAGAATAAAATAAAGAAGAAGAAATTGTCCATCCGAAAATCTCTGGATCCATTCGCGGGATCTGGATATTATTATATAATTAAGGAGGAAGCAACTATTTGCAATAAGCCTCGTTTATTCACATTTCACGTGGTATTCAATATTACAAGATCATAACTGAATTAATTTATCTTCTGACTACAGGTTGTTGCTGTAATCGTTGTTGTTGCTGTAATCGTTGTTGTTGTTGTACGTCACACCATTGCTTTGAATTTGTCTAAAATTTGAAAGAAAGCAGTTCAAAAGTAGGTCTTATTAATTGCAATCAATTAGCCTTACAAATAGTATCATCGTAAGTTAATAGAAAAATCTTGAAGCCTCTTCATTTTGCTAAATTGTTACGTGAATTGACTCCTTTCTATCATATATACTTGATATATTTTTATTGTACGTGTGATCTTCATTATAATTGTGTGAAGATTGATTCTCAGGTCAATTATTCTATGTATAATTAGTAGTTTTCCATGTTGGGTTTTTTGTTTCTGATTTAGCTATCCGACGGTAGATAGTTAAAAATCATCTATGTAATAAATAGGTGGGTACTAAATTAAAGTACCAAGAATGTTTTCAAATCATAGCATTTCGGTGATTTTTAATTCTGAACATTCAAACTGGAACTTTTTCTTCTATGCCAAGAACAATGCCGAAAAATATCTGATTTTTTTCACAATATATTATGTAGATTAAAAAATAGGGTTGTGCCCAAGTGCTACTCTATGATTTTAGAACACTTTTGGTGCAATATTTCCATACTGAACTTCTAAAATCGACCAAGAAAGCATATTTTTAACACCCCTCAAAATCGTATGGTAGGTATATCAAGATACGATGATTCCATAAATCGAATTAAAAATGTTATTCGTACACTGTACGCCGCACAGTGGTCCAGAACCGTCGAAAAGCTCTTAAACTCAAAATTTTGAAATATTTTCCCCCATCTTGACAACCTTAAGTACGTGTTTTTACTTTTCTGAGGAAGTCATTTCTTGAGTTCCAGACCCAAACGACGATTCAAGGACTGTCAATATTCGTTGGAATAACAATAATTATGGAACTTCTAAAAATGTTTGTGCATTTTCATTTTTCTTGTATTTTTTTATTCTTAAAGGGAGGTGGCTGAGGCCACTTTTTCTTGTTCTAATGTGATATCAAGAGGGCAAACAAATTGTTTACTTCAATTTGAAGTCGTTTTTAGAAAAAGATTTTGCACCTATTTCATTTTTTGACCTATATTAGTTGTGCCTCCGCGTCTGCCCTTTCAATTCAGGGCTTAAACACTTTCTAAACATGTGTATTGAACTATTGCATACCGTAATTATTGCTACGACCACTCCAGAGTTGCTTTTTAGCTTTTTTAACAAATGAAATGACGTTTACTTCTGTATCTAGCGAGGCGGGACACTGGTCGAGATGTGATGTTCATTTATAAAATCTCAGTCAGTGCCTGTGGGTGAGGTGTAGCACATACTGGTAACGTTGATGGACGATGACGTTAGGATGAAGTTTAGAATTCAGTCGTCGATGAAGGCGAAGATGAGATGGATTATGCATTGGACACTGATTAAAATGTTATAATTGCTCTGATACTCACCTTTATTTAACAAACAAAAGGATTATTTTATTGTGACTTTATTTACTTGATTCACCTGCATATTTGCAACTACCTATGTACCCCATCAGTAGGTACTCATATTTTTCCCGGAATGAAATCCTAACTACAAAATACTGCAAAAATAAATCAATTTCATGTGTCGAAGAAGCTATTTTAGTTATATATTTTAGGTATATTCAGAATCAGCGCAAAATTTCCTGAATGGAGCTAAACTTGAGTTCTAGCCAAAAAAATCCCTTTTGGTCCCACTGTACGCCGTCCAAGCATTTCTTCGAAACCAGCAGTAGTTTCGTACTGCTGGGCCGAACTTTATGAAATTTAGCTCGAGATTCATACATCGGCCGATGATGTGCCCGTAATCTTGGTATCACTTTTAATCAACCTTAAAGGTTATAATTATAGGGCTGAAATATTTTTAAAGTCCAGATCTCGGAAACATTTGAAATAAGAGTAATTTTTCTGGCTGACATTGACAGATACCAACCCAAAGAATCAAATTAAACCGCCCGGATCGCCACAGTACGTTCATCAGTTCGATCTCCTCAATGGCTACAACGTTGACAGAAAGAACAAACCCTCAACATAGGAGTGAATCGTAACTGGTGGAACATAGTAAAACTCATCTCATAAATTGAGACAAGCATCAACTGATATTACTCCAATGGTATCCTTACTTCACGAAAATCGAGTTTATTACAACTTTTGTCCCCTTTAGATAGACTAGTAATGTGTTAGTTGGTGATTTTAAAAAAATTAATTTAATTAATTATTTTTACTGGTTGTTGCTTACGTCAATGTCTATATGCTTAAATCCTGGTGTACTACAGTACTCGGATATCAACCCTTGTTAAATACAGAACAACTGGCAAAGTGTAGATGTATTAGCGAATTTTTGAAGAAAATTAAGCTATTGCTCTCGCCTCAAAATTTGTAGAATGTGAATTTTTGAAAAACTTTTATGCAGAAATCCATTTCAGGCTATTCTGAATCATATTCTGAAGTTTAACGCATTTTTTTATGTATGTATGTATGTATGTATATATGTATATATGTATGTGTCATTCCAGACGATAACTGTCCGTAGAATTGTGCTAGAAACTTCAAACAAATTTTAAAATGTTAAGGACACAAAACGAAAGTTCAAGTTCGTTGGCCAGCATGATCGGATTACATCTTCGGGTTGAAATTTTCAAAAATGTAGTCAAAAATTTCAAAATAGCCTGTTTTTTGCGATTTGTTGGGCGAAATAATTTTTTCAGCATACTAACATGTGGTATATTCGGAATCAGCGTAAAATTTCCTATAAGAATATGTATCAAGTTTTCAAAAATTTCAAAGTTGAAAAATCAGTCAAAAATCGAAATAATGCCGTTCGCTAGTTGTAAAAATCGGTAATATTTGCATGAAACATTGTCCAAATTCAGATTGAACTACTCTTATGGAAGTTCCCTGTATAACCAATCCTAGACCCATGCTGTTTAAAATGTAGGTAGTAGGTGCTTTAAAAAAAAAAAAAAAAAAAAAAAATGTAATCACAACTGATGAGTTTACTCTGTGCATGTGTTAATAATTTGATTCCATGTTTGCATATCAAAATCATAAACTAAAATTTCTCAACACGATCAATAGCGACTGAAATGTCGAAGATTTCTTCAAAAATTCGCTCATGGGGTCATGATGCATGACAGGACTTTTATTATATGTTAATTGCTTCCCGTCGGTGTATACGCCTATCCAGTTACACTTTGGTAATGTAAAGTAGATTTCGTTCAATAAATATAGACAAGAATTCTGAGTAGAATTACTATATCTAATTCAGAAATAATAAACATTTGTGCAATAATTCGCAGCGTGTACAAGAACAAATCCTTGTTACCTGGAATTCGCAACTCCGATGTCAGCAACAAAACACCATCACATAAATCAACCTTCCTTCTTCCACAAATTCCGTTCCACATCCACTTTTCTTTGTTTTCACTTTAATTGCAATAGATCTACTGTAATTTCCATCATTCCAACAATAAATCAATATCCCGATCTATATAATTTCTGCCGATAAAAGGTATCATTCATTTTCTCAGCTGACTCCCAATTGATAATATCAGTGAGGCCAACCTAATTATTCCATGATATGGATTGTTATAGGTCACTTGCAATGAAATTCCATATTCAAATGGGACTTTGTAATTTTCTAGAGTTTATGTTGTTATTAATCTACTAGCGTTCCCCCCGCGAGCGTTGCTGCGCCCAAATTAAATTTGTTTATTGATCGTAATTTTAAACTGTTATTAAGAGGTGATTTGATGGACGGAAGCTTAGCCTTTGGTTTCTGCCTTTGGTGTCTACAATGACCCTGGATTCGTTGTCATTTTATGCAGACGTTCAATAGTATCCTCCTCCTCCCTTCTCCTCCTCCTCCTCCCTCCTCCTCCTCCCTCCTCCTCCTCCCTCCTCCTCCTCCTCCCTCCTCCTCCTCCCTCCCCCTCATCCTCCTCCCTCCTCCCCTCCCTCATCCTCCTCCTCCTCCCTCCTCCTCCTCCTCCTCCTCCCTCATCCTCCTCCCTCCTCCTCCTCCTCCTCCCTCCTCCTCCTCCTCCTCCCTCATCCTCCTCCTCATCATCCTCCCTCATCCTCCTCCTCATCCTTTGGCCTCACCCTCGGCCTCACTCTGCCTTCAGTCTTGGCTTGGGTAGTTAAATAAATTTCTAAAACCTGACACTGCACCCTTTTATGCCCTCTGGGTCAGAGCCCTTTGAACGGATTTGCACCAAACTTTACAGGAACAATCCTTGAATCATGCCTAATAATACCTGAAAGTTTCATTACAATCTGTCGAGCGGTTTCGGAGTCTATAGGCAACATACATACATACATACATACATACATACATCCTCTTTTATAGATATAGATGTCAGAATTTTGTTAGAATTTATTTATTAAAATTTAGTTCAGTGTTATTTGTAGGAAAAAAGTTTTATACGTGTTGCTACTCATCATTCCTTTGTTCTCACGGATCGATCGCCATCATAACTACTTCTCGCCACGTCGTCACTGACATACCTTAACGTTTTTCTCCTTGCTTTTTCAAAATACTGTAAATGCCGGCCGGCTCTGACCCATCCGCAAGTCCTTTTCGTTCTGCTTCGTTCATAACGCGCAGACGTCGGTGCAGTTACTAAATACTCGATGGAAAGATAAGGATTGTTTGAGGAAACAACCCCCAGGCTTGGGTTACCTGGATCCTGTTCCCTAACTGGATTGAAACTGATAAGATCTAACCATATCATCATCCCCTCTGACAATAAGGGAGAAATCATCATAATTACAGTTTTGGTGGTCGCACTCACCATAATTGTATTGAAATTGAGAACCAGGGTATCAACCCCTTCTTCTCCACCTATCTACCTCTTGGACTCTCAAGAGCCTTCATATCTACCTACTTCTTCACCAACTACTATCAACAATTAATTAGGTATATGAACAATTAGCAGCCCAATCAACAATATAATTTATATTACTTATTGTCAATGACATCTATCGGTTCAGTGGCCACTGCATTTTGTTTTCCATTATACAAATTTTATTTGTCTTTCAATTATATTATTTATTCATTGGAGTAATTGTTACAGTTTATTGCACTACCATAATATCTCTTTGGTATTCCAGTGGTCCTTCGAAGAATATATTATTACCTATCAATTTCGTTAATAATTAAAACCAGCGATAGTAAGTCATATGTTGGGTATTTGTCCGAGGTACTTCATAGGTACATAAAGGGCCCACCTACATATGCACACAGCGTTTTATCTAATATTTTTTATATTTTTTATTATAGGTACGTGGGTACAAACATTTTCATTTCTCACTATGGAGAAAATTGGGAAAATTAACATAGATGACGCATAGATGTAAAAATCCATTAATCAAAAATTGAAAATAAAAACAAATAAATAAGTAAATATAAATGCAATAGAAACGAAATTGAACATAATCTTTTTTGCGTGGACATTATGACCTACATTATGACCTTTCGCGCCCACATTTTTTGAAGGATACCGTCCCTCTCAGCAACTGATATGATGAGAATCCGAATAGAAATCACACACTGAACGGGCTTTGACAGTGAATGAGCGCGAGTCTCGGAACAGCTAATAGAGTTCCTAGTAGATCCGTCGGTCTCAATACGGCGTGCGGTAACGAGAAACATTTACCGCACCTTAAAGTCACGACAAGTCCTTAACAGATCTAGTTGTAACGCTAAATCCATGGAAGGAGGAACTTATTCTCAGGAGGTTATGTGAGTCCATGGAAGGAGGTTATTTTAGACGAGTACGTTTTTCCCGGATTGCGATCCGTCAAGGCATCTGTACGGAAGCATGCGTCACCGTAACTCATTGCGTCAGAGTTACGGCGCCGTACCGTCGATACCGCAGACGTATTGTGTTTTACGGATCTACTAGGAACTCTCTATTATCAACGGCGGGCAGCCACGGAAAGGACAAGTAGCCCGATATTTAACGTTTAAGAGCAGCTACGGGGAGTACAGGCGCCCTATATATCACGTTGGAGGGCAGCAAAGGGCAAGGAATAATGAAATGAGCTCTAGAATCGACCCCGACACCCTTTATAGTTTAAATGCGGTGGAAAGTAGCAAGTTAGTACATTTATAAAATATTCTTTAAAAAAGCCACAGTTCCTTTGAGCCTGACGGCTAAAATTAAAAAACATGAATATGCTTTAGCCGTACACGACTCACTCCTCGTCGATTCTCTGAACCCGACCCCCCCCCATCGGCCTCTGAACTCTGTTTATCATTCAAAACAAAAAAATGTTTTAGCTCCTCGCTCTCACTTTATTATAGAAATGATCACGACCATTGAGCTCTTGTGAGATGATGATCTCCTAATAGAAACTCGCGAGTAAACATTCACTTTATTATAGAAATGATCACGAGTATTGAGCCTCTTGTGAGATGATGATCTCCTAATAGAAACTCGCGAGTAAACATTCACTTTATTATAGAAAGAGGCTAAAGAGGCTACATACGAAATTACAGCTTCCTATAGTGTAAAGTATAGAAATTACCTATTAAAATAATTTAACCACCGCTTCACAAATCTAACCGTTCTCGCAATATCAAGATCACCTGCTATGAATCACATAATCGAAACACCAGCTCAATGAAATCATCAGAAATTAACAAGCGGTTGCAATCATGTTCACAATATCAATAATTGAGAATGATCACCTGTGTGTAAACAATTATTCATATAACCATGCTCATAACTTAGCTTGTTGGCCACGCACTTCGCAGTAGTTAATATAATATGGTTGGATAAATCGAGAGCTTTCGAACGAATGGTCAACGAATTTTGTGGGATGAAAAACGACGAAGTACCATTTCCCTAGCAACGACTCGGTTGTAAGCGGAAATCATCAGAAATTGAGCATATTTCGTTACGTAACGTAACGTGACAGAACGAAAATTTGGTTGTGTGCCATAGCAAAGACATGAAATGTCAAAATAATGCAACCAAAATTATTGAAGGTTACGTCATTATTCATAGAGTGGAAAATTTGTCATCTAAAAACATATCGCCACAATGGTAACATGTGAATTAAGATAATATTTTACATTGCCTTTATCAGACAATACTACCCACGGTCATACTCATAGCCAATATCTTCTAACTAACCCATACATTAACTTGCATAGATTCAACCCACAATTTTGGAAATTAACCCTAACGGTTTCATTTCAGAAAAGTTGAGGCTCAAACGAAGCTACTAGGGAGCATGAAGCATAAATTAATTAAACTTCTATTGGTTGTACAGAAAACATTCTTTCCCCAACTTTGATAGGGACACTTTTGCTTTGAATGTCCACGACTGCACATTACAGGACCACATTTTGGGATCTATTCAGATCGCTTTCATCTTTTTCGATCCCTCTCTTTTGCATCTCTATTTCAAAACTCTCCAAAGGCCTCTCGCATAATTTAATACATCGGGGAATAAAGGTGAGGCCTACGCCAGGGGCCAGAGGGGGAAAAAGGGAGATAGGTGGGCGGGTGCGGGCGGGAGGGTGCAAGCGGAAAAGCTGAATAGAAAACAAATCAATATTTCCAAATCTGTTGAGGGAGGAGTAGTTGCGGGTTGGACCGCGAGGGTCGACACCTTCCACACGTCCTCAGGGACTTGCAGTGTGCATATTCCACGTGACCAAGTTGGAGGAAAAGGGGGGTGAGGTCTCGATTCATAGCCTCATAAGGCATAAGTGGAGGGGATTAAGCTAGTTTTCTGGAATAGTTATCTAGACTCAGTTGAACAACATAATTGGCTAGATGTAGATAGATATCATGTCTAAGATTGAAAATTTAACTACAACTTTACTTATGTAATTGATTACTGTAACTTCATCAGACAAATTAATGTGTTAATATTATGGAAATTAATTTTTTTAAATGTTTCAGAGGAGGAAACTACAACAAAACCAAACGCTTGCATACGAGTCTGCAACACATTGGGACATTTTATGTCTTTAGTTGAAGACAAGTATGTGTTGCAGACTCGTATGCAAGCTCTAAGAGCCACTCAGCTGATCCGGACCCTGGGCATCGTCACGTAAATGTGCTAAAGAGACTACATACGAAATTACAGCTTCCTAGAGTGTAAAACATAGAAATTAGCTTTAAGAGCCACTCATATGATCCGGACCCTGGGCATCGTCAAGTAAATGTCCTAAAGAGGCTACATACGAAATTACAGCTTCCTACAGTGTAAAGCATAGAAATTACCTATTAAAATGATTTAACCACCGCTTCACGAATCAAACCGTTCTCGCAATATTTGTATCACCTGCTATGAATCAAATCATCGAAACACCAGCTCAATGAAATCATCAGAAATTAAATCATGTTCACAATATTAATTATTAAGAATGATCACCTGAGTGTACACAATTATTCGAATAACCTTGCTCATAACTCAGCTTGTTGGCCACGCACTTCGCAGTAGTTAGCATAATATAGTTGGATAAATCTAGAGCTTTTTAACGAATGGCCAACGAATTTTGTGGGATGAAAAACGACGAAGTACCATTTCCCTAGCAACGACTCGGTTGTAAGCAGAAATCATCAAAATATCTTCGTGAGCAATTTTCCGTGACGTTTTTTTAGTTTATGTGTCATAGCAAAGACATAAAAAGTCAAAATCGTGCAAATGATTAGGTTTCAAATACAAGTGCATTTTAGCATATAATTTATGTTGCTATCTTATGGGATCTCATAACTCATAAGATAGCAACGAATTCAGAGCTATTGAAAACAATTTAAAAACTCAACTTGAACCAATAATCCCAGTTCTCTTTTAAGCAGTCAATCTTTGCCTATAGATTTGTATAAGGGTAGGTACATAGTGTGCAGTTAGATAAAATCTCAACCAAAGCAAAGTCAAATAGATGAATATGCACATTAAGGGCTGATCATAATGGACATCATGGTCTTATACGGTTAGCAGATTGATGTATGCATGGTTCTTCTCGTAACTTCCTCAGAGAATAAAATTTATCCAATAGTGTGATCGCATACAGATTAGAGCGTTAGGATCTCAAGTAGATCAGAGATCATGGTTCACCCTTCCACAGGGAAGAAATTACTCACAGACGCGATCTATACAGTTCAGGGCGTTAGGATCTCAGATAGATCAGAGATTATTAGATCTCAAGTAGGTCAGAGTACATGGTTCCACTCGTACCTACCACACAAAAGACGTTATTCATACTTAGTATTTCATGCAGATCAGAGCGTTATGATCTCAGATAGATCAGAGATCATGATTCTCCCTTCTACAGGGATCAAGTTACTCGTAAGTGCGATCTCATTCAGATCGGTGCGTTAGGATCTCAGATAGATCAGAGATCATGATTTTCTCTTTCATAGAGATGAAGTTACTCGTAAGTGCAGTCTCATCCAGATCAGAACGTAAGAATATTAGGTAGATTAGAGATCATGCTTCACCCTTAATCCGAAAGAAGTTACCAATAAGGGGGATCTCTGACAGATCAGAGTGTTGGGATGTCAGACAGATCAGAGCTTCATCATCTCAGATAGACCAGATTTCATGATTCTCCTTTCCATATAGGGATGAAGTAACTGGTAAGTGCGGCCTCATTCAGACCAAAGAATTTGTATCTCATATTGATCAAAAATCATACTTCACCCTAAACCAGAAAGAAGATACTCATAAGTGGGATGTCAGACAGGTCAGAACTTTAGGAACTCAGATAGAGCAGAGATTATGCTTCTCCCTTTCACAAAGAAGTTGCTCATAAGTAACAAAGAAATCACATTTCTTCCAAAGGAAAAGCTATTCGTTAGTAAGACAAACGATAGCAGACAGATCAGAGTGTTGAGATGTCAGGCAGATCAAAGCTTTATCATCTCAGATAGACCAGATTTCATGATTCTCCTCAGACCTCAGACAAACTTCAGACAAATGATAGCATTATGTTCTCAGTTAGATCTCAGATCGAATCTCTACGCGCATCTCCAAGGGGGGGTTACTAATAAGTGGGATGTCAGACAGATCAGAGCGTTAGGATAGTAAACAGATCAGAGCGTTATGATCTTAGATAGATTGGACATCATGGTTCGTCGATAACTTCAGATTAAAAACGAAAAGACGCAAAGCACCAGTTACAATGAAGGAATAGAAAATTATTTGTACTACTGAGTACTCTAGCCTCTACCTTCTCAAATCACACGAGCTTCAGACTACTTTTCTACTAGTGTCTCATGGGAACTCATGTATCAGGGGATGCCTTGGACAAGTGCAGCGAATGAACCATATCCTTAGTCGTCTCGGTTATTAGGCTGGTCCACTAGTGTGCTTCCCCCTGGCGGGTTCTTCATTAATCAGAAATTCGTTTGCGAATGTGACCCGCACGGGCCCAGCATTCATATATAATCATACTTCCTCACCAGAAGTGTTGCCTCTCAAGACCCCGTCTCCTGGATTGCCAGTAGTTTGGCTTTCTGCCCTCTCATTGGTTGGCTCGTATTTCTCTCTCTCTTTCTCTGGTGATAATGATGATGATTTTGCGACGAAACCACGGTCGAAGTATATCTGCCATAACATTTTGTTGACTTTTTTGTTATTGTTCCCGCTAGGGACGTGGTCAAGAACGAAAAATGATTATTCGATTTTAAATTATATTTATATATGAAGACAGGTATGTAATTTGAACTGAAGAGAGAAGCAAGAGCGCACGGTCATAATCCTCAAACAAAAACTTCACTTCTCCAGTTCATTCACCTGATTCGGCATTTGTTTAGTGCAGTCTCTTTAGTGACTGGAGGGGCGCTGTTACCTACTTAACGTCATGCGAGGTGAGGCTTTGATGGTAACATCAGTTATTGATGGTAAAACGGTAAAATTTACTCATGTAAATTGATTATAAGTTGGGAATGTGGTTCAAACGTCACATATAGGTATCGTTAGTATTTTTTTCCAAATCCCTGACCTAAGTTATTGCAAAACTCGATTTCATAAGAGCATTTCGTCTTATGTTGACGTTTCTTTATTCTTCCAACGTTCTAGCATTCATACAGGTCGAATCTTATAGAACACTAGTTCTCTTATTCAAAATTTTCCAACTGAATATTTTAGAAAATGCCTTTTAAAGGAGAAACATTGACAACTAAGCCAATCAAAAGTATAACATAATAAGTAACTATACGCATTGATGACCCAAAATGATCATTGGTCCAATTTCATGGTTCTCTTCTAGTTTTGTAGGTTATTCCTTTCTTGTGTTACACGTACCTTCCAACAAGAACCTGCAAATTTTAAGGGATGGGGCGAAAGAATGACTTTGATTACAAGAGCGATAACAACAGTTTTATTATTCAATGATAAAGAATAGGAAATATCTTCGTAAGCCCTTCCCGGATATGACAACTCTGAATAATCTTACAAATTATAGGATTAGCTATTCTCTGAACAAAATAAGGCAGGTGGAGTAACATCAGGGCGGGAAATCTAACAGAATCAATCCGGCGGCGATCGAGGCGGGTGGATAAAGGGTACGATGATTGGAGGCAGGGGTGGAGGATGGAGCAGGGAAGAGGGAGGTTTCAACAATAAAGAATGGTTATCCATAGGGTAGTCAGGTCTATCCCACCCCTTCCCATCAGAGCCAACGACTGTCCGCCGTCCCGCGGCCCAATCAATAGCTCTAGTCCTCACACTATCTAGGAATAATAACATCCTAGTTCCAACCAACCCCTCGCGCTCGGCTTTCTACCTACTGCACCCTCTTTTCCCTATTCTGAAGCGAAGCGACGTCGAATTTCGGTTTCGGATACTCAATCGCCATTTAATTTGGGGAACTGGACACAATGCAACAAAGAGAGCGATTAACAGTGGATTACGATTGTTGTTTTCCAACTATCATCCAAGCATCTATCTTCGTATTGACGACAACGAGCTTTTATCAATAAAAACTAAACGAAACTGGAAAGCGCAACAAACAAAATATTCCATGTGCCACAGAGGCAAGTTTTTAGCGCAAAAAATTTAAAAACCGAACAACTGTTGAATTAATTCTGACTTCAACAACATTTTCTTTCACCCTCACTCAGGACCCCTGTGGTAGTTTTGAGAAACGAAAGATTCAGTGACAAGCAATCGAATGATTCCGAGAAAAACCAAACATCGGGCATGGGGCGGAAACAATCTAAATAACTAGAAATTCAGCAGCACAATCCGACTGATCCACTCAGCAGCGAAATACCACTGCATTTGTTCATTTTCTGTTGAGATCCACGTGGCTAGCGATCTCGGTGAATCCAACGCGGTACTAATTTTTTATCTATTATTTTCGATAATGAACCTTTGTAATCGACCAAGAACAAAAAATTGGACCCCTCAAAATTTGCTGTTTCACGTTTCAAAATGCGTAAATTCCCGGAATTAAAATACGGTAAAAATACGGACTGGAATAGTAGAAAAATCTAGATCTCGAAAACTTTCAAGATAACAATAGTTTTTGTTTTGTTTTTGTTATTGATGGATATTATCCCTAAGAATCTAATTAATCCCCCCCCCCCCCTTCAACACTGTACGTTAATCTATTCTCTTTCCTTAAAGGCTAAAACAAGTCGCGCCTTCTTCAAATTACCGAGTGAATCGCAAAATTTCATAATTACCGCAAGAAAATGCAAATAATTGTAAAATTGAAACAGTAGAACTCGCCCCTCATCAGTAACTCAGCTCATATAATTCCAATGGAATTCTGATTTCGTGAAATCGAGTTTATTGTATAAACTGTTTCAAGATATTCTCGTGAAGCGTAGGTAGTTATTTTATTTCGTAAACCAACTTGAAATGCTGAAACCTGAAATGAAGCTCTTTCAGCTAGAAGTATAGAAAGGCTGCGATTAGCTGTCGCACCGTTGATGCCAATTTCATTCCTAATCGACTTACGGTACTGAAATTTAGATGGAGCTCCTTTGGGACACCTCGAAAACAATCACTGACGCACAGGTTAGCTGAGGTGACTCTGAAGGTCATTATATTATTGAATATATTACAATATTATATTTAATTTTTTTTTTTTTTTTTTTTTTTTTTTACTTTCTTTCTACATTGTTCGACAATCAATAAAAAGCGTAACATTTTGGGGACCTGGAGCTGTTTAGGTGTGAACCCTTTTGGGAGGCCCGAAGCACCAAATTTTGATCTGAACCTTTGTATAATAATTGGCAGTGTTTTTTGCTTCGAATTTCTACGTCCGAAACATGTTTTTAAACGTAATTTTGATCTATTTGTCCACCTAATCTGTACTTTTTTGGTATCTTTAAACAGGATTGATTTGGGATTTTTAACATGTATCATGTTTTAGCCCTGGGGTCCTAGCGAATTTTGCGAGTCAATTTTTTCCGCGCACGAAATTAATTACAGTGATTTCCGCCTACAACCGAGTCGTTGCTAGGGAAATGGTACTTCGTCGTTTTTCATCCCACAAAATTCGTTGACCATTCGTTCGAAAGCTCTCGATTTATCCAACAATATTATGTTAACTACGGCGAAGTGCGTGTCCAACAAACTGAGTTATGAGCATGGTTATATAAATAATTGTTTACACACAGGTGATCATTCTCAATAATTGATATTGTGAACATGATTGCAACCGCTTGTTAATTTCTGATGTTTTCATAGAATTTCGAATCAATATCGAGGAGAAAACATGATACATGGTTGAAATTTTTGGTTCTAGAACAGAAATAAGTTTAAATTTTTCCAATTTCGATATTCAAGCTTGCGAGCATCTAAACCCAAAGTATACACATCATTATGATATATTTGATATATATATGTTTAAGTAAAAGGATTGATTTGGGATATTTCTTTGTGTTTGAGATGCGTAATTGCGTTCAGACTAACGATCTATGGGTACACATCATTCTTAGCTGTTCGTCCAACTAATCTATGTTTTGCCAAAAGAACTGATTTAGAATATTTTCTTATTTTTTCTAATCTATTTCTTCAGACACTTGGAGAAATTTCCGAATGTAGGCCTGCTGTATTACGTTAGGTTTGTAATATAAGTACGCACCCCTTTTTTTTTTTTTTTTTTAAATAGGAAAACTACCCGTTTTCCTATGATTGTTACTGTGTAAAGGATAATATACAAAATGTCTACAACAGTCTGAATATACATAACACAATTAATCAAAGTTAAAAAAGTGAAGCGAAAATGAGAGAAAAACTGTGGTGGAGCTGGGGAGATCGCCGCAACTTTTTGCATTAGATTTAGTGCTCTCGGTAGTGAGAAGGCGACCCTCGGGGTGAAGGGTCCGACCGCGCAACTTTCAGAACATCAAGTTTCTAAATGCCATCCGGTAATTCCACCTGCACCTAAAAATTTAAAAAGTTAAGGCTTGTTCTCGTACCTTCGAGAAGACTTGAATTTTTCAACATTAAGGGGACCCGGCACCCACCCCCTTCCCTCCTTAACATAGGAGATTTCATGGTACCTTTTTCTCAGTCCCTGATCAACCGTTTCTCTCTCACACTCTCTCTCTCTCCTTTTTTTTTTTTTTTTTTTTTTTTTTTTTTTAACGGTTTATTCTCATCTTTTGATTCTCAAATCTGTTTCGTATTATTCTGGTTACTTTTTCATTTATGAACTTGCAAGCAAATAGCATATTTTTCTTGCTTCTGTGCCGAATTTCAAATAGTTAGAATCAATAAATCGGAAAATGAATGGGAGAGTTTCTTTATTTATGTTTCCTCTGCAAAACAACAATAAAAGTGACTAGGATCAGTAGTTCTAGAAAAAAAGGAACATGTGTAGAGAAAAAGTGAATTGTTCAGAAAAAGAAAGTAAATTGTTCTATTCTATTTTCCTGAAATCATTTTGTGTTTATATTCTATCTTTAAGAAGGGAAAAATTGATTCCACCACATTAATTTTCAGTTTTATAAGTATTTTTAAAAATAAACCTTTGTAATAGAAGAAGATCACAATTTTTTTTAACCCCCCTCAAAATTTGTTAGATTACGTCAATACACCGTTCGCCCTCCGAAGCTTTTCTCTGAAACCAAACTTTATGAAATTTGGCTCAAAAAGCACACCAAGGCAGGGGATATGCGAGTAATATCGGCATCACATTCGGTCAACCCCAAAGGGTAGAATATATGGGATGCAATATTAATAAATCGAGATCTCGAAAACTTTGGAAATAATAGTTTGTGTGTGTGTGTGTGTGTGTGTGTGTGTGTGTGCGTGTGTGTGTGTGTGTGTGTGTGTGTGTAATTTGTGAATTTTTCCCTAAGAACACCCTTCCTTTCACCCATTTCACGCTTCAATTTTTCAAGAATCCTAAATCACTTTATTTAGAGGAATATCAATTTGAAAAAGTTAGCCATACTTAAAGTTTATACCTAATAAATAAACTTTTTTTTTTTATACAATGAGCTCAAATTTTAAAAAATTTCCAATCACGCAGCATGATCGTAAATCATCAATCAATCAATCAGAATCATCAATCTACGAATTCTCGTAAATTACCGCATTCGGTAAATTATGTTACTTTTGTCCGAAGGTTTAAGCCGCTCTTCAACTAACGCTAATAATCATGCGTTAAACCTGTAGAAAAATGAAAGTGGCTTAAGCACCTACATATCACCTAAATGGTTACTTGAAAAAGAGAGAGGAATTGATACGGGATGATGATGCTCCACCAAGATGATCAGTTCTACAATTTCGTTTTCATACTCACTGTTTTATATGTAAGTAGCTTTTGAATTACGGATTTGATATGGATGAATAGAAAAATAAAATAATGAACTGAAATATAACACATCTTTACGCTTCACCAGTCCGTCTATACGTCACATAAGTTGTAATAAACGCGATTCCTAGAAAAGAAAATTCCATTTAATTATTTCAGTTGGTCTTCAGGCGGATTTTTACTACGTTTAAACACGTCTTTTCTTTCACATTCATGTTGGCGTACCAATTCATGATGCATTACGTATTTACGTTCTGCGAGTTAATAAGAATAATAAATTAATTAATTTTTCCTGTTTTGAAGATTTTTGAGATACTGATATTTTTATTTCCACCCTTAAATTATATTCATTTATTTATCAAAAATTCAAAGTGAATAAGCTCAATTTACATAGCAAGATAACGAAAAAAATACATATACCTACCTAAATATCCCGAAAACATGAAACGAGGATGAACCGATGTTGAATAATAATATAGGTGCAAGAGAAAGTTGAATAATTACCCAAGTATCTATCAACTAATCATATGCGTAGTACGAATATCTGCATCAGCATCAGAAATAATAAATCTTTGTGTAATACATTACAGCGTTTTCTATCCGTTTATTTGGAGTCTACACATCTAGGAACATTCCTCAATTGAAGTTAAATTAAGCGCACGTTAAGGTAAATATTATTTTTCTTTGTGGATTACAAAAGCTAAATATTGAAAGAGCGAGCAGAAAGGAGCGCCTCCACCGGGAGTTCCTTCTTTAGAGCTCCGTCAAGAAGTGGGAGGGGAGTGTACTTGATGGGGAGGCGGAACGGGTTTTTTAGTTGACTGTACCGCCACCCTATTAGTTCCGAATCTGCCGCAACGCAGCAGCACTTTCCAGGGGGATTCATATTCCTGTAATTTGTAGATAACTACCCAAAAATACATTTGAGTTGACACCTATGATTGTCATTATTTACCCCCTTTCCCGCCCTTTCACCAGTTAGTTGGTTACTTCATAGTTGCTTAACTTTTTCTGGTAGGTAAATAATATTCCGTTAAAAAAGTATTAATTGAATAACTTCGAACAATTTTTTTTTTTTTTTTTTTTTTTGCAAGTTTTATTTTTGGTGACAGACATTTTTTAATCTCAATCTTAAAGAGAGTTATCATCTGGAAAGACACGTATCAATAAGTAACTACATATATAAATTATTAAATATATTTTAAATACCTATATATTTATATTGAATATATGAAAAAGCGTTTAAGTTCAGAAATCGATTCAGAATGCTCTACAACAGATTTCCATGGAGAAAAAAAGGGAATTTTATTTTTAAATTTTTTGGAGTCAGTCACATTATACTTGAAAAAGGGTTGTTACGCTGCATCAAATCAGGTATAGGTTCTTTTTCGGTATGTTGGTTATGATGGAATGGGAATGTTAAATCAAAGTTTTAGACCACTGAGGAAGACCGGGCCATTATCAATAATCAATCATTAACATTTTCACAATTTTTTTTTTTTTTTTTTTTTGACTAGGAAGGATTGGATTTTTATCAGTAACTGTCTGCTTTGTTTATAAAGTGCTTAACATTTGCAACAATTTGAGACCAAAACGGTTGTTGTGGGATCAGTGGTGTTGGAGATACAACATTCCGAAATTCGGTAAAATTTTCCAGATTACACTATTTTGTAGAAATTCGTCATTTTGAGGACTATTTAAGTTTCTGAATTCAGGCTTATTATCGAAAACTTCTCTAACGTCTCGACCCCAAAGTGGTCCCCCCCCCCTCCCCCCCCCCGTCCATCACTCCTTCTTTGCCTGTGGATCTGCTATTTTGATTGCTGAAGCAAGCTGTAGACAAATCGGAAATGGCAGGCTCCGAACCACGATACTAGGTACTTGAGGTGCAACAAATACGTTACAATAATCTAGAAATGAATTAGTTTCGATTGTTTGTGCTGGAGAGGTGAGGTGGTAAAAGGATATATAGTTCGCACACTTTCATAGAATCACTATACAGATTATCCAGAATAACGAGGCTTTATATGTCAGTAGTTGAAGAGATGAAGCTTTATTGTTCTGAAACCTCTCTCACACATGCAATCGCTGAACCCTCCCCTCCCCATTTCCTCCACTTCCAAGGCTTGAGCAAAACGCTGCAAATTATTACACAAGGGATTCTTAATTTTCTGCATTAGATTGCCCTTCAACGTTGATTATTTATTGGTTTCTAGATAATTATCAACTGAATTCCGAACTACATTATCTAAATTGACATCAACATTATTTATCGACCTCAGCACTACACTCTTCGTATCATAATCCAATACCTAAATTTACCTACTTACAACTACTGAAATGAATGAAATTTAATAAAATACCTCACTTTACTAATTAGTTATTTCATACCTAACAGGATCTGATATCTACGACGGTAGATACAAGTACGTCAATATCAAAGTGTAATGGCGAAGACATCGGAACGATTACTGTGAAAATTATTGAAATAACATGAAACACGATTCACGAGTCTGCCATTAAGAAGCCAAAGCTATTATAAGTTCGAATTGTTGGAATTAGGTTTTGAATAATATCAGCTGGTCGGTCCTATTTTATAAGGTTTTTTTTTTTTTTTTTTTTTTTTTTTTTTTTTTTTTTTTTTAAACATGTATCATGTTTTAGCCCTGGGGTCCTAGCAATTTTTGCGAGTCAATTTTTTTCCGCGCACGAAACATAATTATAGTGTTACAGTGATTTCCGCCTACAACCGAGTCGTTGCTAGGGAAATGGTACTTCGTCGTTTTTCATCCCACAAAATTCGTTGACCATTCGTTCGAAAGCTCTCGATTTATCCAACAATATTATGTTAACTACTGCGAAGTGCGTGTCCAACAAACTGAGTTATGAGCATGGTTATATAAATAATTGTTTACACACAGGTGATCATTCTCAATAATTGATATTGTGAACATGATTGCAACCGCTTGTTAATTTCGAATCAATATCGAGGAGAAAACATGATACATGGTTGAAATTTTTGGTTCTAGAACAGAAATTTTAGAATTTTTTTTTTTTTTTGTAATATTTATTTCTTCATCCCTTTGGGATTGATCGAAATTGTTGTCGAGGATTAGGGTGCAAATGGGATTTCAGACACTTATTCATAAACTTTGATTCGGAAAAAGCGGGATCTTCGTATCTTGAAACGTAAACCAACCAATGTCAAGGGGTTAACCGAATTTTTTTTTTTTTTTTTTTAAGAAGTTTTTTATTGAAATATTCTCTAAACGTTCCAGTTTAGGGTTTTTTCCCTTATTGGGGTATGAGTGTATTCCAAACTGACAACCCCAGACAGCGCGCACTATGGCAAGTTTTGATAATTTATCTCAAATATCGTAGCCTCGGACTTCAGGATTTTCTTGTTTTAATTGTGGCTGGAATCTGAGTTAAGGTGACGTTATGACAGTAAAGGCAAGAGGGATACAAACTGTTTTTAATCCTAGCATCCGAACGGAGATTGGAGAAGACGGTAGTTTATTGAAACGAGTGCATGAGATCTGCGTATAAACACTATTTGCGAAAGGCGGCAAATTGGAAAACAGTAATCCGAAATTAAAAGCAGCAATTCTCCGTGGAAAACCTCGTAAATGACAGCGAAAGATGCAAGACCTACTATGGATCATGCTAAATCTTGTATAAATTTAACTATACTAATAATGATGATAGTTTATATAATATATAATAATAATAATAATGACCGGGCAGTCTCCATGCGCCTAAGAGGGTGTAGAAGGAAGGTGAGATGCCTAGGACTGGAAGATGGGGCCTTTATGCCTCTATAGAAAGAAAAAAAACAAGATGCAAGAACAAGAAGAAGCTTTCTTTAGCACAGATCAGATGCAATCAGAAGGGGGGAAAAAAAAAACATAAATATGAATTATTTAATAAACTAAAAATGATGATGATATTAAGTCAATTAAGAAATTAAGAAATGGCCTCATGAGTAATAATTAGTAATTTGATTTATTCAAAAACTTCCGCCTGTATAAAAAGGTATAGGTATAGTTTTTGGTTTACAATTTAATCAACCAAGAAAAAAAAAATCGGTTAGCCGCCCAACATTGGTTGGTTTACGTCTCAAAATACTTAATTTCCCGCTTTTTCCTAATCTACGTTTAAGAAACGTTGTCTGAAATCCCATTTGCACCCTAATTGGTCAAAGGGATGAAGAAATAAATAATAACACACCCCCTTCTATACTAGGACCGACCAGCTGATATAATTTAAAAGGAATCCTATTTCCAACAATTCGAGTTTATAATAGCTTTGGTTACCTAATGACAGACTCGTGAATCGTAATTTATGTTATTTCAATAATTTTCACTATATTCATCCTATGTCTTCGCCATTACACTTAGATATTGACGTACATGTACCTACCTTCAAAGATATCAGTTCCTGTTAGGTACGAAATAACGAATTGGTAAAGTGAGGTATTTTATTCAATTTCATTCATTTCAGTAGTTTTAAGTAGAAAAATGTGATGTTAGGTATTGAATTACGATACGAAGTTTATGCTGAGGTCAATGGACGTTGATGTCGATAGTTTTAATTAGATAATGTACTTAGTTTGGAATTCAGTTAATACAATCATCTATACACCAATAAATAATCTGCGTAGAAGGGCAATACAGCGCAAAAAATAAGAATCCCTTGTGTAATAATTTGCGGCGTTGTTGCCTGGGTAGAGACGACAAAATTTGTCGAAAAAACACATTTTTCCTTATTTAACCCTTCCATTTTCATACTTCCACCATGAAATACAAAATCTCCAACATTTTTCGTACAAATAGACTGAAATAGGAATCGAACAATGAAGAATATAGAAAACTGGTTGAAAACAGTGTCCTGGACAGTGTCGATAAATTTGCCATACACACACATATACACACTTTTTATAAAACTCCTCTCAATATCTGGGGGTGGGGGAGGGGGGGCACCATTAAATAAAAACCTTGAGAGGGAAAAACATTAAATCATGTTTAATGTTCACTCAATGAAATCATCAGAAATTTACAAGCGGTTGCAATCATGTTCACAATATCAATAATTGAGAATGATCACCTGTGTGTAAACAATTATTCAAATAACCATGCTCATAACTCAGCTTGTTGGCCACGCACTTCGCAGTAGTTAACATAATATGGTTGGATAAATCGAGAGCTTTCGAACGAATGGTCAACGAATTTTGTGGGATGAAAAACGACGAAGTACCATTTCCCTAGCAACGACTCGGTTGTAAGCGGAAATCATCAGAAAAAAACGTTGCACATTTGCGTGTCGTGTCGGAATTCACAGAATGACCCCCAGCCCTAAAACATTAAACATGTTAACAGAATTAACTAGATTAAACATTTTAAAAAGTATGCCCAGATTCAACCAACGCCGAACCTTGAGATCAAGGAAATTGAAGAAGGAAGGGAGGGAGAGAGCGATCAATTCATTAAGTTTTTCAATCGACCTTCTATGATAAGCCATCTTACAATATCTGATGGGTTGTAAAATATAAAACAAAGCCTTTAGTTTATCACTCATAATTATATTATATATCTTCATATATAATTCCGAACGGTCTTTGAAATTGTGAAGAACTTAGCGGTCCGATTTTAGTGTTAGACTGCTCATTCGAATCAGCACGGCCCCAAGTTTGTTGCAAAAGTGTCGCCGTTCTTCTTTATACCCGCCTTGATCGTGTTCTAGGCGGTCCTTATCAACGAGAGTTGTTTATTAGGCTGTGGCGGTAACAACAGTTGTCATCAATTCACGGTAAGTAAGAAACGCAGTGTAGTTACTAACATCTAGGAGTGTTATTTCTGAACGAAGAAATTGAAACTGAAGAACTTAGCGGACTTCATATATAATTCCGAACGGTCATTAACATAATTCCGAATCAGCACGGCCCCAAGTTTGTTGCAAAAGTGTCGGTAAGTAAGAAACGTAGTGATGGGGTCTTTTCTGATCAGGTGTGTGAGCTAAATTCTTTCCTGTTCACTGTAGGAAGTTGAAATTTGATAGGGAGACTCTCGGTTTATTAGGCTGTGGCAGTAACAACAGCTGCCACGGTAAGTAAAAAACGTAATGTGGTTACGAACATCTAGGAGAGTTATTTCTGGACGATCTTTGAAATTGTGAAGAACTTCGGGGACCGATTTCAGTGTAGACGGCCCCAAGTGTCGCCGTTCGTCTCTCATCGTGGCAGCACACCTCATTACAACCTAAAAATTCAAAAATATATTCGAAGCGCAAATTGGCCATGACACAACACTTGAAATTAATCCCGACTCAGAACAAGCACGTGCTTTGCTGGAGTGGTACCAGACACATCAGGACGAAGACAGCTGTAGCATCTCCTACACACAACTCAACACCAGTTCGACATCTACGAGTACTACCGATCAAGATACAATCAACGACATAAAGAAGGAGATAGAAGACACGGACGCGCAGATTCATAAGCTTACAAAGAAACGAAGAAGACTCGAGATAGAATTACACTATCATCTCACCATGCCTAAATTCTGAATTCCCCGATTCAACATTTTGTTTAGTCTCATAGTGGCGAGGACCACCTCAACTGGTGATATTTATTTTATTACATTACTCACATTTTTATCGGTATTTTCTCTTTTTCTATTATTTAATAATATCGTCTTAGCTTTGCACCAGGTCACATAAAGCCGCAAATAGGTAGGACTTATATCGTTACTATAATGTGCTGAGTTCCTGTTAGGTACTACTGTTATACGGACTAGATTAGGGCTTTCCAAGCCCTAACAGGCCTCTAGTTTATAATATAATAATAAGTGGTAAACTAGATTTTGGGAGAGAGCGATGGTGATGCAAGGAAGTTAGAATGAACACCAGAGTTGAGCCCCAAGGACGAGGCTGGTGCCCCTCGAAGCACTTCGACCAAGAACCACACACGGCACCATGGCACAGTCGCGGCCATGACCTTGATGTTATTAGTTACCTCTCCATTCACCTTTTGGCTTCACCATCCTGTTCAGCACTAAAAAATCTGTAAAAATTGGAAACCTAACTTTTTTTCAAGTATTCAGTTCCCCCTCTGGTAATCCAAAAACTTTTTGATTTTTTCTAATTTTATTTTCTTAAAACTTGGTATCACACACCTCAAAAATGCTCTCCACTTTCTATACCGATATCCCAAAAATGTGAAAATAAAATGGAGGGGGGGGGGTACTTTTAGGACAACCTATTTTACTATTCAGTTCGATCATCAGGTTACCTACATTCTTCTAATGAATGACTGTTTAATAAAATGTCACCTGTTACACTACGCTGGCTGGTTCGAAGCCCTCGCCCTTTCGCTGCTGGAGGAATTTTAATAGCAACAACCCGCACTGAAAGGGATTCCAAGCGTACGAAAACGTGGAAAATCCCAAACAGCCAGAGCCCCGCCGGAGGTTAAAACGTCACGTTTAATAGATTTATATAGTCGCAATAAAATTCGCGGCCGTTTCAAACAACCTGGACCATCCAGGAGCGTCCCGTGTCCCACACATTTTACCACTAGACGGCTTCTCTATGCAACGAAACTAAACCCGCGTAAAATAGGGAGTTCACGTCCAAAAGGAATTCTGTGTAGGTGTAAAATACCCGAGGGAAAATAATGGCTCAACTCATCATTTTCCCAGGGCGTCGGAGGTGGAGGAATGCGGCTACCGGCGGCTAATGTGGGATGCCGGACGCATAGTTGTTCCGTACGAGTATAATTAAGTATTACAACCTAGAGAAAAATACGCAACCTCCTGCCAGCCTGGTGGGTGTTGTGGTTCGAATTAGCAAGCTGGCTGAAACGTTCAAAACATAAATACCTACCTACCTATAAGTAATTCAAAAATAAGTGGAAGTCCATCAAACCTTTGGCTTACATCAGGGGTGTCCCCCCCCCCCCCCCCCCCCAAGCGCAACGACTCGAGCCCCCCCCCCCCCCCCCAACTAAAATATTTATTAAATAGGTAATGTAAATGATACACTGATGTGATAAAGAATGTTGTATTTCTTGTTTTACAAATGTAAGTAATTAATTTTTAATTGACAGTAAAACAAGTACAGCTGACGCTAGCAAATTGTTAGTATAAATCTTATTACTTGTTCATAAAAAAATTTAAAAAATACTCATTTTTCTAACCCCCCCCCCCCCCCCCCCAAATTTTAACGACGCAGTTTGCGTCGTGACCCCCCCCCCCCCCCCCTGTGGGCACCCCTGCTTACATGCCCTCCTAAAGGCAATAGGACCATTATTTTCACATCTAGAGATGTTGGAGAACATGGTCTACAAAATCAAAATTTCCTCTCGAATTTTAGTTTTAGGACATTCTGAAGCACTTCCGTTTCATGTCTGTTTGTCTGTAAGTCTGTACTTCTGCAAATCTTTATAACAAGCTCAATTTCTTAAGTCGTCATCCCATATGAAACTCAGCCTGACCTTATCATTTGTAGCTGCTGCTGATGTGAGAAGTTGGCATCCTTATGATCCCATAATCTGAGCTAACGCATCCTACAAGATAGCAGTGTGTGTGTGTTGGGTTGCTGAGGTAGGGCAACTGTTATGTTGTCATCTCTTCTGAGCTCACTTATATCCCTACCCAAGTCAAGATCATACGTCCCCGTCGTGCAACCAGGGCACCCTCCAGTTTACGCTTCGTTTTCGGTTGGAGATGCCGAGGCTAAAAGACATTCTGTGTTAAAATGCCGCACGTGGTGTTCATATAATAGTCTCCTATCTAAGTACTCAGATATGGATCGTGTTGAGGTGTGGGTAAAAAAAAAAAAAAAAAAAAAAGCTTTAGTAACTAATCCTAAGAAATCGCAGTTCATAATATTTTCCAAGAAACCTATTCCATTAACTTTTAACACACCTTCTTTAACAGTTAAAAAACACTTAGTTACTCCTAGTTCTACGGTAAGAAATTTGGGTTTATTTCTTGATCCCCAATTGACATGGACTTCACATGTTTCCCATATTGTTAGAAAGGTTTATGGATCCTTATATGCACTGAAAAAATTAAAAAATTTCACACCCTCTAATTTAAAACTAATGATGTCTAAAACATTATTAATACCTCACTTTGATTACTGCTGCGAGATTTTCTCCACCAACCTCAATTCTGAGCAGCTTCATCGCCTTCAAGTGTGTTGGAATTCCATAGCTCGGTATGTGTTTTGTATCATAAGATACGTTCATATCACTCCATATTCACGATCTTTAGTGGGATGCTCCATGACCGACCATTTTACCATGCGTGTGTGTTTTTTCATTTTTATATTGATACATGGTGTGAACCCTAGCCCGGAGTACCTTGAGAGCATGTTTGCTTTCGGGCGCTCCGCCAGGCTCCATGCCTTAAATGAGGCGCCTCACCGTACTCTTTCAATGGGTCATTCCTTGAAGGTAGCTGGTGCGAGGGCGTGGAATTCGTTGCCTCTTGGTTGTCGTTCTGTTTCGGAACTGTCCGTCTTCCGTGGCCTTATTGAGCAGCACTTTGGTGTTGCATCGAACCTCCTTCATGATGCCTAACTCGTCAACCCCACTAATTCCACCATTTCTTTTCATTAATTTCTTCCTTTCAATTTTATATTTTCACTTTTTTTCTTTTGTTAATTAGTATATCTTTTCATTTTCAAAATTATGTGAATTTTACATTGTGTTACTATACTAGGCCAGACAATCTTTATTGTTATTATTCTTATTTTTACATGCCTAAGGGCCCATGAGGCCTATTTGTAAAATGATTGCCAATAAAGGTCTTATTATTACCAACCAAGCCCGCCGAGAACCGATGTATTTAACGAGATATGGGCGTTGGCAAATGATACATTTTCCTTGGTCGTTACTACAATTTACTCGATGTTAGCTGTCCCTTGCCTATGTAGATAGCTGATAAACCAGACAGTAAAATTAATTTCAATTTCTCCTAATCGATCTTGAATTCAAGAGAATCGCTGAAATTGAAATACTAAGGGGACTTTAGCGTAACGTTTGGTTATTCGAGTATACGTGTGGAAATAATCGAAGAGCTAGTATCTGCAGATGCTTGCACTAGACGCTGCTGTACGCGTTAAAGGATAAAAATTGTACGAGAGGAACATAAACTCTCTAATTTCTCACAAATATGAACAAAAATTCGTATCCAGCTTCACTGTAAAGACATTTCAATGTAAAAGAAAAAAGTGAACTGGACATCGAAAGGTAAGGTGTAGGCCTGGATGATAAATTCGAACTATCTGAACATGCCCTGTGATGAGCAACGAAGGGAGAATGGTAGGAAAGTATTTGGAAGGAATAAAATCACAACAATTATCTTCCAATAGATTTCAGAAGTTATGCGAATTTCTGGTCAAGTTCTTGTGTTCAATTTACTGTACGGTTTCGTGGAATCGACTATGTTAATAGCTGTAGGATGAAGTGAATTCTCCGCCGATATAATAACACTGGCTTCTCCAATAGTTCGATAAGTTTGCAATATATGGAATAACTCGGTATCACTTTGTTCCCCATCTATTCAAACTTACCACATCTTGCCTTCAAGTTTCTTTGTGCTTAGGAAGTTCCGTTTCCGGAACGCAATTATATACTGATCGATTAAGTTCTATGAAAACGTCTGCGGAAGAGATCATTACGTTTTCTGGAACCAACATTTTCCGTTATTTTTGAATTTTACACTTTTCCCCAAATTTATACAATTTAAAAGAGTTTCATGTACTTTTCCCGGCTGGGTTAATAGAACTTAAAGAAAAATTCATTCGTTGTCTTACCTTCCAGATTAGGTGAGACGCTCGTCATAAAGGTTCTTTTCATGAAAATTACGGACCTACACTTTTTACATAAATTCCAGAATATTCATAAATGAATTCGTAAAATTAGGATTTAAAATGTTGATTTTACCTTCTTTTCGGTACTTCAAAATCTCCATAGACGGAAAGTGAAGTGACGGATACAAATGACAAAAATGTACACTCAAAAGAGCGATTCGTTGGTATATCCTCGAAATATATCATATAATTATCCAATGTTAACAGAAAAATGATATGGCCTTAGACAGGAAGAAAACCACCTCTAAATATCAAACTGTTTAGCCACCCTTTTTCATGTAATTAAATTTATTTGATTGCGTAGTTTATCGATATTTAGTGACTATATCAATACCAATTTATAGTAAAAGATCGTGAATAGTGAAAATACATTGACGAAATTGTTCTTATTTATAAAATAAAGTATCAAGGCTACACGGTGTATACTTAGTGACATGGGTATGACACTTGGCAACGTGAATGGCACACTTTCTAGGGTGAGAAGGAGAGAGTTAAGCTCATTCAGCTGAACTCGACGGAGTCCGTCATTTCATCCGCCTCTAGATTTCCCAGAGAGATTCCTTATAAAATTTCGACTTACTTGGGTGAACACGACAGAATTGAACTCATTTAGCTGATACTGTTTTTCGAATGCTACATGCTGTTGGATACATTAGGCCAGTGGTGCACGAAATGGGAAATAAAGTTCCAGTCATGCAGCATGATCGTATGAGCAAATTTTCGTAAATTGTCGTATTGCATAATGCTATTGATTCGAAATTTTACCTTTTTGAGTGCAAGGAAATTGTTAACAATTAACTGTATGGCTAAAAACGTATTCTAAATAATAATCTGCAATTCAAAAAGTGGCTTTGGATTTTTAGCTTTTTTTTTTGCAGTTATTATAAATGTGGTAGCAAATTTTAATGAAATTTTAGTACATTTTCAGCATACTTTCGTATATACATTTTTAAATGGTCTACTTTATAATCAATAAACTAAATTTGTGCAATAATCTGCTAAAAAATATAAATTTAACAATTTTTAGCTGTTTTACCCATTTTTAGTGATTTTTTTAGCACATCTTTTTAAATTTTACGAGTTTAATATGCTCAAAAAGTGCTGGCCACCGAACTCATCTATTCGTTTGAAAAGCTTGATTTTTTATCAACAAAATTTTTATCTCAATCCTACTGATAAGAAGACTAAAAAGCCGCGACTACCAAGTTAGATCATTTCTAAAATCCTTACATGTCTCACTTCTCAATCGCGTGCTTATGATGTACAAAGTACTTGCTCCAAATCACAACTCAGGAGGCTTGAGCAGTAGCGAAACGCTATGCTGCAGATAGTGATGCCCACACACCACCTTTAGTCCCAAACATGGCGATCGACAACGACCTGAAGCTCGAACCTCCAAGAGAATTCCAAATTTGACTCTTGACTAACTTTGAACTTCACCATGAAGAACATACCAACCTCTAGTTGTAGGGAGTCTCCGTTCGCCCGCCTCAAGACACCTCTCCAGACCACGATATATCAGTGACTACATCAATCAGTGATGAAGAAACTGCAGTGACTTAATCTTCAAGTAATGAACTCTACAGTCGAGGTCTGACGCTACGAATAAAATTAAATTATATTCACTCCTTACCGTCAATGAGATAACGTCATTGTAATGGACACGTGGATTGTAATTGTCTCAATGTAAAAAAAGTCATGCTTTTCTGGATATCCGAGAGACCCTAGTAAATTTTATTTGTCTAAGGAGAACAAGGCAGAATTTAACCCACTCAACTGATCAGCTTGGAGCGTCTCATGGGAAAAAATAATAATCTTCATCTTTGTACCGATTGAGGAGCCAAATCTGCAAAGGGAGTATGAGTAAGTACCTCTTCCATTCATAAATTTCTGTATACTTACATAACACATCCAATAAATTGCGAAGTGAACGAACATTTTCAGAGCCATAAGTCATAAAAATGACACAATGTTCCAGCGTGTAACGTTGATCTTTATATTTACTATTTATACCATTATAATTCCATTGAAATTATATCAGCAGCTTTGATGGTCGTAGTTTATAAGGCAGTATTTACCATGCTTACAAGTGATTTCATTCACACACATGTTGACGTTCTGTCCGGTCAAAAGTCCTTAGAGAGAGCGAACATCTAAGTGAACTGCAACCCCAAGAGGTGAGGGGGGGGGGGGGTCATTCGATGACCAATCAATACACTATATTTATGTTGAAATTTTGAGATTTTTAAATATTCAAGTCCTCCAATTTTCTGAATTAATTTTCTGCCATCTAGACCTCTTCTGTAATGTTTACCCGTTTCATAATTGTTGATCCAGTAGTAAGAAGGAAAAGTCCTGGAGACGGCAGATAGCATACCTACTGCAAATGTGGGACAAAAGGATTTTTTAAATATTATTATTCATTTTTTGGATTGCATTATGAAACGTAATCCAGTAAAATTTCATTCTTGTTTGAAATTCATTTTTTCTCGGTCGTTCACAAAGTTCACAATAAAACTGTCCTTATAGTTCAAATGTTCCTGATTTATAAAAGTTTTCGTAAACTTCAACCCTCAATTTTCACACTTGGGGTTGATTGATATTCATGCATAGATTTTGAAAGACCTCTTTAGCCAATACGCGGCCTTTGAGTATAATTGTGTAAAATTGTAACTAGTAGTGCGAGATAAATGCTTCGGCCAGCAGGTTTTTGATTCAATTTTCAGAATCTGCGGATGTTGACATATTTTCTTCTTGATTGATCACAAAGATTCCTTTGTTATATAAACCAATATGTAGAGTACCTACCATAAATAATAATAATTTATGTATTTATTATTATTGCTTTTGATTTCATTTATTTTTCCCACAGATTTTTATTGAGTTGAAATGGATTATGGGCTGGGGATAGAAGGGGTGGGAATCAGAACTTTTGTGCCTTTACGGGCCTGACGGCCGACAGATGATGTGATACTAACCCGCACGGCTTCTCTGTCTTGAGCTCATTGCCTACTCTCCCAAGTTCTTCGCCTGAATTGTGAATGTTGCTCCGGAAAATGCTTAGGTATCTGTAATGACAACAACAACAATAATAATGTTAATATCAATCCTTAAAATTTCATTATATAAGTCATTATGATTTAATTTTGTATACTTAACGTACTAGAATGGACACAATTGTGGAGAACATTTTATCTTCTCAACCCTGAACTTCGGTGATTTAACAATGACAGTAACAATTTATTCATATTATCTGTACCTTAATAATGATAAATTATTGTTTATATTAGTGCATGGCGAATTTTACCAATGGAGCAAGGCCCGTATGACCAAATTCTCATCAATAAGGTGGATATGACAGATCCGTTAAAAATCATAATTGTGCTTAAATGTTAAGATTTTATGCTTACTACTAGTTAGGCGTTCCCTTCCTCAGTTATTCAAGTTATCCCCAATCACTGCATTTCAAAGGTGCGAGTAATGTTTAACTTAGCGATTGTTTAACACGGTGTAAGTCACAAGAGTGTCAATATTATTCCAAATGATAGAATCATATATGGTGGAGTTCTAGCTTTGAAGAATGTATCTTACATAAAAATGAGTAAATTAATGAAAACTCGAAACGCACTTAGTGCCTGCCGAATCTCATGGCGTGGTCTACCGACAGTTTTACTTGTATGTCTCATTTGAAAAATATCGGGTCCTCAGGAATGAAGTACAGTTTCTTATTCTCCGTATCTCCGATCCGTTTTTCTAAGTCATATTTGCATATATGAGGGACGACCCGTTGGAATTAATGTAGGATGTGGTTGACAACCCAACCATGAGGAAAAATTACCGAATACAAATCCGTTTAAGACCATTCTAATGCCGAATCCGTAAAAGAAAGCATAGGTCTCTCTCTCTTTCTCTCTCTCTCCCTCTCCCCCCCCCCTCTCTCTCTCTCTCTCTCACTCTCTCTCTCTCTCTCTCTCTCTCTCTCTCTCTCTCTCTCTCTCTCTCTCTCTCTCTCTCTCTCTCTCTCTCTCTCTCTCTCTCTCTCTCTCTCTCTCTCTCTCTCTCTCTCTCTCTCTCAGTCAGTCTCCAGCTCTCGTAGAGTGAGGACGTGTGTTCCTGTGCAATCTTGAAACAATGTCGAAGTGTGGTGGATGTACCAGTGGTTTTGCGCATAATTCATATCGGGTTACGTGTGCGTCTTGTGACAAATCATTTCATATCGGTTGTGTCAATTTGTCCAAGGATGATTACAAATATTTGATAAGTGAGAAGAAATCATTCATTTGTGACGCCTGTACGAAGGAGAAAAGGAAGTCAAGACTACGCGAGACGCCTTCGGATATGGAGCGTTTTCAGGCTTTATTCGAGATTATAGAGGAGATGCGTGTAGAACTTCGAACCTCAAATGAGCTCTTGAAAGTGGAGATCGAGAAGCAGAGGGAAGAAATAAAGGATTTCAAAGTCCAGTTTCAAAAGTATTCCGATCATCTAGATGAAAATACTAAACAACTCGAGCAAGTAGATAATTCTTTGAAGGGATTAGTGAGTGCAGTTGATGAGATAAAGATTCGTCAGGTAGGAATTGATAAGGAGTTCGCCGCTCTTGCTGAAATCGTAAACAATGTGGAACAGAAAAGCCTTGAAAAAACAATTGAAATCGTTGGTTATCCCTTTGTTGAAGGAGAGAATATTATGGATATAGTGATGGCCATTGGAAATGTGGTTGGCTATCCAATCACCGGCGAAATGATTGATGATTTGTATAGGATTAAGCCAAATCCTAAATTTCCGGGCCTCCTGGTCGTTACGTTCCTTCGTAAGCGCGAGAAACAGGAGTTTTATCGTGCAGTGCGCAACAAGGGAAATCTCACGAGTCGTTCGTTTGGTTTCATCAATGGCGATCCAATCAACATATTCTTCAACAACTGTCTAACGTACCGCAATCGCAAGTTATTGAAGCAGTGCAAGGATTTCAAACGTGATAATGGTTTTAAATTTGTTTGGGTTAAAAACGGACAAGTGTTTTTGAAGAAGGATGAAAATTCCAAGGCAGAAGTCATCAGATCAGCGCAGGCATTACAACAAATCAGAAAATAACGGTCAGGAATATGATAAATAATTTTAGAAGTAACCCAGATTAAGTTTGTGATTATACGTCAGGAATTATTTCAATTTATTCAAGATTATGGTCCCTGAATCATTAAAATTGTTGTTACAATGTAATACAAAATGTTTAAAACTTGCTCACATAAATGTGGAATCACTACTGGCTCACTGGTCCGACTTTGTTGAGGTTTTTAATGATAGTGAAGTTGATGCCATAGCGTTATCTGAAACGTTTCTGAAACCTGAAATTAGTTCTGATTGTGCAGTTTTGGAGGGTTATTCCCTTTTTAGAATCGATCGTACAGGATATGGTCGAGGTGGTGTGGCAATGTATGTGAAAGAGGTACTTAGTCCCAAGATTGTTCTAAGATCTGAATCGGCCCACACTAACACGCCCGAATACTTGTTTGTGGAGGTGGGTACAAATAATAATGAAAAGATTCTAGTAGGTGTAGTTTATAGACCACCGAAATCGAGCAATATAAGTAGTGTTTTTGAAGTACTTTCCTCGGTTTCCCATAATTATGTATCAGTTTGCATTTTAGGAGATTGGAATATTGGCATGTTATGCGAATCGTTTGATAAAAATCTCCTTAATGAATGTTTGCAGACGTATAATTTACAGCTATTACCTTTGAAAGCAACTCATCACTCGATTTTTCCCCCGGCAGATACTCAAATAGATCATATAATGATTAATAATATGGAATCAGTTATTAAATTTGGTCAGATGGTAGTCCCTGGAATTTCAAAGCATGAATTGATTTTCTGTTGCGTTGACTTCAAATCGCAAAAGTTCATCAAGAAAAAGATTACTATACGTAATAAAAGAGAGCTAGATGTAGATAAACTAAAAGCTGAAATGGAGACAATAGATTGGCGAGAGCTTTATGATGAAACGGATATCAACAATAAGGTGAATATGTTTTCGACTACAATAACATCACTTCTTGATAAACATATGCCATTAAAAGAAGTTAAAGTTAGACGACCCCCGGCACCGTGGATAGATGAGAAAATAAGGGATGCGTTCAAAAAAAGGGATATAGCATATAAAAGATTTTTAAAAGATAGATCAGAGACTAATAAGGTAACATATTGTAAATTAAGAAATAAGGCGAAGCAGATGTTGCGTAATGCGAGGAATAAACACTTTAGGAATCTATTTTCGCAAAAGTTGAGGCCGAGGGAGTATTGGAAGATTATACGTAATCAAGGAATAGGGAGTGAGGTCACTAAATCTAATACGTCGGGTTTTAATCTAAATTTAATGAATGAACATTTTTGTAGTAGATCAGTTAGTGTTATTAGCGAAAGTGTCAAAGAATTTTATAATAACTTACAAAATTCGGAGAACCCTATATTTGAACTAGGTGAAATTGACAACATTACTGTAGAAAAGTCCCTAATGAAAATACATTCTGGAGCTGTAGGACATGACAGGATACCTATTGATTTTTTAAGGATTGTAATGCATCAGGTGTCGCCAGTATTAAGCCATATCTTCACGTACTCTTTACAGAATAGTGTGTATCCGTCAGCGTGGAAGTTGTCGATTGTGCGGCCGCTGAATAAGATAGAGAGCCCAAAAAATTTCAACGATTTCCGTGCGATAAATAATCTGTGCGTAACTGGAAAGATTTTAGACCTATGTGTTTATGAAAAATTGTCAAGCTTCATCAATAGGGCCGGGGTACTTGATCCATATCAAGCAGGCTTTCAGGCTGGAAACAGCACTGAAACGGCGTTGATTAGAGTACTTGACGAAGTGAGATCTGGGATGGATAGTAGAAAAATTACGATATTATGCCTTATCGATTTTGCTCGAGCCTTTGATTCGTTGAATCATGAATTAATCCTGTCTATTTTAAGGTCTGTTAATATTTCTGAAAATCTTGTAGCTTGGTTTGGATCACTTCTAAGCAACAGGCAACAGAAAATAAGGGTGAGTGAAGGGTTAGAATCAAGATTGTGCTCGATCCGAGTAGGAGTTCCGCAGGGGTCTGTAGTATCGGCGTTGATTTTCATTCTATATATAGCGCGAATATCCGTGAATTTTTTGGAATGTAAATATCAGCTTTATGCAGACGATTTACAGATATTTACGCAAGTGGAGCCAAAAGATATAGAGCATGGCATTTCTATGATGAATAATGACATTCGCAGATTGGTGAGGTGGTGCGAAGACCATGGTTTGACGATTAATCCATCAAAATGTAAAGTAATTTTACTGGGAAATGAGAAACTCCTAAAGAAAGTAGATAAGGGCACTCTTTCTCCAGTCATTGTAGATTCCATTGCATTGAAGTTTGAGGAATCAGTTAATAATTTAGGGATAAAAATTGACAATAATTTAAAATGGGATGAACAGGTAAAAAATGTTTGTAACAAAGTCTACAGAGGGCTTTATCAATTTAGGCGGTTGGCGTATCATTTACCTCAATCTGTCAGGATGAAATTAGTGCAAGCTATGTTGTTTCCAATAATAGATTATGGAGCACTCGCGTATTGCAATATATCAAACGAAGCAATGCATAAATTGCAATGCGCACAAAATGCTTGCATGAGGTTTATCTTTAATTTTCCAGTTTTTGAACATGTAACTCCATATTATAAACGAGTAGGATGGCTGAAGATCAAGGAGTGGAGAATGTACAGAGTAGCACTGCTACTTTTTAAAATCCTTAAGTTTGGATCTCCTAGTTATCTGCGGAATAAATTTGAGTTCATGGCAGATATCCATAATTTCAAAACTCGAAACGCTGTAAATCTGTTAAGGATCCCCATTCACAGAACAGAGTATTTAGGTAAATCTTTCAATCTACAGTCAGTTCGGATATATAATGATACACCCGTACTGTTTGACACAAATAAGTCAATAGTTACTTTCAAAAAGGACTTTAAAAATAAATTATTACAGTTATATGAGTGAGATTATCATCCATCAAGGTTACATACATATTATTTTTTAGCTTTAATTTAATCAATGAAATTCATCTACACCTTTACATATTAATCTCGTGTAAAGTTACAAGACGTCTACATGATTTTTGTTTTTATTTATTCTACTTAAGTATAAGATATACAAAATAAGAGATACTTAGTCATTTGTGCAACCACACTTCCATTCATTTTTTTTTTGGTTGAGTTTTTTGGACGACTGATTACCTATATGTATATAAAATGTAATGATTATTGTCATATAATGTAAGAGAGGACCCTACGGTCCTAATTGTATGACATTCATAAATAAAAAAGTCAAACAGTCAAACAGTCTCTCTCTCTCTCTCTCTCTCTCTCTCTCTCTCTCTCTCTCTCTCTCTCTCTCTCTCTCTCTCTCTCTCTCTCTCTCACTCTCTCTCTGTGCTCCAAATTTTGTTGAATTTACCTAGGCCAGAATTCCCAACAGATTTTCACGATTCTTTTTGTTCAATTAGGAATTTGGTCTAGTTTTGATAGGAGTTTCAAATTCCATATTTCAGATTCTCTCTTTGTTCGATAAAAATCAAAATTTTCCTCAAAATGTTTGAATTTCATGACGGAAAGAATGAAGGAGTGAAGCCGAAACAAATTCTGTCGACGCTGCCCAGGCTACAATTATCATCATATTTTCGTGAGACTTATTTTGTTCGATCCTAATTTCAGTGCGGTTGTGCAACATATCTTGGGAATCAAGCGCACAGTAGTTCCTCGCAGCACATTCATGTTAATGGATATATATATATATATATATATATATATATATATATATATATATATATATATATATATATATATATATATATATATATATATATATATATATATATATATATATATATATATTAATTAATTTGAGCATGATAAAGTCATCAGAATGGGCCATAGGGATCAAAATAGGTGTGCCCACAACTTCTTTTGGCTCTCCTGTAAAATCGCCAAAATGTCACTTACGATAATCGACCTCTGAGGTACAGATATATATATATATCCGTAAGGAAATCAGATGAAAAATAGAATAACCCCCAGCGATAAGACGCAGCATGTCAATACACAGCAAATTTTTACGCTGCAGTTAATTATTTCTGTATTAGATGGGTAGGTATGATGCAGGTTTGCTATTCTGCGCATCTCACTTATAGTTACGAGTACATTACCTCGGTATCAACAACCACAGTAGACTAACGTGTTCACGGAGCCGCGGTGGTGCAATGGCAAGCATTCCCATCTGACATCTCCTTGAACGAGAGCGATCCGGGTTCGAATCCCGGCCGTGGCGAGTTTATTTTTATTATTTTTCCACGCGATACAGTTGGGTAACACTCATTTTTAAGATGGCTCGGGTGTCTGAATTTTCGCGTAACATACCTAAGCGTTTGGCTTGTGAACGTATGCAGTTCATGTAGTTAGCAGATACTCAATGTTGCTACCTTGGTCTGTGGGTCGCTAAGTGTGTGGGATGAATAGTATAGGTAGGCAATTGCTTAGTTTAGACATAAAATATGATTTTTTTTAATCTGAATTTCAAATTCCTTGCCTATAACACTAATTTATTTAGAATCCTAATTAAACACCTATAACCATTTTTTAGATTTTTGGATTCTACACATTTCTACGCATCAAAGTAAATCAAAAAATTTTGGGGGGGTTAAACTTTTTTTCTTGGTTGGTTACAAAGATTTGTTATTGAAAATATGTAACCAAAATGTAACGTCAAGCGACACAGGTAGGTACCTACATACCTATACGTAAGATTCGTTGTTCCTCACAAGGATTTGGATGGTTTTTGCGACAATGCTACAAATTAATCGCTTTCATGATCGGAGCCAAGGTAAGTAGTTAACCAATGAACCTAGGAATCACACCCTACCTCGTCCGAAATCAACTACTTAGCTAGGTACCTACCTAGTTATTTCAAGACAAACATTACACAATCCGTGACGTAAACACCTACAGCCTTCATTTACGGTTCTCCAGACAGTCAATGAAAATCAACGATTTCTCTTTTTCCACAATAGATGACTTTTTCCGGTTGACTTGCACCCTTTCTCCTTCTCCTCCTCCCCTGACAATCGTAATAATAAGGAGATATTTATGTTTCATTATGACTAAACCGAATAAGTGATGTAGGTTGGTACCTACTACGTCCAAAATTTGAGCATTAAATGCTTTTGTCTTCCATATTCCTCACTCAATCTCCTAAAAACCCGTATACGTAGGTAGGTAACTATGGGGATTCCAATTTACCTACCCTCGCCACATTTTGCCAGTTTCAATGTATGGACAGTCTCGGCAAATTTGAATTCTACAGGCCGTTGCAATACCTACGAAAGTACCTAAGCATAATGATGGGGGTCATCAATCTTTTCGGACTACAGTTTAGGAAAAAAACGCAAACTATTACACAAAAGTGTATTATTTCTGTATGAGATAGCCTTTCCACGCAAAACATAGATTGAACCCCGTAAATGAGATCGATTAAACATTAAACAGATTGAAAATTATTATTAAACATTAATTAAACCCTGTATTTTGTATAGGTAGGCATCATCAAAACTTGGCACATCGCGCCTCCCAAATGGATTCAAACCTTTACAGCTCCAGGCCCTCAAAATTTTACGCATTCTAATAAATGTAAAACAATTAAGAAACAAATAGAAGAAAAAAAACACAAACAATCGCAATAAAAGGAAATCAGATGAGAAAGAATCAAAGTTATAAATGGATTGATGTACTGCAAAGGATGGAAACGCTTGCATACGAGTCTGCAACACATTGGGACATTTTATGTCTTTAGTTGCTGACTCGTATGCTAGCTCTAAGAGCTACTCATCTGATCCGGACCCTGTGCATCGTCAAGCGAATGTCCTAAAGAGGCTAGATACGAAACTACAACTTCCTAGAGAGTAAAGTATAGAAATTACCTAATAAAATTATTTAACCAACGCTTCACAAATCAAACCGTTCTCGTAATATTCGGATCACCTGCTAAGAATTAAATCATCGAAACACCAGCTCAATGAAATCATCAGAAATTAACAAGCGGTTGCAATCATGTTCACAATACCAATTGTTGAGAATGATCACCTGTGTGTACACAATTATTCAAATAACCATGCTCATAACTCAGCTTGTTGGCCTCGCACTTCGCAGTAGTTAATATAATATGGTTGGATAAATCGAGAGCTTTCGAACGAATGGTCAACGAATTTTGTGGGATGAAAAATGACGAAGTACCATTTCCCTAGCAACGACTTGGTTGTAAGCGGAAATCATCAGAAAACCAACCATAACGCTTTTTTCCAACGCTTTTTTTGTTTACATACGAGTGCCAAAGTAAAGACATAAAATGTCAAAACCAACCGAAACGCTTTTTCTAAACGCTTTTTTCGTTCATGTGCCAAAGTAAACACATAAAATGTCTACATGTAATTAAAATTCATTAAAATTTGCTAAAAAAGTTCCAGTCATGAGCGAATTATGAGCGAATTTTCGTAAATTAACGTACTATATTATGTTACATTCTATTGAAAATTAAGGACTTTTAGGGAAGGAAATGTTAACTACCAATTTTTGGGTCAACTACCTTGTAGGAATTTGTGTTTCGTTTACTTGGGTGATGATCAGCTGACCACGAGCCGTAATATCCATCATAATGATGGCTAAATCGAACTCAAAGCTTTCCTATTTACCGTAGGACGTCGAAATTTGACAGGGACAACAAGAGACGAGCAATGTGAGGAGCGACATCCTTTTCAGCTGAGTGAGCTAAAATCTCTCCTGTTCACCATAGGACGTTGAAAATTGATAGGGACTCTCTGGGATAACAAGAGACGAATGACTTTATAGGCTTTATCCTGATCAGCTGATTGCGCTAAAAGTTATGCCCTCTGTCTGATTACAACGAAACTCGATAGAGAGCCTCTCCAGGACATCAAGGGACTAATGAAATTACGGGCTTCACCCACAGCTGCAGCTGATCGATTAGAAAAGTTGGTTCTGCTTACACAAACTGCGTGAGTGTTTTTTCATTTATTATTATTATTATTATTATTTTATTTATTTATTTAATTTTTTTTTTAATTTAAGTAATGTCAATTGATCTACTTTCCGTTGTTAGTGTTATAGCGCAAATACAATTAAGATGAAAAAAAATGAAAGATACAAAGGAAATGTATTTAAAAATTTAAGACAGTTTATCTAAATGTAATTAGTAGAGTGGACAACTCGAAGACACTCTCTATTTATCCTTTTTTGAATAACCTATATCGTTAAAAGCTCTGGCAGATCCACGCCAAGTTCTCCTTTTATATACTCGGGATGCGGCACTCGGAGAGAAAAGGGTTGAATTAGCAGGACCATTAGCTTAATAGGGCAGATAGCACTCGCCCTTCCTCTACCCTACACTAAGGAAACTGCCCGCGCATAACCTTGATAAAACGGCTTAATCAAATATTGCCTCTCCTTTCTCTCTGCTGCGAGCCCTTCCTCTAGCCCTTAGGGCTCTGCTTATCCCTCTTTTTGAGCCGTTCGTAGCGGTATGAGTAGCGTGGTGGGAAAGGGATGGTTCCTTGTTTATTCTAATCACTGAGAAGGGGAGAGGGGGTTTTACTATCTACACAGGCAAATAAGCTTGTCAAAAGTCCGCAGGGGCTGATGGGGTGCCTCCGTCAAAAACAGCATGTAATACCGCATTAATCTGTGGAGTTTTACACCCAACCCGACTTGATCGAGTACCATTCCAGTTACCCTCTGCTCATCGAAGATGGACACATGGAGAACGTGTTGAAGGGAGATCATATACAGAGTATCTAAAATTTAATAGACCCTGCAATATATTTTATTTTTATTTTTGAAGATATCAAAAAACGGTTACTCCCCTTCATTTGTCACATGATATTCAATGTTGTAATTGAATTTTGATTATTAAAAGCCTCAGTGGCGCTACTCATAAAACACGCGATTTAGAGATGTAAAGGTTAGAAATTAAGTTTTAGAAATTTAGACCATTCTGATTGTACAATCATTACCGGCCAACTCGGACTTGGAAGTAGAATAGAATAGTTTAATTTGCATCCTTTTTTTACATGAATATTACAATATAAAATATTACAATATATGATTAGTAATCACCTATGTTTCATTGCGATCGTATCATTAGAAGCTGATGCACATGCGCGAACCTTGAACCTTTGTAACACTTCTTAACAGTTGTAACACTTGTAACAGTTTTCATCTTTTTAGTATTTGATGATCTATACATTAATGTAACGGATACGAGGAAGCAATGTGCCACACCCAATTTGGTAGACTTTTTAGCGAATTTACCGAAAAAATGAAGCTTTTGCAATTGCTCCAAAATTGTTAAAACCAAATTTTCGAAAAAATTGGTTATTTAAATCCGTTTTTAGATGTTCTGAAACGAATCCTAGAGATTAACACTTTTCACGTGAGTATGTATGTGTGTGTGTCATTCCAGACAATAACTCACGTTTGGATTGAGATAAAATTCCTTTCTTGCTCCAAAATCAAGCTTTCCAAATTAAAGGGTGAGCTCGATAGTCAGCGGTTTTGAGCACGTTAAATTGGTCAAATTTAATAAATTGGGCTAAAAAATCACTAAAAATGGCTACAAACGGCTAAGGATTTATACATTTACATTTTAACAGAATTTTAGTCAAAAAGCAGTTCATCAAAAATGAAATAGAGCAGAGTTCGAGGAAGCTGATCAGGTTGAAAGGGTCATCAATTAACAAATTTCAAAAAAAGTAGCACGAAAACAGAGAGAAACTGAGCTCAGTCTGCCGGTGAGGGGATCTCTAGATGTGGAGCCTAAAAGGACACTCCAGCGTATAGTTGAAGGAAACACTTCCCAATTGGCTGACTGTGATTCCGTTGGAATCCGATAGTCTAGATTTATCCCCAACGCAGTTTCGTGATGCAATCTGTATGAGGCATACCAAGCCTCTGCATGGTTTCCCAAAAGAATGCGATTAACGTGGAGCAGAGATGACCCAAAATCATGCACTCAACAGTAAAACTGGAAGGTTGGTAAAACAGGGGCACGACCAGATACGAGATGTTACCTATTGAGACAGCATTCAGAGGTGTATTAACAATAGAGCCTGTCATGGGAGAAGGACGAGAAAAAGACCCCAGGCTGGTGGCGGACATTAAAGTGCAGGGTGTATGGGATTGGGACCGCGCGTCCTTCTATGACATTCGCGTGGTAAACGCTGACGCGTCTTCCTATGCCAACCGTACATGGTCAGCAGTTGCTGATGAAGCTGCTGGGTCCAAGCACAGAAAGTACGATGCGGCAGCTGAAGAGCTCCGAGGATCCACACTGGTGACTTCGTGTGATGGTGTATTTCACAAGGGGTTCCAGGCTTTTACTCGAAGATTGGTCTCAGCTTTACCGGACAAATGGGAAGTACGAACCGAGCTTCAAGTGGCGACTATTCGAGCGATTTTGCTGAGGCTAAGGAACTCCAGAAGGGTATTAAGATCAACAACTGATCAAGATCCCCAAATTGAAAGGGAACGTGCAACACTGGGAATAGAAGACCATATAGGGAAGATACGTAAATCCTATTTAGAAAGATCAATCGGACCTGATTCTAAGAAAGAAACTTACTATGTAAAAAGTCCAGTCATGCAGCATGACCCCATGAGTGAATTTTTGAAGAAATCTTCGACATTTCAGTCGCTATTGATCGTGTAGAGAAATTTTAGTTTATGATTAGAACTTCTTCAGAATTTCATGGCTGATATTATTTTCTAAGCCACAGTCAGTATTAAAGCTACATCAAGTCCTAAAACAGTTGAGCGTAAAACATGAAAGAGAGCGACTGAGAGAATCGGAGGACGGAATATTTCACAGAGTAAACTCATCAGTTGTGATTACTTTTTTTTTTATATTTTTTTATTTATTTATTTTTTAACAAGCACCTACTACCTACGTTTTAAACAGCATGGTTCTAGGATTGGTTATACAGGGATACCTCCATAAGAGTAGTTCAATCTGAATTTGGACAATGTTTCATGCAAATATTACCGAATTTTTACAACTAGCGATAGGCATCATTTCGATTTTTGACTGATTTTTCAACTTTGAAATTTTTGAAAACTTGATACATATTCTTATAGGACATTTTACGCTGATTCCGAATATACCACATGTTAGTATGCTGAAAAAATTATTTCGCACAACAAATCGCATAAAACAGGCTATTTTGAAATTTTTGACGACATTTTTGAAAATTTCAACCCGAAGATGTAATCCGATCATGCTGGCCAACGAACTTGAACTTTCGTTTTGTGTCCTTAACATTTTAAAATTTGTTTGAAGTTTCTAGCACAATTCTACGGACAGTTATCGTCTGGAATGACACATACATACATACACACATACTTATATACATACATACATACATAAAAAAAAGTCCAGTCATGCAGCATGACCCCATGAGCGAATTTTTGAAGAATATTACCGATTTTTACAACCAGCGAACGGCATTATTTCAATTTTTGACTGATTTTTCAACTTTGAAATTTTTGAAAACTTGATACATATTCTTATAGGAAATTTTACGCTGATTCCGAATATACCACATGTTAGTATGCTGAAAAAATTATTTCGCACGACAAATCGCAAAAAACAGGCTATTTTGAAATTTTTGACTACATTTTTGAAAATTTCAACCCGAAGATGTAATCCGATCAAGCTGGCCAACGAACTTGAACTTCCGTTTTGTGCCCTTAACATTTTAAAATTTGTTTGAAGTTTCTAGCACAATTCTACGGACAGTTATCGTCTGGAATGACACATACATACATACATACATACTTATATACATACATACATACATACATACATAAAAATGCGTTAAATTTCAGGATATGATTTAGAATAGCCTGAAACGGATTTCTGCATAAAAGTTTTTCAAAAATTCAGATTCTACAAATTTTGAGGCGAGAGCAATAGCTTAATTTTCTTCAAAAATTCGCTAAAACCCAGTGCCAACTGCTGTGTTTTTGTTATCAAGAAATGAAGTTGATCAAATGGGAATGGGTGAGTTATTCAAAGGAAGTCAAGTGAGAGCGTAGGGAACTGGGGGTCATGATGGGGTCATTCGACTGTTTGGGAGATCACATCAAGGAGGGATACAATGTCTTCCGAATGGGAATCAACAAAAGGTCAAAGAGGCTTTAAACATCTGAAACTGAAAGGAACATGAGAAGGAAACTGCCACGTGTAGGGAAGTTAAGGAAAAGGGTGAAATGAGAAAAGTGAGCGAGGGAAAAGGCCCAGCGATAGATGTTAAGGATAATTTAGTTACGAGCGGAGGGGATCGAGGAGAGCGGGTGAGGGAGGGATTTGGTTGATTAAGGGGGGAAGAAAGGACAGGGACGAAGGAAGGGGTTTCCCCAGTAATTACGGGCGAGATGGAAGGAGAGATGAAAGTCTTGGAGTCGAAGCGCCATTAGACTCAGTAGAAAGGAGGGGGTTTTAAGGGGGAGTAAGGGAGCGAGGACTTTAAATTAAATCCCTCTTTAAGGGCGGTGCCGGTATTATTGAGGGTGGAGTTCGCGGGAGGGAGGAGCAAGGAAAATAAGCCTCCCCCTTACTTCAGTTCCCTTCAGCTCCTTCGACCTTCGTACATCATCCCCTCTCTCCTCCTCTCGCCCCTTTCTTTATCTTCCTTCGACTTCCTCCTCTTCATCCGCCCTCCTTTTCCCGGTATTTCATCCGGCACAAGACAAACCTGGGGAGGGGCACTTAATTACCTTCTCCTTGTCTCTCAAACTCCTTTGCGAAGCCCCCCTTTACCGCTCCCTATCATCCCCTACAGCTTCCTCCTTCGACCTCCCAAACTGTCTACATCCAAGATTCGTTTCTCCTTTCCCCCACCCGCCCCCACTCCACTCCTCATCCCTCCGGGGTAATTACGCCTCACTGAGCAAAGGAAACCCTCCGTATCGAATACCTCGCCAATATTCTCAAGTCCGCCTCTTCCAAGTCAAAATGAGAACATTCCTTTTACCTGTTTCCTTTCACCGCAACAGCCTTAGTACTCTTAGACCCGAACCCTGCTGGCACCCTTTAGACCGATATCACCGCAACGAGTCCCCTTTATTACATAAACTACAGAATCTGAACTAAGAAGCCTGTCGGTACACAATATTCCAACTTTGTATTATATTTTTGTGCCTTAGCCCCACAGAATGTTTTTAGATGGTTCAAATCTTTATATTTCTCTGCTGAAATTTTGATTCTCTTCGTGTAAGCTCGTTCAGGGAAGTAGAATTCATTACTCTTGAGTTCAGGTGCTGCGCCTAGAATGGTTGAAGGTCGGGTTGCTTGACGCTTTTTGCTGCTTGTTTTTTGGCTCGTTTTCTTGGTCGGATTAGGGACAATGAAGGAACTGGCGAAAGCTCCATTGTACGAATCTCGATAGTACACCAACCGAGGATGATTCACCTCGATTTTCAGTTCTCTTAACGGTCTTATCTTCATTGGTGGTTTTGGAACGTAAGCAGGCTCCAAAAATTTTGTCCACCCTCTCACATGATATTGATTGACCCTCTCTACAACAAATGGTGAAGGCTTGCGTCGGGCATCTCTAAAAATTTTGATCCAATCTTCAGGGATTTCGGTTCTGGCTTTTTGAGGGACAAGACCCATGTCTTTGTCGCATTCAAGAGGTAACTCGATCACAGGAGGATCACAGTTTAGTTGTACACTGGCCAAAAAGTAAACTGAAACTAGAATAAGGATCGCAATACAGATATCGATACCAAGTCTGTGATCCACAGAAACAACTAGGGTTGGAGAAGGAGAAGCGAGGGTTTATACGTTACCTGGTTCTTCCCCAGAACCGCGCGAGTTACCTGGTTCTTCCCCTGTAAGCAGTTCTTTCACTCAACCTTTTCACCCACTTGGGCTGACTTTTCGCTGGTTTTGACTTCACCATCGTGTTCCGCAGCCTTGAAAACATAAGGTACCGTCTCTAACTCCATTTTGTGAAAAAATCGAGTTACCTGGTTTTTCCCCTGTACTCTTCAGTTCTTCTCAGAGTTTATTTATTGCAAGCTTTCGACATAAACATGTCATCCTCAGGCGTCTTCGTTTCTAAAAAAATCACATGTAACAGACAACCCTCACACCCTGACAACCCCATTGGCCATAAAAGCCTGACGGATGAACCACGAATCAATCAATCACAATATTCCAGATAAAACTGGTTGCTGAAATATCGATCTGAATCGAACCACATCAGTAACGTCAAACCATAGGTGGTTATGTAAAGTCGAAGTGAAAAGGATTGAGGCTGAAAATTCGAACAACAAGGGTATGTATTTACATGCGACTCTTGGAGCTCAAATATTTCGACAAGAAATGCCACTGGATATACTATTCTTTCATTCAACTCACTCTACGTACAGAAAATCTTGATACCAGTATGGTTATCTTCGATCTCTGGATTTGGTTTATTAATTTCAATAACTTTATAATCGACCAAGAAGAATGTTTTTAACCTCCACCACGTTCCACCACGTAAGTGGACTAAGAGGTCATGTTGCCATTCTTGCCATTACAAAGTTTCGTTTTCTTTGGAGGTACACAATCCATTTCGAATTAAATTTAAACGCCATATTTTTACATACCTCCCGATATTCCTTATAAACAAATAGGTTTACCCGAATTAATTAATAGAGATAAAATATTGATGATAATAGTTGAAAACGTGTGAACCCATTCATTACAGCGGCGTCCCCTATGAATGAGTTGTCTTACGATTTTGGTTAAACGGGTGAGGAGGGGTTATAAAGAGTGTGTGACTGAAAGCGTGTGTTTGAGAGAGAGGGGGGAGGGATGGAGAGAAGGAGAGAGAGATGCTTCATTAATTTAGAAACACGAAAGTACGTAATTGACTGAGATAGGTGACATAAATAATTTGATTTACATGCAATGTACGTGAATGGGTATATACTAAGCAAATCTTTACAAGCTTGACTGAGACATGCATGTCCGACTGTTGAGGGAACACGTAAATGCCAATATCCCACTAGGGGAAAGAGAGAGAGATAAACAGGGTGAGTCCCTCGTAGATGCAAAAAACAAATTGGGCGAAACTACATCAAAAATGGAGTAAAATGCCGCTAACCTCATATTTTTATCTCAATCCGTACTCGAGATATGATTTTTTAAAGGTTTTTTCAGGAATACCGTGTTTTTTTTCCTTTTAAACTCAAATTTCTCCAATTTTCCTCACTTAATTTTAACTTTCAACCTCATTTTCGGTATCAGCATCACATTTCCTATAAGAATAGTGTACTTGGGTTCTTAAAAAGTATCATCCGAAGACCCTCACATCAGCTCAATCATTGAGAATTTTGAAAAAATAATATTTCTGAAAATCTTTAAAACTTTACTACTCTTTTCAAAAGAATCCTGGAAACTGGCAAATCTCATGAAAACTGCTTCATCTAATATGCTTTCCAACGGTATTATCAATTTTACTTTTATTTTGTTATTTAGGGGAGAAAATAATGTTTTAATGTTGAAAAATGTGGGTTTTTCAATGAAATTGTTGGTTTTCTCGAAAGATGACCCTCCATGAAAAAACGAGTATGGGATCGTTTTCTATGTATTTTTTCTCGCTGGATCAAATGTAAACTCTTGCAGATCTCTCAACTACGTTATAATCGAGTTTTACACTTTAATTAACTTGTTTTACCCCATAACACACATACATTTAATCGTAACAAACAAACTAAACATTTGCGATTTTAAGTGTAAAACTCGGTTATAACGGAGTTGGAGAGATCTACAAATGTTACCATTCGATACAGCGTGAAAAAATACATAGAAACCGACCCCTTACTCGTAGGTTCATGGAGGGTCATCTTTCGAGAAAACCAACAATTTCATTGAAAAACCCACATTTTTTAACATTAAAACATAATTTTCTCCACTAAATAACGAAATAAAAGTAAACTTGATTATACCGTTGGAAAGAGTATTAGACGAAGCAGTTTTCGTGAGATTTGCCAGTTTCCAGGATTCGTTTTGGAAGAGAAGTAAAGTTTTAAAGATTTTCAGAAATATTATTTTTTCAAAATCGTCAATGTTTGAGCTGATGTGAGGGCCTTTGGATGGTACTTTTTAAGGATCCAAGTACACTATTCTTATATTAAATGTAATGCTGATTCCGAAAATGTGGTCAAAAGTTAAATTTGAATGAAGTAAAGTGGAGAAATTTGAGTTTAAATGGAAAAAAACACGGTATTCCTGAAAAAACATTTAAAAAAATCACTCTGTATAGATGACATCCAGTTTTAAGAAGTTATCTAGACTCCATATGTGACTTTGACCCAAGTTTCATAAGCTTTGGTTACGTGGGTTCGGGGGAAAGCTCTGGACAGCGTACGGCAAACGGTTGTTTTTATTTTAATTTATTTTATTTTTTTATTGCTAGCTGCTCCGGCTCTCTTCGCTCGCCTCCACGTCCAGCTGGTGTCCACCAACAGGTGTATTAAAATTGAAACGTGTAGGGGATGTTGCTCGCTTCGCTCGCTCGGTATGGCTGTATATGTGTAGGAAATACCCCGTCTATTATTCTGTTGAAATGCCTTTCAAACGGAAAGGTTCCTTCCATCAAGAGGTTCCCCTTCAGGTAAAAAGGGCCTGCTCGCAGATTCCTCATACGGTGGCCTCAATTAACATCTCATTTCAATCGCTTCGCCGCCCTTTTCCCCTCGCATTTTGTCCAACTTCCCGTCACTCTTTTCGATATTCGATATCGCATTCAGATTCGGCGGAATCAGAACTGTATTTCTCCCGAAAAACGTCCCTTTATCGGGTCAATTTTAATGAGCAAAAAACGGAGATTTTCGTCAGAATTTTCAAGAAAACTGGTCCGTACTCTTTCATTTTTTGACGCATTTCCCGATACTTTTTTCGTAATCCGATCGCGCCGTCGTCTTTCTTGTACAAAAACCTACGAAACCGGTATTTTTTCGGAATTTTCTACGGCCGTTTAGAGGGGTAGGGGAAATGGGAAAGTCGAAAAGAAATTTATTTTCTAGTCGATTACTCACAAAGATTAATCTTAACCCTGCGTCGACCACGTGGGAGCTAGAGTAATAGTCGCCCACGTGGGGTCCACCAGGACCCCACTCACATTTCTGGCTGTGCCGCCCTAGCGTCAAAACATCATGCAATCAATTTTGAGGTGTCTACGAGGATACCCTCCTAATATTGTGTCTAAGGTAGCAAAGCTGCAGCTTGTAAATCTGAAATTACATGGGCCAATGAATTTCCTCATCTCAGAAAACCAAAAACGCAGGAGAAAGGAATGAAAAGCAAAACGTTCAAGTCTTTTATTTATATCAGAACGAAATATAAACTTTAGTCAACTTTTTAGGCATATAAAGTCTAAGTAGGCCCATTGTTTTTGAATAAAATCAGGAACTTCAGCCAACACAGAACTTTTTCGAAAATTGCCTTTTCAGAGGAACAAAAAACCACTAACACTACATACTTATCATACTAAAGTCAGACTTGAATTTACACACTAAAATCAGACTCAGGCAAATCAGACTTGGACAAATCGGTCTTAGAGATCCTGAATGGCACATATAAACTTAGAAAATAGAAACAAATCATAAAATACGTTATAAAAACATGTCATAGGATCTAATCCTTCCACAGCGAGCAATTAAGGAGGTATTTCTCTTTTGTTCTTTCGCATGGTGCCTACGAAAGTGAGTTTACATCTAGTGAGCTCCTCCGCTAATTCGTATGACGTGAACCAATCGTTTGCAATCACGTTGCGATTGGTATTTTTTATGTTTTCACAACAAAGAACTCGTCGGACACTAAATCATCGTTAGGCAAGATTTCGTCCTCCACTTCACTGTCTAATTCTTCAATCAGCTCTTCTCTCTCTTGTCTCTCCAACTCTGCTCTGATTAGCTCCTCACCAATGAAACAAGGACCTCCCCGAACTGACATATTTTTTTCACAAAACGAGAACGAGATAGAAATTAAAGTTCCATTCAGGTTGAAATTTACCTATCCAAAATATGTACTAGTATGCACAGAAAACGACTGGTTCACATTCCCAGTTTTTTCCATGGTGCAAACAGGAAAACTAAGTAACCAAACGATTGAAAATTAAGACAAAACATGTGTGTGAATGTGCCGAAATTTTTTTTTCACGGAAGTCCACGTGGGGTCCACTCAGACCCCAACAACGGTTTTCATCAAACAGAAATGAATTAAAAAGGTACACTCTCCTGGAGAAAAATTGCTACTTAGCCAACCTCTCGAGCAGTACTGAGTAGGAAGCTACTCGAGGAGCAGGCAGTGAGGGGCAAAGTGGCTATAAGGGAGGGGGGGAAAGGTGCGCATGGGGCCCACCTGGAAAATTAAGATGCACTGCCTTAAACGCACTGAAGACTCTAATGAATAAGGCAATGTTTTTCGCCGATTGCGTTCCTGGATTTGAATAAACTAAGTACAAAAGTATGTGGTCAGAAACTGGAGCTCTCACTCTTCTTAGTAGGCGGTGTTCAAGTTATTACCTACTAGCCGCCCCGGCTCGCTACGCTCGCCTCCACGTCCAGCCGGGGGGCAAGCCCCCCGGACCCCCCATTAAATTGTTCGCTTCGCTCGCAAAATGTGGCATGTAGGGAATTTTGCTCGCTTCGCTCGCAAAGTGTGGCATGTAGGGAATGTTGCTCGCTTTGCTCGCAAACGGTAGATCCCTAAGGGTAGGTTTAACGTGTGTAGGGGATGTTGCTCGCTTCGCTCGCAAACGGTAGATCTCTAAGGGTAGGTTTAACTTCTGTAGGGGATGCTGCTCGCTTCGCTCGCTTGAGGAAGTTATACTGCCCACCCAACTTGGCAGACGTTTTTTTCTGTTGGAAATTCTTACAAACAAATTAAATCTTATAAAACTACGTGGAACCACGAAAAGTTTATTAAGGAATGTTGCTCGCTTCGCTCGCAAGGTATTGCTGCATATTCCGACATGTGAATAGCTAAAACTACCTACGAATTTGCACCGCTTGGGATTTGGAACCCCAAAGGGTGTTAGGGCATCATTAGCGACCGTTATGTGACCGTTATGAATAGCTCGCAAGAGGCCAAGAGCGAACTTTGAGTCCCTTCAACTCGCATTATTGTGAAACGGTGGCCCGGGTTGATTAAAAATGTAATTTTAAACGCTTCCCTTGCTTCCGCTCGCAATTTGATCGACTTCCCGTCACTTTTTTCGATATCCGATTTCGGATTCAGATTCCTCGGGATCAAACCTTTATTTCGCCCGCGAAAACCGTTCCGAAAAACGTACCTTTATGGGGTATATTTTAATGGGAAAAAACCTAGTTTTTCGTCGGACTTTTCGAGAAAACGGGTCCGCACTCTCGCATTTTTTTGACGCATTTGCCGATACTTTTTTGACAATCCGATCGCGCCGTCGTCTTCCTCGTACGAAAACCTACGAAACCGGTATTTTTCCGGAATTTTCAACGGCCGTTTAGAGGGGTAGGGGAAGCGGGGAAGTCCAAAAAGCGCACATTAATTCTTACTTCGACCCCCCTCCCGCCCTACTGCCCATGGTTCGGCTGGGATTAGACAATTTTAAATTCGCTCGTTCCACCTTTCGGAAAATCTCAAGAAGATCCCCCCACTCGTAGACTCCCCCCACTCAGCCGTTTGGCCGTGCATTGACACGACAGGCAGACAGACAGACGGAGTTTCATTCTTATAAATAGTATAGATTGGTGATAACCAACAACTTTTGGAACTCATCAAACATCGTCATATCGATCGACCTCGTCAATCAAGACCTCATTTGTGAAACCAATATAGCGGAATATTTTCCGCAGACTCCCGTGAGTATAATGAGAGTAAACGGATAGGGTGGGGGGATTATTGATTAGTTCGCACCTGGACGTGATCCCCCTCCCCTCACTCTCATCCAATGTACGGTAGTGACCGGCCGCAAAACATGAGATAATTGCGGACCTCTCACAATTAATCACTGCGCGGTGTTACCGATAAATAAGGCCATCAAACCCCCTCCACCGACCATACTTTACCGAACCATCACCCTGATCGCAGATATGGCCTACTCATGGTCCACCTCGCCCGCTCATCTCAAGCGTTTCGCTTGATTAACGTTGATTAGGATGGTTCATCCGAACGGTGATGTAGAAAACGTGAATAATTGCTCTGGTTGAGGCGACCAATGGGGTCGAATGGCTGAGAGAGGAGAAAAGGATCAAGTTATTAGTTTGTCACATGTGCATTTTCTGTAAACCAACCAACTATAGTACGAACTAAATCACTCTCGACGAAGTTGTGGAAACCCATTACAAAACGGAATTTAGTGAAAAACGTTGTCTATTTCCACGAAAAATAAAGAGTTACAATGTTAAATCGATTTCGACGGTTAGGCCATCATCAGTAACAAACAATAACTATGTATGGATGTATGGATCAAAATTACTTTTTATTCGAGGGGCAATGCTATACACAGCCAGGGGTTGCTATGGGTTCCCCGTTATCTCCTCTGCTTGCAGATATTTACATGGATTATCTTGAGCAACAAATATTTACAACTTTTAACTCAAATAATCTTCTCTATTGGTATAGATATGTCGATGATATCATCATTTTATGGAAGGGCACAGAAAGACAACTAAATTCTTTTCACGAAAAAATCAATAAATTAGATCCCTATATCAAATTCACCCTCGAATTCGGCGGAAATAAACTAAATTTTCTTGATCTGTCCATCTCTTTGGTAAATGAGAAGCATGATTTTTCAATCTATAGAAAAGATGCATATAGCGATATAACGATCCATAGTAGTTCAAATCACCCTTCAGTACATAAGCATGCAGCCTTCCATAGTATGATCAACCGAGCACTATCTATTCCAATGAGTGAACAAAATTTATCAAAAGAAAAATCCATTATCAAAAGCATAGCGGCTAGTAACGGATATGGAGGAGATCTCGTTGATACCATATGGGATAAGGTTCTTAGGAAAAAGAGTAGGGAAAAAGTTTCCAATCTGGCTCGGGAAGATGTAACTTTAGAAGAAAAGCACAAGGATAAGTTTACCTAACTATGGGAAAATTTCTTATAAAATTGGCAAAATTCTATCATCGAGAGGTTATAAAGTAGGTTTTAAAACTAAAAATAGTCTTAAAGCATTACTAGGATCCGTTAAGGACAAAATTAGTGTGCAGGATAAAAGTGGAGTTTATAAATTAAAATGTTCTTGTGGCTACGAATATTGCGGTCAGACTGGTAGGAAATTTAGGGAAAGAATAGACGAGCATATGGAGGATTTCAGGGAAAATAAGGGTAAGTCTACATTTGCAAAACATCTTAAGGAATCTAATCATAGTTACAATTTTGATTTGACAGACAGACAGTTTGTAGAATTTCTTCATTTTTGCCCAAACCGAGGTATGTTGAATGTACTTGAAAAATTCGAAATTGTCAAAAGTGATAGGTCTGGTAAATGTTTAAATGAGGATATACCTCAATATATTTCACCACTGATAGGTCAATTTCTGTAAACCTTGGAATTATCCCTTCACACTGTTGAAACCCTATTTAGTTATTTCCCACCTTTCACTTCATCTGATTAGCTATAATCCCCTTTCACTTTGTATGCACTTAATTGGTTGTACCTCCTGCCCCCCTTTCCTTTCTCTCGACCAATGGGATTCAATCTCCCTTTCACTTTGTTTGCACTTGATTGGTTGTACCTCCTGCCCCTATCCTTTCTCTTGACCAATGGGATTCAATGTCCCTTCACCTGTGTCCTTTCTAATGTGTCTTCAGTTATTGTTTGTTACTGATGATGGCCTAACCGTCGAAATCGATTTAACATTGTAACTCTTTATTTTTCGTGGAAATAGACAACGTTTTTCACTAAATTCCGTTTTCTACTATAGTAAATGTTGTGAATTTAAGAATTGTGTTCCCACTTAACTACTGAACTACTGATAATGTCCTAACTTAGGGTTTACGAGAGGCGAGGAAGGTATGTGAAGGAACTTTATAAGTATCTGCCCGGCGAAACAATACGTGCACTTTGTGTGGGATAAGATCTTGGAGTTCGACTACACAGTATCACCGTGAGCTACAAAGTTCCCCGCAGAACATTATAAAATTTGTGCGAAAAATTATGCGGGAAAATGTACTCAAAATTCATTAATATTCGCTAAATATCCAATAAAAACTCCCTAAAAACAGCTAAAAATTCCCAAATTTTTTTTAAATTGTCGGATATTATTTAGAACAAAATTCGTTGCCATAAAATTTGTAGTTCATTATTTCTTTGCAGCCATAGTGCTCAAATGTAAAAAAAAAGTTACATAAATATCGCACTGTTGGTTCACAAGGGGCGCAACTCAAAAAATGGCATTTTCGAGTTATTTACACTGTTAAAACCACCAGAACGAGATCTACATGCAAGGTACAAGAGGCGTTTTGATAGTACCAACTATTGCCGCTAGAATGCACAAAGAGTCCCTGTTGCATTTTTAGAGTTGGAGGGGATTGTTCAAGAACAAGGGGCGCAAGTCAAAAAGGTTTTATGACAGTTTGTAAGCGCCTACCTAGGTTCCCCCTTCCAGCTAGAGTTGCTAATTGCATGTGTGTCCTTTATTTCATTTTAGTTTATTTATGGTTCATTAATTACTCACTTACCTTCTCTCTTTTGTTTTATTATTTCTAATAATGAACCTTAGTATTTTAGTTCGAGTTACGGATTCAGTTGTTGATTTCGAAGTTTTCAGGATAATTTCCATGTACTTCCATGCTAATGCCATGGTACTATGCAATGTAAGTCTGAAAAATGTATTGTGATTTTTCTAGTTCAATATAGCAGAAAATTTTGAAATTTCGTGGTTTAAAAGTCATTAGATTATGGAACTACTAATTTTGTGAAACTTCAATTTTTGAACTAAGAATTTTGTCATCTCATGAGTCATTAGACTGTACAGAATAGGATGTGGATGTTCCATTGTTAGATAAAAAAGTATATAAGTACATTTTTCAAAGATTATTTGTCATGATTTCAGCGCCAATTTAATTTATTACTTGATAATGCATTGTTTTTCTTCTCCAATTATTGTATGCAAAAGTGGGAAGGGAATGGGCCCAACTCAAAACGACAGCTAGAGTGATCAAAATACAATGGGCGCAACTCCAAATTGAATCATTTTTCGGGTATTTGTATATTTTTTTAAAAGTAAAATTGGTTATGAGTCATACAAGACCTAGTGCCATCAAAAGTTCAGTAGTTTCCTCACAAACGCAAAAATAATTCAAGAGCTAACCAATATAGCAGCGACACAATTGAGGTGAGAAGAATTGCAAAAACTTTGAAAGCGTTTTCCCAAAAACTACATTTTTTGAGTTGCGCCCCTTGTGAACCAACAGTGCGATATGTATAACAAATAATTTACAAAAATTCGCTCATACAAACATGCTGCATGACTGGAATTTTTTTTTCTGCATTTCTGTTGTTGGTGGTGAGGAGACTGAATTTTTAAACTGGTGTAAGACAGCGCATGTACGCTCTCCTAATCTCATACGGTTGTCACTGGGAATAGGTCACGTGTATTATTTGTATGGCCTGACCGCAACGACAACCGCGCTGCTACGCATAATCGCGGAAACCCCCGTTCGGTCTTCGATGATTTGCCTTTACATTAATTCAAGCTGAGACAATGGCCCGAGCAATCATATGTTGATGGCAACGAGCGGGCGGATATTGAATGGGAGGTTTCTATGGGTGCGGCAACAAAGGAAAACGACGGGGCAGCCTTCGGGACGATGTGATCCATCGACGTCTGCTTGGAGCGAACGCTCGGCGAATATATGAAAGGATCTTCTTGCATCCATTAGTGATCAATTCGCACCTGTTCGTAAGCTGGGGTAATCCGACTGGCGAGCAGGTTCGCTGTTTGACACTGCTCGACATTCATCAGGAGGAACAAAGTAGAAGCTGCCAAGAGGTCAATGAAGGTCCTACAAGTGTGCATTGAACGTAGATTAACACGTCAATGGAATTTAGCAAAGCGTGCATCTACCGAACGGGGTGACTTCATGCTCGTATGCTTCCTCTTGATGTGAAGAAACAACACACGCAATGATATAATCATTACCGGTTAAATACCATTTTTAGCAAATTTTTGAAGAAAATTAAGCTATTGCTCTCGCCTCAAAATTTGTAGAATGTGAATTTTTGAAAAAATTTTATGCAGAAATCCGTTTCAGGCTGTTCTGAATCATATTCTGAAGTTTAACGCATTTTTTTATGTATGTATGTATATATGTATGTATGTATATATGTATGTATATATGTATGTATGTATGTATGTATGTATGTATGTATGTATGTGTCATTCCAGACGATAACTGTCCGTAGAATCGTGCTAGAAACTTCAAACAAATTTTAAAATGTTAAGGACACAAAACGAAAGTTCAAGTTCGTTGGCCAGCATGATCGGATTACATCTTCGGGTTGAAATTTTCAAAAATGTAGTCAAAAATTTCAAAATAGCCTGTTTTTTGCGATTTGTTGTGCGAAATAATTTTTTCAGCATACTAACATGTGGTATATTCGGAATCAGCGTAAAATTTCCTATAAGAATATGTATCAAGGTTTCAAAAATTTCAAATTTGAAAAATCAGTCAAAAATCGAAATACCTAATGCCGTTCGTTAGTTGTAAAAATCGGTAATATTTGTATGAAACATTGTCCAAATTCAGATTGTCTTTAAATCTACAAGATTAGTTTAATAATAATAAAGTATGAGTACCTCCTAATTATTTTTAACAATTTGATTCCATATTTGTCTATCAAAATCATAAACTAAAATTTCTCTACACGATCAATAGCGACTGAAATGTCGAAGATTTCCTAAAAAATTCGCTCATGGGGTCATGCTGCATGACTGGACTTTTTTAGTTGTCTTTTCAGCGGCTCTAACAATCTATATAATACTATTATAATTTATCTACAATGGGTTCTTTCTTAGTCGGTAAATAAACATAATTACTGACCTACTGATCTGGTATCATCTAAGTCCCACAGTTGTAACTGATTTTGAAAAGTTAATCATGAAGATCCCTATTCAAACAATTTAGAGTGCAGGACATTGCATTTTTAAGCTCTTCGAGACTGAGAAAGAGTGCGAAGGGGCGTTGGTAATAGATGCATCCAATCTATTCAACTTGTGACAATGCACTGATTGCCATACTCAACAAGTACCTCTAGAATTGTCTGATATTATATTTAATTACATCAATGAGACAAAGGAAAATGATTGGTACACAGAATTAAGCCTTTTATAGAAAAATTAAGCCTCTCTGTGATAGATGAGTGGTTAACCCAAAAAAGTCTGAAATTGAATTATAATAAAACTAATTTTATGGCGTTCGCTCGGACGACCGCAACTATCCCCAAGCTACATAAAATCATTATACACAATAAACTTTGCCAAAGTATGAATAAACTACAATGTAACTGCCCTTTTATAACACAAGTGAACGAAACTAAATATCTTGGAATATTTATCGATTAGTGTTTAAATTTTGACTACCACATCAACTATCTTAATAGTAAACTTCGAAAATTCTTTCCAGTATTTCGGGAGATTCGTAACTTTATGTCTCTTGGCCTAAAGAAGCAAATCTACATCGCACTTATACAATCCCTACTCATATATGGAATAGTTGCTTGGGGATCAACATATAAAACGAAATTACAACCGCTTATAATCACCCAAAAGGCCCTCATCAAAACCCTTCTCAAAAAACCCAGACTATTTGCAACAGCTTCACTTTTCAACTTATTTAAAGTCCTTGATTTTCACAGATTATACAAACAAACCACAACGATATATACTTACAAAATGTTTTTAGCAAATAAAATTGTCAGATTAAATACAGCTAACAGGAGTGGCGACAAAATTACCTTGCTCACACCGCGCTGTAACTCGGCATCGGCTCAAAGATTTTACCTGTTTCAAGGGGCTACTTTCTTTAATAGCCTACCAACAAAATTGAGAAGCTCCGCGGTAAATTTAAATGTTTTTAAGAAAAATATTATGCACTTCAGTAATGTTGTAATTATTCTATGTTCTTGTAAATATGTATAAGATTGGAATAAATTTTCTCATGTAGATATTAGGTATACATACTATATGGCTCTTTAGAAGAGAATTATATTTTTCGTTTTGACGCTCCCTCTTCCAGCACGAGTTTGACTCAAAGGAAGAGTGTAGCATTGCATATATGTTTTTTTCTCTAATTATGTAATTTTTTTGTATATTATTATTTAATAAATGCGATATTTATTTAAAAAAAAAAAAATAAAAATAAAAAAAATTCCATAAATATACAATTAAGCAGTATGTGTTTATTCAACGAACTAATTATGATTAGCTCCAAGAAGAATACTAAGGGGATTCTAATAAAATTGAAAGTAGTTATATTTAAATTAACTAATTTTAATTAACCAATATTTAAATTAACTAAATTTATTCAAATTAAGTTATATTTAAATATTCAATTTAAAATGAGAGACACTGCAAGGAGTAAATCAAAGGGCTGAGTCTGGATAGCAATAGGTATGCAGGTATTGGGAATCAACAAATGATATAGGTATCTACAATTCCTAAAATGCAGTCTAAAAGGTGGCGTACCGTCTGGTTTGGTAGACAAGAGCACAATGAGGTTCCCAGGAAGAGAACGGCTTGATCACTGCAGGTGATCGGTTCAGCGATTAAGCTGTTATTCGTAGGAGCTCCGACAAAAACTGTTCAGGAATTTTACAGTCCACCCTCCTTGGCACTCAATTTGACACAACCACGAATGTCCAATGTGTGGTTGCCGAAAATTGCAATCCTGAGGGTGTGGCCGCTATAGAAACGGGTGGTATTGGTCCTAGTGTTAAATATTGCATCCATTTGTTATACAGGGTGATTCCCTCGCAGATGCGAAAAAAATTTGGGTGAAACTACATCAAAACTGGAGTAAAATGCCGCCAACTGCATATTTTTATTTCAATCCGTTCTCGAGATATGATTTTTCAAATGTTTTTTCAGGAAAACCGTGTTTTTTTCCTTTTTAAACTCAAATTTCTCCACTTTACTTAATTCAAATTTAACTTTTGACCTCATTTTCGGAATTAGCATTAGATTTACTATAAGAATAGTGTACTTGGGTTCTTACAAAGTACCATCCAAAGGCCCTCACATCAGCTCAAACATTGACGATTTTGAAAAAGAATAGTTCTGAAAATCTTTAAAACTTTACTTCTCTTCCAAAACGAATCCTGGAAACTGGCGAATCTCACGAAAACTGCTTCGTCTAATACTCTTTCCAACGATATAATCAAGTTTACTTTTATTTTGTTATTTAGTGGAGAAAATTATGTTTTAATGTTAAAAAATGTGGGTTTTTCAATGAAAATGTTGGTTTTCTTGAAAGATGACCCTCCATAAACCTACGTGTATGGGGTCGGTTTCTATGTATTTTTTCACGCTGTATCGATTGGTAACATTGGTTATAACCGAGTTTTACACTTAAAATCGCAAATGCTTAGTTTGTTTGTTACGATTAAATGTATGTGTGTTATGGGGTAAAACTAGTTGATTAAAGTGTAAAACTCGATTATAACGTAGTTGAGAGATCTGCAAGAGTTTCCATTCGATCCAGCGAGAAAAAATACATAGAAACCGACCCCATACTCGATGGTTCATGGAGGGATATCTTTCGAGAAAACCAACAATTTCATTGAAAAACCCACATTTTTTGAAATTAAAACATTATTTTCTCCCCTAAATAACAAAATAAAGGCCTTAGGAATTCAAGTATTTTAGAGCCTATGTAACGTGATCCATAAGAGCTAAGTTAGAGCGTAACTTAGGCAGGTACGTATGGATTATTGAAGTTTGTACTCTCTCTGCAAGTGTGTAATGAATGTTGTGAATATATTAGTAAGCCACGGGCGAAGAGATAGAAAGGGGCTGGGATGCAAACTTGATAGGAAGGACTAATAATTCAGAAGGCTTTGAATTACAGGATGCGTACATTAGGTGGCGGAGGAGGCTTCTAAAGGGAGGGGGGGAGACGTCTCTTATTGCTTTCTCGGAGATTCTCCAAGCGTTTTCCCGCTTCGCTGAGTTCTCCTTCAGAAAGGACTTCTGATAGAAGGTGGTGAGGGGGGTCGAACGTCAGATGAAGTGCAGCCTTTGATCACGATGTTTCACCACTCCCAGGAGAGGAGGAAGACTTGAAGCTTGATTGGATCCCTTTTGTGCGGGAGGCGGGCACCGCGGAAGGCGGCAACGACGTGTGTGCGTGTGTCTTCGCATTTAATCCCTCCTCTCAAGATCCGCGGTAGTTCCCTCTCACTCGCACTCCCAGTTGTCCCACCTATCTCCATCTCACTCGCCCCCTTCCCTTCCACCGTACTTCGCTCTCTTCACTTCTCTTCAACCAGCCCCCAGCACTTCGTCGTCACTCCAAGAAAGCTTGAATCCAAGGAAAATCGATAGTCTCCGCCTCTTCCTTGATCTTGAGCGCTTTCTGCCTCGGAGAGGCTTCAGAACTCTCCCATTTCCTTCATTAAAACTTGGTAAGCCCTCCAAACGTTAATGAAACACGACGCTCAACTCTGAAGAAATTCCGAGTCATTATAAGTTTACCCAAGTTCCTTTGGGGCCCGTAATATTGGCAAACCCCGTTTCGTAAGACGTTTTCAACACCAACAAAATTGCCGAAGTCAGCGAACTAGTTTCACTCTTGGAAATTCACGCTCACCGAACCCATCAGTCGGTAATAACTCTTTGAATAAGCTTTGAGTTCGTCAAATAACTTTGAAATGCACCTTCCAATTACGTAGAGTGGCTGAAATCTCTTTTAGCAAATTTCCTAAGCATTGAAGCAATGGCCCAGGAAATTTTGAAATTAAATTTTTCAAAATTGTTTTTCATTAAAGAGCACTTGGCCGTCAAAACATGTAATAGAAATGTGTTTATTGCACACAATAGTATTTTAGCAGGTCTGTGCAAAACATGCAAATCTTGGGAAGTTCTCAAAATTATAGTCACTTAAAGCACTGACACTAAGCGGAAACGACCGACTCTAACCCGGAACTGACCGCAAACCAACACAAAGAACACTCAAAACAAAACTTATTTGTTCTCCTTCAATCCTAAAATGGAGTACAGGAATGATGATAGCATGGATCTAGAAACTTCTACATACACCCACACACACACATACTCGTAAATATTCAAAAATTTTGAATTTAAAATTTTTGGAGCTAATTTGCAATAGTTTCATGTTCAAAAATTTGCTAAAAAGAAAAATATTCTGAAGTATTGATTTTTATGTTCGTACGATTTGTTACCAAATCTAATGACATGACAAACGGTTAATTGTAACACCTACCCCGCAAGGGAAGATCAGATGTGATCCATGTTTCACGTCGTCAGCAATGCCATGAGAAAATAAATTCAGTTAATTGAGAGTTCCTAAAGCTATTGGGAGATAGAGTTGAAGTGCCTTATCATAAACGGAAAGCACTACTGCGTTTGTGCGGGGAGATGAGGCGCCTTATCTCCAATAAGACAGATTTATTCCACCCTAGATACATAAGACGCCTTATCCCTAACCTACCTACCTCATCTCTGATAACAAAGGTATTCATTTCATGTCTTCATAGAAACTATATTCATTTTCTTGTGCATACATTTTTAAAATCTGCCATTGCACAACCTATTAGTGAATAAGAAAAGAACTAGGAAACTTAGAAATGCTGGAAACTGAACATAAGGGATAGGTCTTCTTGGTGGTTTAGCATTACTTGAGGATACTTGACTTCATCAGGTTGAAATCCGGTGTGACTCGCCCCAGATGATAAAATCCCCAAGCACCTTGACCTGAATTGACTTATCGTTTAGGAACTCTCCAATGATTGCAAGTAACGCAGGCGTGAGATATCGCATAAAATCTTGTCCATTCTTCAATTATATCAATCCTAAAGCTTCTGTTTAGGTTAGTAGCTGGGCTGGGCATTGATCATTCTCAGGGGGATCAAAATAAGCCACCTTGGCTAAGTCTTAGATAAGTTATATGTGGATTGAATTGGACCTCGTTTAATAATTATCGATGGACCAGAGATCTTCGTCGAAGGGCTATCTAATGCAGAAATAATACACCTTTCTGTAATAATTTGCAGCGTTCTGCATCAAGGGTCTCTATCCTCTGTCACCTCTCTTGAGCTCGGATCTCGTCGAAAACTGGAGAACGCACAAACAGATTAACCCGTTTATTATAGCGTCGAACAAAAACATTTTCCGAAAAACAAAAACAAAGGATAAAACCCCAATGGCGTGAAAGGAATTAAAACGGGCCATTGTTTCCAATGTATTTCTGAACGATGAAGCTGCTTGGAGACCCGCGGTGCTTTTTATCCCGATCACATTCCCCCCATTATTTTAATTCAATCGTAACAAAAGAGCGTTCGTGCAAATATTTCCAAAGGTATTTTAATGTGTTGATGGCGATATCGGTGGACGGACCGTTTCGGGGCTTGGGGGCCGATGGTGGCCGGCAGGTGGTGTTTTGAGTGTTTATATTTCTCCGGCGAACAGTTTGTTATTATTAGAAATAACAGGGACCCATCTCGGACGCGCAAATGCAATCTAAATGCAATTTGGGAGCCCGTAAATGGAATATTGATAGCTGGGAAGAGGTCAGCTGCCGTACAAAATCGAACTGACAACACGATTTTTCATATAATTACCTTGAAAGAGTAAGTACCTATTGAGTGCCAGAGTGTGTAAGGGTAAGATTTGTTTACGTCTTGATCCCTTAGCGAAAACGAGATTGTAAAATTCCCGTTTTCGTCTCAATACGCACCGTCAGGTTCGTGAAACGCTTGACCATAACCAGAGAGAATTGGCTTTCATATTTTCTTTGCTCCCGCGCTATTTTTAAGAAGAACGAAAAACGACAAGGGCAAGTGAAATGATTAACCAAGCATGATGAAAACTTTAAATCGGTCATCACATATTAATTATTATAAATATTCAGACATCTGTTAGCCCTTCATGTACACTTGTATGTTTAGGTTTTGACAATTCTTTAATAGCGCTAGAGAACTACCTAAAGTCCTTTACACTCCGAAAAACACCTACCTAAGCCTCCAAAAATCAATACTCCGTTTCGTGCAGGTTTATCGGGCACGACGCGACCGAGGGAAACCGCGAGACGTTTTTCCTTAAGTGTCTGGATATGGTTGAGTGGGTGTCAGAGAGACTATTTTGGGCAGATGAAAGGAGGGTGTTTGCTAACCGTTGGCTGAACGGCTCTCTCTTGATCCTGAATCCTCGTCAGCATTTGCGTCTCTTGGCTAGGGATACTCGCTGATCATCGGCTGCCGATACTTCTTGGCGTCATAGGTGCGCAGGCGCCGAAGACCGGAGACCTGCGACCGGTCTGTGTTCCACTGCTTCCTCAAGGGACAAAATTCCGCCTCCGGACGGGTTCACAATTTCAGAACTAAGACCTCGAGCTGATGCTCGGCAAACAGTTTTATTCACTCGTGGGGCGTAAACGCTTCCCGAGTTGTCTCATTGGCGGACCCAATCATCGCCCAGCAATTTCCTCCAAGTCGTTCCTTGTAATTATTTCCGTTGTTCAGTGGGTGCCAGTTTTTGTGACGTAAGTCTCTGGGCGGTCAACAATTCTACTTACTCCATTCCAGGGTGCGAGTGGGGGAATTCAGCCTCATTTCAACGTCACGCCATTTCGCGGAATCCGCTAACATCAGCGCAGTCGTATTAGTGTAATTTGGGTCAGAGAACTGCATATTGAAGACGTCGACTTTTTTTTTTTTAGGTCTAGTAATTCCCTTACCTTTGTGTTTCTCCAACAAACCCAAAGTGGAACACTAGTTGATTGCGGATTATCTATAAATAATGAAATCCGTTTTATCTCCAAAACGAGAGGTGGATCATCGTGATGAAAGATTGAGCCCCAAAGGATCAAAAGCTATATCTAGCTTTATACTTACTATATCAATGGAAAACGTCCGTTCCTGGAAATAGTTAACCAGCAGGCAACATAAACGGCCGCGTTTTTCAAAAGTATTAAACAAAACTGAATTAATGAGATATTGGGAGTTTCGGTTGACATTTATCATGAAAGCCACAAACTTCGTTGATAACTTTATAGAATGAGTGCTCCTCTCCTTAATGAATTTAGATTTTATTTTACTCTCAATTACTTTACCTGTACATTTGTGGTAGAGGTGGGTGGAGAAATTTTTCAGTCTGTTTGGCTTCGTTTTTTAGAGCATTTTTGTAAAAAATGAAGCTATTGCAATGGCTTCAAAAATTTTAAAATAAAAGCCACAGTTCCTTTGAGCCTGACGGCTAAAATTAAAAAACATGAATATGCTTTAGCCGTACACGACTCACTCCTCGTCGATTCTCTGAACCCGACCCCCCATCGGCCACTGAACTCTGTTTATCATTCAAAACAAAAAAATGTTTTAGCTCCTCGCTCTCACTTTATTATAGAAATGATCACGACCATTGAGCTCTTGTGAGATGATGATCTCCTAATAGAAACTCGCGAGTAAACATTCACTTTATTATAGAAATGATCACGACGATTGAGCTCTTGTGAGATGATGATCTCCTAATAGAAACTCGCGAGTAAACATTCACTTTATTATAGAAAGAGGCTAAAGAGGCTACATACGAAATTACAGCTTCCTATAGTGTAAAGTATAGAAATTACCTATTAAAATAATTTAACCACCGCTTCACAAATCTAACCGTTCTCGCAATATTCGGATCACCTGCTATGAATCACATAATCGAAACACCAGCTCAATGAAATCATCAGAAATTAACAAGCGGTTGCAATCATGTTCACAATATCAATAATTGAGAATGATCACCTGTGTGTAAACAATTATTCATATAACCATGCTCATAACTCAGCTTGTTGGCCACGCACTTCGCAGTAGTTAATATAGTATGGTTGGATAAATCGAGAGCTTTCGAACGAATGGTCAACGAATTTTGTGGGATGAAAAACGACGAAGTATCATATCCCTAGCAACGACTCGGTTGTAAGCGGAAATCATCACAATTATTGGCACTACTTTCGTTGCACTCTCGTGGGACATTTTTCGGTAGTTAGGTCACGGCTAAAGCATATTCATGCTAAAAATTTCCGGAAAATTCCTCATTGAAATCCGTTTTGATGTATTCTGAAATGAATCCTAGAGTTTGACGCTTTTTTATACGAGGGGTGTGATTCGTATATACTCGTACAAGGTGTCCCATGGGAAGGTTACACTCGCCCTTCATTTCCCCTGAATGCAGCGTAAAAAATTGGGACCAACGCCATTATTCATACTTCTTTACGTAGATCTCAGGAAGAATGCCATAAACTACGTTTTTTTAAAATGGGATCTCCATTTTTATTGCACATTAAAATTCTACTTGAAATTTCATGAAGAAATGACCCGTCACTTGATTTTTTTTTTTTTTTTTTTTTTTTTTAGTGCACGTAAACGCGTGCCATTCCGCTCCACAAGTGCACAATTTCGCTCTAAAAGTGCTAAAATTGTGAAATACTGGGTTTTTGAAGATGTTTTAACTTTGATCGTTATCATGCGTTTTCAAGTCTGAGACTACCTGAAAAAGTCATAATTCAAAAGGAAAAGCTAAGTAGTTCTAAGAGATAAACGTTGGAGGAGAAATAAAATCTGATTTAAGAACTGAACGGCTTATTTTTCGTTAAGTTGTCAAAAAATTTGTACTGTCCAAAATAAGAAACATTTTAATTTGTTGATTCATTCTTTGAGGACACAGAGTGGCTTCGAGTGTTTGGGATTCACCATTCTTGTATTAATTAGCTGAACTCTGAGTACTATAACAACGATTTTAGTTCTCCAAATGTTTCAGCTTATCCGTGGAGCTCTGCTCCCTAATTAAACGGGAAACACTCCTAGCTCGTTAGATGCTTCTCAGCCTCGTTCTTGGAGAGCGATTAAAACCATATCGCTCTCAGGCGTCAGAGTCGACTTGACGCAAGACGGAGATTACAAGTAAATTCGAGATCCTCGGTGGAAGAGGGATGAAGGAAGATGGAGGACCGAGTAATGAAATCTTCAAACTAATTGAAGTTCATTAGGTGAAGCACTGGTGAGATCTGGGTTTCCGCGGTGGAACCCCACGCCCTCGCCGATCTCCTTCAGTTCATGCCGTCAGGGGATTTGATGTCTCGGCACCGCCACTCAGGATTATACTTCCTGTATGTCGCCTTCTGCGAAGAACCGCATATAGCATATTGCTGTTCAACAGCGCGGTATGCACAGGCATCCTGATGTAACAAATGTGTGGATGAGTGGAAGTGCACAGAATCATCCAGAAGTTGGAAACATTGACTATCAACTGATTTTTATAAAACCCAGTCTTACATCCCTATCGGGAAAAATCGGGGTATTTCCAATGGTTTTACATTGCTTCCGAGGTCTTTAGAAGTTGGATAAAAAGTTAGTTCAAAATCGTTAATCACATTTCAAGTTTTGGAAGTCTCTGGTCAGTTTTTGTTTAGTGTCTGTACGTCTGTATCCACTAATCCTCATAAAGGGCAAAACTATACTAAGTTACAGTCCGATTTCGATGAAATTTTCAGGGATGACGCGAGTTGGTGGACTTAGCCCTCTAAGTTTCATCTCCGCTGGATCAATACCAGTCTCTGCACAGGCGCAAATGTATGATCCTTGTAACTTCTAGAGTCTGTATTGAATTTCCGAGCGATTTTTGGGGTTGTATCGTAAATGCCCTTCCGCCAACTTCATATCTGCCGAACGTTTTCTTCGTTTTCTTAGACACGACACGCTACGATATGTCGAGAATGCAAGTAACTTCGAAAATAGCACATCCAATATATTATACACTGTTACGAAGCTCGTTAACACTTGTCGCTTCCTAGCCTAAAAGGTCCTTTAGTTTTACAAGAAATACAGTATTTATTTTTCTTTGGATGTGTTTGTGTGATGAGACTTTTGTGTTAAAAGAGAGTGTACATATTTGCCCTTCCAGAAACATGCTTGCGAGCAAATCGCCTGCTGAGCTTAACCTGCGAGAAGGTCTAGAGTATTGTATAATAAATGAATTTGTTGGTGCTTCGAAATTTTTATATATTTTTAAAATTCGGAAAAAATGGGCTACCTACTAGTATTACAGAAACATGCCCGCGAGCGAATCGCCTGCTGAGCCTAACCCACGGAAATCTTTGAGTATTTTTCAAGAAAGAAAATTATTAGGGCTTAAGAGACCTCTTGTTGAGTAGATTGTGCTATATTAAATTTTTTACTGAAGTAATAAATTCTTAGGAATAACTTTACAGAACTTAAAGTTAGAATATTGCTTTTAGTAAGATATATATATATATATATATATATATATATATATATGTATATATATATATATATATATATATATATATATATAGATATATATATATATATATATATATATATATATATGTTTGAACTTATAATATTATTACGAATTTATACAATTTTATATTAGGTAAAGGGGAGTAGGTGAATTAAGGCCGGAGCCTAGGTTCGGTAAGAGAGAGGTTGAGGAGAAGTGATTTGTGTGCTAACCGAGTGCGAACTAAGGTCCCTGATCGCCTTTTGGCCTTTTAGTTCCCTGGCGATCTCCTTTTTTTTCGCCGCTCGGTAGTAAGGGACTAGGATTTTCGGGAATGGAAGTTCTTAGCTCACGGGTGCGCCCTGAAGGCTGGAGTGTGAAACATCCGAATTTTTCCTGCTCCGAGTCATTCTTCAGAAACATGAAAAGAACAAAGTCGTTTGTATGTTCGCGACATACATAGTAATCGATGGTGCTAGAATAAATTAGTTGAGCTCCTCAACTTTTTATAAACTGCAAAAATAATGCATAAATGATAGAAGTATATACCAGGTATGTATATACTTGAATAGCTGCCCTCGGGCGCCAGCCGATGCTACAAACAAGGGGTTTGTTGCGTTTACGCTGGAAAATAGCTAGATAGCAATTCTATTCACAGGTTCCATCTAAACTTTTTGAATGTTTCAAATTTGATACGATTAGAAAGTTCTTGATTGTGACACTCGAATGTCACCAAATATGCTGAAATACAACTTATTTAAACCATGAAAATGGAAGCGAAATAGTAGGAAATCTCTGTAATATTTTCCTCCCTATTAGCGGTATTTCGTTCATTTTGTACAGGTTTTGGTTGTTAACGAAATTGTTTTTGTGATTTTTAAGTTAGTACTCAATGCAGGTATGTAAAGGAATATAGTAATTAACGAACATAAATTGCAGTGGGTAGAATACGGACATTTTTATTTTCACACCATTGGTGCGCACAGAAATTTAAGTTCCTGCGCATTTTTTTCGTATACTTACCACTAAAATTAATAAAGAATGAAAATGTAAAAACTATGAAAATATTTTCCTATATACTAGTGACTAAAATTATCTCAAACTAAATATTATTAAAAACATTCATTTCTTAAGTCTCCGGAGAAGACCTGGACTAGTAATTCTAAATGACGTTTGCTCCGCAAAGACTAATACTCTTTAGGTAAATAAGTCATATGAACTTTACGAAACTATTTTGGTGAGCGTTGTCTCCGAAATCATTGTTGGATATATATGACGGTGATGGACGTCTAGGGTTACCTTTAAAATCATTAGAATAACTTATTCAATATCTCCCAAAGATCTTTGATTATTATCGGTCGACAGGTCAAGTTTTTGGTGCCAGAATTTTAAGAAAGATCCCCAGCAATAAGACATCAGTGTCAAAACTCACCACACAAAAATTTTACGTTTTAACTATATCAATTATATCAGTAGGAATGATAATAATAATGATTCGCGAATAAAAATGAAACGCTGCAAATTTTTGACCATAGGTTTATTATTTCTGTATTGGATAATCTTTCTAAATAGAAGACCTGTCTACATTTATTAAACGAAGACTGTCATACTTTAGGTACCTATCTAAATATTCCTATCTGCATAGGTGTAGACGCCTACCGAAGAGAAACTACTCGTAATTGAATTAAGTGACACACCTACGCTTTCGTAATATTTACCACAAGTTGACCCAACAATTTAACATCAATAATTATATAATACAAATCACCTACCGAAGCTTCAGAAGTCCTCTTACAGATGACAAAAGTTATAATAAACCCGGTTCATGAAAATTCAATATTTATCAGCTGATAAATTACTACCCTTTATGGCTATGATCAAAATTATCAAAATGTAATGCGAATTTCACATAAGGCATGGATACCCGGCCCGTGTATGATTTTTGTGCTAATGAGACTTCATAAAATGTTTCGTGATCCCAGCTTCTTTTATGGAAAAAAGCTGCTGGACGGCGGAATGTATGATTTTTTCTATTTCATTTTTTCCCAGTTTTTTGGATTATGATTAGATTTTCCTAATCTACGCATTTTGAAATGTGAACCGACAAATTTTGTTTTGAGGGGGGTGGGGGTGGGGGGGGGGGGGTTAAATTTATCTATCTTGGTTGATTACAAAGGTTCAATACTGGAAATAATAAACCAAAATAAGCCTTACACTAACTTGACCTTTGTAAAGAAGATACCCAATTGTACTTCTTTTTTATTTTTTTCGATCACTATTTGTAATATTATACATCGTCATACATATTTTACATTCGATATTATTAGGTAATATATGATATTATCTAATATATCTGAATATCTGATGTTATTGATTAATTCACCAGTGAAATGACACGCCCAACTTTTTGGTAACCCGACTAGTACATTTGTAGATCCTACAAAATTTAACCACGTACATTTTTTACAGTACGTTGAAACAAACTTACTTAGATGAAACTGGAAACGTAAGTTGTCTTTTCTTTTGCCAAACAAATGATTATGTTTCCCCCGATCTGTGGGCTCGGGTCGGGACTGCCTTTCGCTTTAGGCAATCGACTATAAAAGTACCTATATAATATATCTATGGTATAAATATGTACAAAGTACTCATCCAATACACAGGCAATAATTAATAACAATTATATTAACGCAACAATTTTTCAACAGCTAATCGGCTGATAGGTAAACTTGCACCATTAATGGCTTGATAACGAATAAATATAATTCGGGAACAATAATTCACCGACTTTCTACTCAGTGGAACGACTAGGCTTTGCCAGTATTTCATAATTTTGATGGTCCAATACAGAGTGTAGATGAGCGAGGAGAGAGTTGACGAATATCCTAGCATGCATGCTGATGAAGCAATTCATTTCTCTCACCTTGTTAACGGCTCCATTAAACCGAATTTTGGAAGGAAACCCTTCAGCCACCCCGTTCCTCGCCTTCAGCCCGTCACTTCGACGAAGATGGAGGATTGAGTTATGCGCTAAGGTGAGAGAAGGCGCTCCGCCTTGAGATTCAGCTTATATAAATGCAAATCAGGGGCATTTCATCTCGGGTTCTCCGACTCCGCCCTCACCCGCGTCGACCCAAGCAATGACGGTCTTTTGAAATCCGTTTTCATTGTTCAGAAACACCAAGAGTTGAAGCAGTGCAAAAGGGTCACGCAAGGTGTTATATATTGTTGACTTCACGGGTATATCGCGTTGACTTGTGCTGCTTCCCAGTGCAAATATCACGTTTCAGAGCCTCATCAGTGTGAAATTACAATGAAACCAGAACGAGAAATTATGTTATGTTCGATTAACATACAGAAATTCATAAAAATTATAATGCTGTAACCGTGAGAAAACAATGTAGAGTTTGAAAATCCTCAAGAAACCTTGCTGGAAAGACTATTATGCTTCCTGATGTACATGAATGTGTGGAGCTGAAGTTCGAAGGATTCACTAAGTATTTCATTTGCTGCTGATTCATCATTGGTATTATAATATCTGTAAATAAATTGAAATGTTGATAATAACCTCAAACATAAATAACCAGGTATAAAAGTAACCTTTTATAGTAGGATGATGTATGCAATCAGTAGTGGCAGTAGTAATAAGCGAAATGCAGCGATGTTGGACTTTATATTTGGTATTATCTTTGTTCACAGAAAGTACACATTTCTTTGTAGCAGGGTAAATTAGCAACATCCTGCTCAAGTATCCTTTATAAAACAACACTTTTTTCCATTCGTTTCTCTTTTTTTCGGTTGTTTTTTCATGATTCAGGATTGTTGAGTTTTGTTGGTTGGGTGTTAAGGATGGTTTTGCATCATGTAAACGATATGCTGATCGTTCAACTATCTTTCTTGTATAACTAAGTTACAAACCGTGTGAAATAGCAATGTCAGCTTGTTTGGTAAATCTTTTGCCCCAAATATGCTCAACGGTGATGGGGCAGTCCCGCTCTTGCAGTTTGTGGACGGATTACTTGAAGAACAAGTTACGGACAGAGAAGCATTACTAGTTTGTTATGAGTTATGAGTCATACTAGGCATACGTTGTTACATTTGGAGATATAGGAGGGAGAGAGGGAATCTGTGGTCAGACTTTAAAATACAATCAGAAAACATGGTTATTTCCCTAGAATTTGATAATTTGGGTCTACTGCCTCCTACATAGGCAACAAGAAAAATCCTATATTGACTTGTTTCATGTCTTTAGGATGGCCTGTGATTTGAATTTTCGCAGAACCGCAAGGCACCATTTTTAGCAGAAGCGAGATGAGCAAACGTAGTCATGGCAGTAACATGTGGGGTGGGTAGTTAATAACATATGGAGGAGAAACTATCACATAATTGCCTTTTAACTGTAGCTAAAGTTGAGTGAGGTAAATTCTTTCCTTTTCACTGTATGATATTGAAATTTGACAGGGAGCCTCTCTGGAAAATCAAGGGACGAATGAAATGACGGGCTGTTTCCTGATCAGCTGAGTGAGCTAAAATCTCTATTTTTCGCTGTATAATGTTGAAATTTGACAGGGAGTCTCTCTGAGCATCAAAAACCAGTGAAATGATAGGCTCTTTCCTGATGAGCTGAGTGAGGTAATTTCTAAGCTCACATTTTGTCATGTTAGTTAATTACATATGGGTAATTAATAACACGTGGAGGAGTGACAATCAAATAGTTACCTAATTTAAAATAATTGAAGTTTCTAGTATCATCTGAGTGAGTTCCGGATTGAATTTCTTTGCTATTCAACCTATGAAGCTGGAACTTCGAAAGATCGTTTGCGCAGTTGAGATTAAGCTATGAGGGGAAGCTGAACCTGTGAGTCGATATAAAACAGCATATGAACGACTGCTCGGCATTTGCATGAATCGCAACCGCTTAGAGCTGGAGACCCGAGGACTGTTCGCCTTTCTGTGCCCCATAATATAGACCTCTCAGATCGCCATTTTACAGTACAGAAGACAACATTATTCTCATAGAGAACTTCGACACAGCAACCATTGATCTGTTTGACTGTTCTGACGACTTGGAGAAGGTGCAAATTAGTTAAGCTAGTTGTCCTTTCTTAGCCTCGAATTATACTTAGTTTCACTTAGCTGGGGTTGGATGATCCATTTTGGAGGTCGGTCGCGGTCGTTTGGAACACTGACATCACGAGAAAAATAAACCTTAAAGAACTCATTAACACCTTCACTGCGTTTTAAACCTCGAGAACCTTACACTTTGGACCCAACCCGCTCAGAATGTATTGATTTGAGGCTAAATGAATACAAATAGGTAGTTTTCGGAATTTCCGAATGACTTTCATTTTTCAGTCGACCATCTTCAGATGCCCAGGAATTCGGGTGTTCTGGTCCACAGTGCGTCGACTCATTCAGGCTTTGGAAATCCGTGTGAATTGTCACGTGACCCCAATCGTGCGTAGGCCCCCGGGGGGGGGGGGGGGGGGGGGGCTGATGGTACATTCGTCCCGGGCCTCGAAGCATGGGGTAGGGGGGATCTTAGACAAAATTCATTTCCCCAGCAACGGCTTGGTTGTACTTGAAAATCAAAAGAAAAACTCATACGGTGGATACAGCTTTCGTACAAGTACGCAACCATGAGAGACATTTTATGTCTTTGTACCCCCTTTCCCCTTCCTATAAAACCCCGTATTGTATTCTAGAGCCACTCAGCTGATCTGGGATCGGTCAGTTGTGTTCAGGAGTCGCTCAAGGGCCCACATATCAAATCTCAGAATCGTGGGATCATTAGGGAAACTCCCCCGCGTGACGCTTTTTCATTTATGTGCCATAGTAAAGACATAAAATGTCAAAAACTGGATTCTAGAGCCACTCAGCTGATCTGGGATCGGTCAGTTGTGTTCAGAAGTCCCTCAAGGGCCCACATACCAAATCTCAGAATCGTGGGATCATTAGGGAAAAAACTGGATTCTAGAGCCACTCAGCTGATCTGGGATCGGTCAGTTGTGTTCAGAAGTCCCTCAAGGGCCCACATACCAAATCTCAGAATCGTGGGATCATTAGGGAAAAAACTGGATTCTAGAGCCACTCAGCTGATCTGGGATCGGTCAGTTGTGTTCAGAAGTCCCTCAAGGGCCCACATACCAAATCTCGGAATCGTGGGATCATTAGGGAAAAAACTGGATTCTAGAGCCACTCAGCTGATCTGGGATCGGTCAGTTGTGTTCAGAAGTCCCTCAAGGGCCCACAAATCTCAGAATCATCATTATGGATTCTAGAGCCACTCAGCTGATCTGGGATCGGTCAGTTGTGTTCAGAAGTCCCTCAAGGGCCCACATACCAAATCTCAATCGTGAGATCATTAAGGAAAAAACTGGATTCTAGAGCCACTCAGCTGATCTGGGATCGGTCAGTTGTGTTCAGAAGTCCCTCAAGGGCCCACATACCAAATCTCAGAATCGTGGGATCATTAGGGAAAAAACTGGATTTTAGAGCCACTCAGCTGATCTGGGATCGGTCAGTTGTGTTCAGAAGTCCCTCAAGGGCCCACATACCAAATCTCAGAATCGTGGGATCATTAGGGAAAAAACTGGATTCTAGAGCCACTCAGCTGATCTGGGATCGGTCAGTTGTGTTCAGAAGTCCCTCAAGGGCCCACATATCAAATCTCAGAATCGTGGGATCATTAAGGAAAAAACTGGATTCTAGAGCCACTCAGCTGATCTGGGATCGGTCAGTTGTGTTCAGAAGTCCCTCAAGGGGCTACATACCAAATCTCAGAATCGTGGGATCATTAGGGAATCTCCGCGTAACGCTCTCCGCGTGACGCTCCCCGCGTGACGCTCCCCGCGTGACGCTCCCCCGCGTGACGCTTTTTCATTTATGTGCCATAGTAAAGACATAAAATGTCAAAATGCACTGAGGCTTCGCGCTTTCCCTCTGAATGAGCGACGGGTGTACCTGTATAGTTCGCTTCTCCTTAGCCTTGTTCTTGTGATTTTCTAGTGCAGTGTAGATACTGTAGAGCCAACAGTGTAAACTTTTCTTTCTTTATACTTTTGTGGGAGATTTTAACTCGTTTCTTTATTCCCCAATTCAACATTATACCACGAGTTCTATCTATGGAAACTTGGTGTATTTATGTACATATATTTGTTTCATATTTGGCTTGTAATTGCAACTCATTTTGCAATAATATCTTTATATTTTGTGCAAATAAATTGAATTGAATTGAAAGTTTCATAAAACTTACCTTCCTTTCCAATCTTCAACGAATTTTTTAAATCACGAAGTGGTCCGTTGTTACAAGTAGTACGCCTGCTCCCGCGTACCGTTGAGTTGTATTCGTGTTTATGTGCATATAATACCAGAATTTAATAGAGTAATTTGATGAATTTTGTCTAGATTAATTGCATACAAATCTTGTGGCCCTTCGGATTGTTGATTAGATAAATATAGATGGTTGAGTTGAATCAAAGTTCTTCAAAAGTAAAATGACACGTTCTGAGCTGTCTAAAAATAATAAAACTTGATGGTCTGGTATTTGACTATAATGGACATCTACTTCATACGTCGATAATTTTCCAATCGTTATGTTAGATGTCTACTTTTTTTTTTAAATTCTGATGAACCCACTATTTACACCCTCTCTTATAAAATACAATAAAAGGTGAATACCGAAACGAAACTGACCAACTCAGTTAATATCCAAACCGGTAGCTATAGCATCAACTCTAACAGCTAATGATTTTGAAAAACATCAGTGATGAACTCATATACGTCCATCTACTCTGATGTTTTTTATGCATGTTACAGGTAAATTCATTGCCCAGATTTAAAACGTAATTTCAAAAATATGATTAAATGCAGATATAAAATTGGCATAGTTAAACATTGTTTTTGACTAGAAAATGTGTTATGAAAACATATCCTACATTTCCTGTTTATGAAAAATGTTTCAGTATACAAATTGTTGCCATGTTTCAAGACTAGAACCCTCTGGTTATAAATTTCAGGAAGGGCCTCTCATGGGGTTAATAATGCAACCTACTTGCTCACAAGAAACTGTGGTAGGAACATCCGTGATGCAAGTCCTTATATTTTACCGTTAAGGGAGGAAGTCTCCCAAACAGGATTTATAGTAGAGTATAGCCGAAGGGAAGGATGTTGCTGGAAGTTTAGGTAAAACGGAGGACCGCGAGGGGCGAAGAGGTAGCTCCCAAGATTTACTCTCTCCTTAATAGAGTAAGGCGATGGGCGCGGAAGCATACATTAAGGCGCTGTCTGGATTGATATAGTGTATGGAAACTTGGGTTTAAGCAGGGAGGAAAGCTCCAAGAGCAAACTAATGACACATCGAGAGCGCGGAGTTGGAGGCAGAACCCGTCTTGCAGCTTTTCCTTTTGTGAGAAGGAAACACTGCCGTGGGAGAGGGCAGGAGGGAATCACAAGTTAGGACTGGTAACCCTGTTAGAGGCGCATTATTAATCCTCTAATGGAGACACATTCACAGAGACTCCCAACAATAACTAGATCTACCAACTTCTCTCTCCCCCAGGTGGCTCTGGAGTTGTAATGTGCTTAATTTTCTGTTCCAACGTTTCTCTCTTCCCTCCTCCTCTTACCAGTTCCTCGTTCCCAAGTTGGTGACAAGTTCTACATTACGATTCCAAGCCTTCCTCTCAGCCCAGGGTCTCACAATCAATCATTCTGCTCGGAGTCAGAGGTCCTCCTCGCCCCTTCACCTTCCGTTACCTTCCCATCTAACTTGATCATTCCCACAACTTCATCCTCTCCCTCAGGTGTACGTCCCGCTCCCCCTTCTTCCCTCCATCACTTAATAGGAATAAGAACCACCCCCACCCCACCCCCTCGTTCCATCGTCATCGTCATTTCAATCGCAATCGAATCAATAGGCCCCCCGAGGTCCATTGAACGATCCTCTCAATACCATTACGCCTCCCACCGGAGTCTCAAGAACTTTTGACAATACCTGACCTCACTCCTATCAGCTGAAGCTAGGGAAAATTAAAACAAGATGGCAGTCACTTTAGATACCTGTTGGGAGCATCAATGGCGTTCGCCGATGAACGTTTCTCCGATATTCATCTCCCTGCTCAAGGCAGCTTGCTTTAATCATGTTTAAATTACTTATCCGACTTTCGGATCAATATGAAAAAGATATGGATAGCTGGTAAAAGAATTGGGTTTATGATTTATTTTATAATTTATATTTATTTTTATATCTTCTCTATAAGACAAAACTTAATTAGTAGCCGCTAATTGTTAAATCTACTTCGGACTTCATACATCAGAATAAAACTTTTTCTTATCGTTGAGAGCTTCGGTTAAGAAATCGGCTGGCATCACTCCCACCTCGAGGTAGGTAGTTGCTTGATTTCACTCCTCCATTTCCTTTATGAACTGATTCTGAATTTCAACTAGCTCAGACTTTTGAAGGTTATCTCTAGTAATCACATTGAAAGTATCCATGCCCAAACTACGATAACTGCAAAATGGGCATGAGATAACTATTTAGATGCAACCGTCTATCATTTAACTTATCAACAGTTTCTAAAATCGTAGACATCAAGATAGTTGTGAAACTCGCTCGTAGCACACTCATGTTCCTCTTCTCAATTCGCTGTTCACACTAAAATGAAAAACGACACGTAACGATGATACGTAACAACGACATACACTAAAAGGCCATTGTTACCGTTGCTCAGTGAAATCCGGAGATGATTTCTTTGGTATTCAACCAATGAAGCTAAAACTTGAAATGGTGGTGAAAAACATATTCTAAACGCTCATCACTCTTTAGCGTTCAGGCGCAAGGAGTTTTTTTCTCTGAGTGATAAGTATCAAAGCACATAATGCACAGTTCGACGCGGCATCTATATCTACAGGGATCAACTAAGTTATGAACCACCCCTTCTAGTTTCCTCGCCTGGGAAAGTAAAATTCTGGTCGGGGTTCCTATTTAAAAACACGAAGATGATGTAAGTTGACTACGTTTGCGCAAGTGCGCAATGCGCAATTTGGTCATCTTTAAAATGTACGGAAAAAGTTATGAGTTATGAGCGTTGGTCCGGTATTTTTACTTTGACGGATAAGGAAAATAAAAGTCCAGTCATGCACCCCATGAGCGAATTTTCAAAAAAATCTTCGACATTTCAGTCGCTATAGCGAACGGCATTATTTCGATTTTTGACTGATTTTTCAACTTTGAAATTTTTGAAAACTTGATACATATTCTTATAGGAAATTTTACGCTGATTCCGAATATACCACATGTCATGTTAGGCTCACTAAGGGGGGAGGTTTACAGCAAAACCTGGCCCATACTTGTATCAAGTACAGTTAAAAGAACACTGGATTACACTTGCACTATTTGCACAGCACAGTTAGGTCCAGAGGTTTATTTCTCTTGAGTCGCCGAAGTTCTCCTTCGTTGTTTAAAACGTTGAGCATCTCCAGGTTCTCGTGTTTGTGGAGGCGATGTTCGTGCTTCCTTGCATATTTGGCGATAATTTCGGTGACCGTTTCTACCCTCAAGTCTCGATGAATATCATCATTCCGCATGAACCAGGGGGCCTGAACTATACTTCTCAGTATTATATTTTGTCGGGTTTGGATTGTTTTAATATTTGATTATTTCGCACAACCCCAAATCTGAATCCCATAGGTCCAGATAGGGCGCAGTATCTGTTTGTATATGAGTAATTTATTGTGTAGTGAGAGATGGGAGTTGTAATCCCATCAACCAGTACATCTTTCTGAACTTGATTTTTAGTTCCTGATTCTTTTTTTCAATGTGATATTTCCAGTTAAGTTTGGAATCAAGGTGCATCCCTAAGTATTTTACAGTGTCAGAGTATGGAATTTTATTTGAGTTGATCTCAACTTCTGGGGCTATGATTTTTCTATTAGTAAAGTTGATATGCACTGACTTTGTTTCATTTAGTTTCATTCTCCACATCTTGGTCCAATTGACAACCTTGTTAGTGGACGTCTGTAGATTGCGAGTTGCAGTTTCAGCGTCATCTCCAACAGAGAGGATGGCAGTATCATCTGCAAAAGTAGCTACAGTTGTGTTTTCCTGTTGTGGAAGATCTCGTGTGTACAGCAGGTAAAGTACTGGGCCCAGGACACTGCCTTGCGGTACCCCTGCTTTTATAGGCTTCAAGACAGAGTACTGGTCACCCTGCTTTACCCTGAAGTGTCTGTTCGCTAGGTAGGATTTTAGGAGTAAGTAAAACTGTTTTGGGAGATCCCTGTGCAGTTTATACTCAAGTCCCTTGTGCCAGACCTTGTCAAATGCCTGGGCCACGTCCAGGAAGATACTGGCACATATTTTTTTACCTTCTAGAGCCTTTTCTATTATGTTAGTGATTCTATGAACTTGATCTAGCGTAGAGTGGCGTTGCCTGAAACCGAATTGGTGGTCTGGTATCAATTTTCTGTCTTCAATAATTGGTTTCCGTTTGAGCAACAATTCTACGGACAGTTTTGATAAGACAGGGAGGAGGGATATGGGTCGGTACCCCGTCTTCTCATTTGGTGATTTTCCTGGTTTGGAGATCATTATGACTTCCGCTACTTTCCACTGGGAAGGTACATGTCGTAACCTGAACGTGGCGTTGATGATATGAAGTAGTTTTGTTATAGCCTTTTCAGGGAGCTCTTTCACAATTCGACCGGTTATCAGGTCATAGCCTGGGGTCTTTTTAGGATTAATGTTGCCCTTAATTTCATCTTTGAGTTCTTTTAACGTAACGGGCCGAATATCAAGCTCATCCGTTTTTTCTATCAGTGTTGCGTTTTCTTCAGGTGTCTGCACTGGAAGAGGTTGAAAAGTTTCATAGAGATGATCTGCAAAAAGTTGAGCTTTCTCTCGGTTACTTCTGGCCCATGTCCCGTCATCCTTTTTGATTGGAGGAGAATGAACTTTAGGTCTATTTATATTTTTGGTTACCTTGTAGAGGGAGTATTCGGTGTCTTTCTCTGCAGTTAGGTTACTCAAAAAATGTTCAACTGATTGGTTATCTATTGATCTAATAAGATATTTAAGTTTGTTACCGAGTCTATTAAGAATAGTTTTGTTTTCAGGGGTTCTGTTATTCTTCCATTTCCTTCTGGCTTTACGTTTGGCGCACAGGAGATCCCTTACTTCTAACGGATATGATTTCGAATTAGTGTCATAGTTACAGTTTTGGTTTATTGGGGTACATAACCAGGCTGCTTGTTGTATGTTATTGATGAATAAGTCGAGTTCGTCTTCCAGTTGTTTAGGGGTTTTCAGAGGAACTTTAAGGTCGATCGATGTTTCCAATTGCTGCCGGAAACAGGACCAGCAAGTATTTCTATTGAATAAACTCGGAGAATTTTCACTAATGATTACTTTTTCACTGATTGTTATTATGACAGGCGAGTGGTCAGAGGGTAGGTCATCGCTGTCCTCTAGATTTATGTAACCACTTGAGATACCTTTGCTTATAAAGAAGTCTATTAGTCTGGGGTTTTGTTAGCATCCGTGGGCCAGTATGTAGGCCTTCCAGTTGAGAGGAAGTCGCACTTGAAAGAAGCTGCTGCTTCATACAACTCTTTACCTTTAGCCGTGGTTAATCGCGAACCCCAGAAGGTATTTTTGGCATTGTAGTCACCTCCTATTATAAAGTTGTTACCAAGCGATTTAAGAAGGACCGTATAATCATCTTTCTTTAAGTTAAACCTGGGGGGACAGTATATTGCGGCTATACTAAAGCTTTCATTATTGAGTTGTACCTTGACCGAAGTTACCTGCATTTTTTTCCTCTTCGATTTTTGGTTCTTCATGGTGAGTGATGTTAGCTTTAATGAGAATTGCCGAACCTCCTCTAGCTTTATTACTTGGGTGTAACGTATGATAACACGTGTATCCTCTTATTTTGATGTATGACGTCCGAGTGAAATGGGTTTCAGAAATAAGTAAGATGTCTATCGTTTTGGAGTGGAGAAATAATTCGACTTCCTTAATGTGATTTAGCAATCCGTTCGCATTCCATGTTGCTATTCTTAAAGTCGGTCCCATTAAATCAGTCCATGGCTAGTAAGTCCTTTTTCTAGCTTAGTTATTCTTTCAAATAACTGTTTATTGGTATGTTTTTGTTCATCCAGTCTTTCCAGTATCTGTGCCAGCATTTTTTCTGTGTTCGACACATTAACCTCTTTTTTAGCAACGGTAGCATATGAAACCTTTGAAGTAGTTGCTCCTGTAATGGTTGAAGTAAGCGATTTCCGCCTATTAAAATTCCTCTCAACTGAAGCATCACGCTTGGTCTGTTCTTTCAGTTGGGGTTTAGTAATTTTGTTTCTCATTCTTTGTAGCTCCTTAGCTACCTCGCATCCTCGATAATTTGCTGGATGATTCCCTTTGCAGTTGACACATTTGGGGGAGTCCGCTTTGTTCAGGGTACATTCAGAAGTTTTATGCTTTCCAGCACATTTCACACAAGCAGATTCCTTCCCGCAGTAGGATTGGGTATGCATGTATGACTGGCAATTCTTACATTGGGGAATGAGTTTAGAAGTTTTTTTCACCGATCAATCTTCACAATTATGTTGAGAATGGCCTTGATACTATAGATTTTATTTACATCCTCATTTTTGTCGAAGGTTAACATAAAGAGAGGAAGAGGTTTATGAATGGTTACAATTTCACCACTGTCATTTTTCCTTTTCTCTTTCTTGAGAATGTTGGTAACATCCAGGATGGCAAGACCTTGCTCCTTAAGGTCTCCAATAATGTCAGTTTTCTCACATGTTTCATGTAATCCTCTAACCATGACCTTAATAGGTCTGTCTGCTTTGTCTTGATATGTGTACCACTGTTTTTTATCTGAACGTAGTTTGTCTGTAATCAGTTTCCAATTGGTTCTTGTATCTACGTTTATTTTCCAAACGTTATTATTGAGAGCAGTGACCTTGTATTGCTCTCTAGGGATATTCAGTAACATATCTTTGAGAGCTGCGTAGCTCTTTAGCCCTACCACATTTATGGGTGGTGGAGGAGGGTCCTTTTTAGGCTTAATCGTTTCTACCTTGGTTACCTTGGTTACGTCCTTGTCAGTCTTAGTCGTGTTGGTAGGCCATTCAACCTCCGGAGAACGCCGAGCCTTACGCTTCTTGCGGGCCCTTTTTAAGATCCAGTCAGTTTCTCTAGACAATTCATCCTCGTCCGTACTGTAGGATGTAGGGACGTTGGGTTGAGTTAATTCCGATGTCCTTTGTTTTTCCTTTTGATTTTCATTTAATTTAACAATATGATCGTTAGCTTGACTGAGGTAATCGCATAAGTCAGTTATAATAGAGTACAGATGATTAAAAGCATCACTTACGTTGGGGTCAGCGAAGGCTCTTGTTGTTATGCGATGTTGCAATAACTCTTGCTTAGTTTGATCAACAATGTCCTGGAGCGTCGTCTGCTCGCCAGCGGCGTCCGCCTTGTCAGTCATCCCACTAAATAAACATTCCCAAACGCGAAGCGAAACATCAGTGTAATAAACCTTTATCGCGGGAGGTCGCTCCGATGTTATTCCAACGAGCTCTCGCACAAGACAGTTTTTTTGAAAACTTGATACATATTCTTATAGGAAATTTTACGCTGATTCCGAATATACCACATGTTAGTATGCTGAAAAAATTATTTCGCACAACAAATCGCAAAAAACAGGTTATTTTGAAATTTTTGACTACATTTTTGAAAATTTCAACCCGAAGATGTAATCCGATCATGCTGGCCAACGAACTTGAACTTTCGTTTTGTGACCTTAACATTTTAAAATTTGTTTGAAGTTTCTAGCACAATTCTACGGACAGTACATACATATATACATACGTACATACATAAAAAAATGCGTTAAACTTCAGAATATGATTCAGAATAGCCTGAAACGGATTTCTGCATAAAATTTTTTCAAAAATTCACATTCTACAAATTTTGAGGCGAGAGCAATAGCTTAATTTTCTTCAAAAATTCGCTAAAAGGGGTGATCCATAGCTTTGTACTCACCCTGGATAGACTCTTCTTCATGACAGATCTTCTTCACATCTTCATTTGTTTTATTCAATGAGAGCAATGAAATGGACGATGCGGCCGTACTGCACATCCTCTTGAATCTCACTACAACTAACAGACAAACCTTGGAATGGCACTGGAACTGTACTGAAATGGTGTAGCACGCTTTATCAAATAGCTTTGGGCTGTAGCTCGTCGAAATTCATGCTGTGAAATTTTCTTGTTGAGCACAATTATGAGCCAGACGTTGAGTATCCAGAAATCAATCACACTTGTAAACACAAACCTGTACTATTTCATCTTAAGAGGGCTATGTCCCGATTATGAATGGAAATGAGAGCAGAAGCCTCAGCAGGCCCACCGATACATACATATACATGCTGGTATACTTACTTTCTCTTCCATAACTCTTATGGAAGAGAATCTTATGGAAGAAACGTTTCCTGTGTCAATTGCGAACACAAAGCCGTGAACAAATTTACTTCCTGTGTAACGGCCGTAACATTTCGTGGGAAACATTAAAACCGTGTGTTCGATGTACAATGGCGACAGATGACGATCTCTTTCATTTTTTATCGGAATGTCCGACGTCTCTGAAACCTCGAATAAAATATCTCAACGAATACACGAACGTCACACGAGAAACCTTGAAGGAGTTATTAGGAAATCTAGAGGGAACAACAATTCCCAACAACTTATGCTATTTTATGGCTGCTGCACTGATGATTAGACTACCTGAAAACAATTCACCTGCTGAAGATGTTATACAACCAGCCGAGTGAAGGAACTTATCTACAATTGATTAATAATTTACAATTGGTAATTAATTTACTAATAGCCTGACTTAGTAGTATGAAAGAACCCAAATTGATGGTCTTATGATGATAGTATTGGTTATATTAATAGAGATAATGGCTTCTTTGAATACCTAATAAACAAGGACAAATAATCATGAGAAAAAAAATGTATACCTAAATGTAAATGTATTTCTTTTAATTACTTGTAGAGTTTCGTTCCTGTATGTAATTGAATAAGAATTTAAAATGATTAAAAAAATAAACAAATTCAAATAATAATTATAATAATTGGATATCAGGTGTAATACTTTCCAGAATGATTTATAATCACAAGAATTATGATTAGTTGTTATGATCCTGACATTTTTTGTAGAAAACAGGAAATTTAAGGTTAGTCACATAATGAAAACACATATATAATTACATAAAATAAGTAATAATAATAATGATTGTTTATATGTTAATATTATAATCTATCGGTCTCGGAGCTGAACCTCCGTGTCATGTTGTTTTTTCAACTAAATATACGTATTTTTGAACTTGAACTTACTTTCTCAGCTGGAACCAAAAGCTGAAGACCTGGATGATTCTTGAAGGACCCCCCCTCCTGCATCTTCACTGCCTGACTTTCATCAGTAAAGACCCTGTCAAATAGAGCGCGGGCTACCCGGACGTAGTCTGTCGCGGACTAAGGGGTGAAACTGACCGAGAATGTGACGAGAGCCTTCAACCCGAACGGTCATCACTCATCATGTCGAAAAGAATTGCTCGTTTTCGCTATCTGTCAGCTCAGTAACAATGCAATGAATGAAATGGGTACCTATCTTATAGTAATGCATCGAAATCATGTTGTGGCTGTCGATAGGCATTCTCTGTTCGAGTGGGATGTTTTTCGAACTAAATAATAAAGCAAATATAGTCAGCATGATGTAAATCAAATTGAAAAACCCACAAGACCAATAAATTTTTCATCGATTTCTTCCCTTTCACACACTAATTTCGATTCTGCCTGCCACGCACTTAGTAAAAAAATTACAACTTGCCCCCTTCCCGCCGCGGTAGCCCACTTTGGTTCCTCAAACTGCTACTGGAGTGAGTTGGTGTCGTAATCCCTAATTCCTCATTCATAAATGTTAGTCAAGACGAATGTTTGGGTGAGTTCCTGAAACATTTGTTCTGGCCGAATGCGTATAACTACACCTTAGCCCCTCGGGGCTGAGAAAACTAGTGTAGTGGCAGTTTTTATAGGCGGCGGACGGTCGTTGAGGGGTCAGGGGATCACCTCCGTTTGCCCCGTCATTGAGAAAAAACCCTTTCGTTCTCAGTAAAACCTGTTGGGTGAGTTGGTTTGAGGAGAAAGATCTAGCCGTGGGTCCATCGAATGCACCGTGGCTCCGTTCCTGTTCCCAAGGGGTCAACACTGGGGTCAAGCAGCTGATCTCCGAGTTGATTTCTTGTGCGTAGGTAATTCTATAAAAAGTGCTAGAAGTAAAAGTAGAGCTTTATAAGATTTTGCTATATGTTAGACGGCTAATTGAACGAGTTTCATTAGGCCCACTATTCTAACAAACACAAACCTAAAGCACGTACCTAGCTACTCAAGACCTTATGTTTTCATTAGGCTCAGCTGACATTTACAGTAATCGGACATCGTTCTTGAGCTACCTACAGTTATAGTAACATTTCAATCACAGACCTTCACCGGTATACAAGAATATTAATTTTGTAAAAATACACGTTTCATTTCAGAAGAGGTGTGATAATAAAAACACGTTTCTTAAACATTTAAATCCTACGAACAAATTAGGTATATTACTAAAAAGATAATTTTTGATGCAAGTTTCGTAAAAGGCACCGTGGGGTGAATCCGCCTTAAGCGTAAGCATCATTGCGATCCCAAAATGGTTTTAATTGAATCAGCTATATAAATCAAAATCCCGCCCACATGCAATAGAGAACCCATGCGATTGTCACAATTCTAGATCCTTGTATATATAATATTTATAACGACATAAATTAGGACATTTCCTCAAACAGGACATTGTGTTGTCCTCGCTATTGGTCCTTAGGCTTCCATAACTGTATCGAGCCCTATTGTGAACCTTTTATTGTCATAACATGTTAATCATGTTTATTAAATGCTGTATACTAAACTTTTGTATAATTAATAGCGCTAAGCATAAGCATATTAATAAATTTATTGTTTATCTGGTGGCACATCCATCTTAAGTCCGAAACATTTTTTAGATACCTCAACCGAATTTTCACATCTAATCGTTTACTTAGTTTAGAATGCACGGGAAAAAGATATTTCGATTTCATATTTCAATATAAAGGATGGTCCACGAGAAAGGCTCCCCCCCCCCCCCCCTTTATTTCCTCTTATTGTCGGAGTAAAAAATTCTGACTAACGCGCACAAACGGGCGCAATTACTCGCTAAGAGTTCGCGATTCCGTTTAAAAGTGCAAAAATTGTGAAATACTGAGTTTTAAAAGTATTTAAATGCCACATGTGTAATACACGATTTTGGTGTATTTTTTCGTGCTCATTGGCATTTCGTGCGATGTTCATTTATTGGTAATTGCAACCCAAGTTGGAAAAACACCGAAAAATCGACCACTTTTCTTCGCTCATTTGCGTACGATAATGTATTTGTTTCGGTGTTTTTCCAGGTACATAAATGATAATTTTACTATTACCACTAACGGAAATAACCCTTTGGATTTAATACAAGGCTATTTTTGGCAATGTTTGATTTTGCATTAACTTTGGACCAGTGTTTTGAGGTACAAAAGCTCCGGGCTAAGAATGGAGAAGTGACTGTGAACAAACAAATTATTTTATTCGTTTATTTTATTTTAATTATTCTTATAAATTTCCTTAATCTACGTATCTTGAAACTTAAACCCACAAAGTTGACATTGTATGGAGTTAAATAAGATTTTATGTTATTATTTCATTTATTATTTATAACAATTCAAAAGAATTCAACTGTTCACTATTGCTTATCTCTCTCCCAAAAAACCTACTCATTCGGAGTGAGAGAGAGAGAGTGAGGAGGGGAGGAGAGATAACCTAATATCGGCCCCCATCACTTCCAATTTTTCAGGGTTTCAACTTTTTCATTCGGGCTCTTCCAACAATGCAATCACATTGAATATGCAGGAGTGATCAGCTTTAAGCAATAGCTAAAGTAGAAATAATGCACCAAAATAGTATTTGACGGGAAGATGATTGAGCAACGGAACGAATATTATGTATTTTCATAATAATGTAATTGTCTGATTACACAATGGCGTTTGAATGCTCTCTATTTATGTACAACTTTGAATCATCATTCCAACAATACTATATGATTGTGTGAACAAAAAATCTTCAGTTATTCTTTCATCCACATTTTTTTTACGAATTCAATAGAAAAAAAGTATAAAAAGATGCGTGACATATACAGCCATTGTTGAGAATTTCAACAATCAGAGGGTGAGTTCTGGAGTTGCCGTGCAGGTGCAGTTCATCCCACTGAAACATCCTATAGGGGATGAACGGTGAATCGGAAGAATCCTTTTAACCCCTCGTGATATCTGGAATCCTGGGGGAGAAAACGACCAAAATAATAATAATAATAATAATAGATCACAGTCGTTCATGATAATTACATACTCCACACATTGGATTTCCTGAAGTAGTATACGATTCGTACTATATTTTCTACAAAATAGTATATATATATATATATATATATATATATATATATATATATATATATATATATATAATTATATATATAAAAGAGGATGTATGTATATATGTATATTGCCTATAGACTCCGAAACCGCTCGACAGATTGTAATGAAACTTTCAGGTATTATTAGGCATGATTCAAGGATTGTTCCTGTAAAGTTTGGTGCAAATCCGTTCAAAGGGCTCTGACCCAGAGGGCATAAAAGGGTGCAGTGTCAGGTTTTAGAAATTTTAGTGGTTGTAGAAATAGTTGAACAGAAAGTACTGGTACCTTCTTGACGGCCTACTACATTTTTTTTGACATTTTATGTCTTTACTATGGCACATAAATGAAAAAGCGTCACGCGGTGAGCGTTACGCGGAGATTCCCTAATGATCCCACGATTCTGAGATTTGGTATGTAGCCCCTTGAGGGACTTCTGAACACAACTGACCGATCCCAGATCAGCTGAGTGGCTCTAGAATCCAGTTTTTTCCCTAATGATCCCACGATTCTGAGATTTGGTATGTGGGCCCTTGAGGGACTTCTGAACACAACTGACCGATCCCAGATCAGCTGAGTGGATCTAGAATCCAGTTTTTTCCCTAATGATCCCACGATTGACTTAATAACAGTTTAAAATTACGATCAATAAACAAATTTAATTTGGGCGCAGCAACGCGCGCGGGGGGAACGCTAGTATATATATATATATATTGCTTCCTCACTACTGAAGGTGAGGAAGCTTTGTGTTCGGACGAGAAGACAACAAATTTTTTGTCTCCCAAAACCAAAATTTCTACCAGCCTTTTGCGTTTCAGAGCTTGCCAATAAATTTTGGTTCTTTGTCTGTCTTTTGGATGCCTGTGCGTCTAGGGTAAATCCTCATCACGCCCAAAACTGTACTATGTTTTAGTCCAATTTAAATATAATTTTCAGGGATTATGCGGGTTATGTCATAGATGATGTCATAAAAGTTTCATTGCCGTAGGAGCGATAGTAGTCAATGCTCATGCGCAAACGTAAATTTATCATTAAGTCGACTTCGGGAACGGGTCGTGAAGGGGGTTATGGAAAAGTTCACTTCAAACGATAGTTTGTTAAACATTTCATCTCATTCGGGGTAGAATAGTTGACATGACATGATAAAATATTCTAAATAGCCGCATATGTTTAGAATCATGACCCACTGCCCGACTTATTGGTGTTCATAGAATAGGAAGGTACCGAATCACCAGAAGAACCGTTGGCTTCGCAATCTTGTCAGAATTCCAGTGAGGAAGGGAACTAAAAAAAAAAAGGGTTTCCAAATGTGCGAAGTACCAGAAACTTCTCGCGTCCCAAATTCATAGGTTTTTGTTTCGGCTACCGGTGAAATGACATTGAAGCCTCTGAGAACAACCGTATCTGGAGCTGTGTGTAACGAGGACGATCAGGGGACGTTTGATTGACCCACAAAACTACATTACGCCGACGGTATACGACGTGGCAGGAGGTAAAATGAACGTCGATTTTCAGACAATGGAAAGGACCAATATTGAACTAGGAGCGGAAAGATGGCGAAGGGAATGGCAGCTCGTTTTCCACCCCCGAACGCGCTTCGTGAGGGGTTGGTTTCTATTATATTACTTTTGGAGGCCCCTCCCGCACCCTCATCAGGCAAGGCCATCTTTGCCTCTTCCTTCATAATGTCGCTACCGAGTGCTAGGGGGATAACGCCCGGGCGAGAGGGGTCCTGTGACATAGTTCAGTGGGGAAAAAAAAAAAAAATTGAAAAACCATAGAAAAAGAACTATTTATCTGATTAGTGTAGTAAGTCATCTTTTTCAGAAACAATTTATTAAATTTAAGTACAGTTTCAGCATAATTTTGTGCAGAATATTTTTAATGTCCTAGATCATTGTTGTGTACATTTTTTAACTAAAATTCTGTTCAGAAATAAAGATTTATTATTTTTAGCCGTTTCTAGCCATTTTTAGGGCTTTTTAGAGTAAATTTTTTGAAATTTAACCAATTTAATATACTCAAAAAGAATTTTTAGTCCACTTGTATGTGTTTTTAGGGTAAAACTAGTTAATTAATGTGTAAAACTGAGTTATAATAGAGTTGGTAGACCTGCAAGTGTTACTATTCAATTTAGACTTGAAAAAATACGTGGAAACCGGCCCCAAACTTATATTTCCTTAGGGGGTTATTTTTTACAAAAACCCTCACTTTCATATGACGAAAAAACATGTTTTTCAACGTACAAACATATTGTTCTCCCTTAATGAGCAAAGTAAGAGTAAAATCGAGTAAAACGTTCAAAAACCGATGGCTTGAGGAAGTTTTCCAGTAACGAGTGCTAGAATTCCGTGGGATTATCCATGCCGTCTAGCGGGCAAAAAAAAACGTTATTTTCCATTCTTGACAATTTTTTTCATTTTGGGGTAGATTTCTGCATAATCTAGCTCGTTATGTAGCCTATCCAAAAGGAAATATTGACGGGATTTCCAAAGGTATCCTTCATTTTTGGTTTTCTTCAAAAATTAAGGTAGTCATGGCCTTTGTAGTAACTTAAGGTAAAAAACACGAAAAAAGCTTTAAAATAAAATGGCTCGAAAACAAAGCATTAAAAAAAATCTCTAAGAAGAACTTTTGATCAGACATTAGTTGTAAAATCGACCCCTTCGAGGTTCTGGACCAAAAGTGTAAACACTCTGTATACATTTCCCCTTCCGTAATAACTGGTTACGAATTTTGGCCAGCGGGCTGGACATTGGTTTAGTGAGCCTCGATATTTAAACGATAACTCAATAACGGTATGACCACGAAACCACGCCGAAGTTCGTATAGGAATAGACGATAGTGATTACACTCCGGACAAATAGACCTGTTTCTAAATACATAGTGATATTGAACTAATGAGCTTGGTTCTAACCCCTTTAATTCAAATAGAGAACGTGATTGTATTGCGCGCAACTAACCAAACTGATCAGTCTGTGGGCAAACTATGCTCCTCACGTGCTACCAATTGTTTTTGATGAAGTTACAATCAAAGGTCCATCAAGAGAAATTTGAGGCATATCAAAATTAACATTCTAGTTAAGTAAATAGAAGGTAGGAGCCTGTCTATTTTACGAGTATAATTAAACCCAACAATTATTATGGTATAATAAAATTATATCATTTACCTATCCGAGCCTTTTGAACTAGGAACTTTGGAAAAATGGAAAGTTGAACAAAATAATATTGTTTTGCCTATCTCACTTTGTGCATCTTGAGTGCTTGCTAATTATATTTTGTTATTAAGTCTATCTAACGGAAAGTAAATGAAAATGATGTCTGGTGGAAAGAAACGAAAAGTAGATATAGAGGGTCGCCAGTTTCATGAAAAATGGACTCAAGAATTCTTTTTTATCTTGCACAATCGTAGGCCTACCTATTTGTTTGCTGTGTAATGAATCCATTTCAGTGATGAAAGAATTCTATATAAAGAGGCGTTACTCAACTAAGCACCCTTCGCTGCTCTCACTGACAGGTCAAATAAGTAAAGACCAGATTCAGAAACTTGCCGCAAAGTTGGAAAAACAGCAATAAAAATTTCATAAACAATGAACACAACTTGATAATGTTGTGAGAGCTAGTTTTGTAGTTAGTTCAAAATTGGCAAAGTCTTAATGACAATGAGGTTTTAATAATCATTTGCCGAAGGAGAATTTATCAAGGAGTGTATGTTTGAAGTTGGCAGTGTTTTGTGTCCTGAAAAGAAAAATGAATTTGAAAACATTCGTTTGTCAAGACGAACTGTTGTCTGACGTATAGAAATTATGGCTAATGATATTAAATCAACATTGATTGACCTTATGGCTGGTTTTGAATCATTTTCCATACCATTAGACGAAAGCACCGATTTGTCTGACACAGCTCAACTGGCTATATTTATTCAAGGTGTTGTAAAGAGTTCACTATTACTGAGGAATTGCTTGCTTTACAGCCGCTAAAAGGAACTACTACAGGAAGTAGAATGAAGTTCAAAAGGTATTAACAAGTTTTGGCTTGCCATGGTCAAAACTAGTTAGAGTATGCACAGATGGAGCACCTTCCATGGAACGTTTACGTAAAGGTGTCATCGGAATTTTGAATGAAAAAGCAACTGAATTAAATGTGCAAAAAGATGATTTGATAGTCCTTCATTACAGTGTCCACCAACAGAACTTGTGTTCTAAGTCCATTCGACTCCAGGATGCTATGAATGTGGTAGTAAAAGTTCCAGTCATGCAGCATGATCGTATGAGCGAATTATCATAAACTATCTATCGTACTATAGTATGTTAAATTGCATTGAAATTGGAGCAATTTTAGTTGACAGAAATGGTTAAAAACCAATTTTATGGCAAAAAACTTATTCTAAATAAAATGCCACTGATTCAAAAGGGATTTTTGATTTTTAAATTTTTTTGCAGTTTTTATAGATATTTTAGCAAATTTTAATGACATTTAAGTGAGTTTTTCATCATAATTTTAAGCAAAAATTTTTAATGTCCTAGTTAATCGTTGAAAATTTAGTTTTGACTAAAATTCTGCAAAAAAATAGAAATTTAACGATTTTTGGCCGTTGTTAGCCATTTTCAGTGATTTTTTGGGTACATTTTTCGAAATTTGACCAATTTAATGTCCTCAAAAATTGTTGTCCAACGAACTCATCCTTTCTTTTGAAATGCTTGATTTTTTGGCGAAAGAACGAAGTTTTTATCTCAATTCTATCGAGAGTTATCGTCTGGAATGACACATACATATATATATACATATACATATACATATACATATATATACATATATATATATATATATATACACATATATATATATATAAGCGTTAAAATCCAGGAATCATTTCAGAATGCCTCAAAACAGATTTCGGTGAAGAAAATTTTTGAAAATCTTTATTTTCTAAGAAAATTCGCTAAAATCATCAATTTTATTCGATCCTGAGAGCTTAACCATCGTCAGTTCAAGGCGTTTTTGGATCAATAACCAGCCGAATATGACGATGTAACATATTATTGTGATGTCAGATGGCTAAGCAAAGCGGAATTGCAGAAACGGTTTTACGAACTTAGAAATAATATAGCAGACTTTATGCCAGTAAAAGATAAACCACTATCTGAGTTATGTAACCCAAAACGGATACGTGACTTAGCATTTCTGGTCGACCTTACAGGCCATTTGAATGATTTAAATTTGAAACTTCTAAAACAAGGACAGTTAGTAAATGATTCGTACAGCCATTTGGAAGCGTTTCAGAACAAAATCCGCTTGTGGGAGGCACATATGCTGTCTGGTAACAGTTACCATTTCACCACGCTCTCTGAGTATGAAAATATTGCTTATGATCAATATGCTGAAGAACTCATGTTACTGTCGGAGCATTTTTTGAACAGATTTAGCGATTTCAAAAACATGGAAGACTGTTCCTATTTATTTGCTACTCCAACAAAAAGTAATGTATAAAATGCTCCAATACACTTGCAAACAGAGTTGATCTAGATTCAAGATATTCACTCCTAAAATCTAAATTTGAAGACGTATAGTATATTAGAGTTGTGCGACTTCTACAAAAGATACCTCAAAAAAGACCCTTTTCCGCCGCTAAGAAAATTCGATAAAAGATTGATTTGTGCGATAGGAAGTACTTATCAATGCGAACAGTTCTTTTCATTGATGAAAGTTAATGACTCATAACATTATACAATGCAGGCTGACGATAATTTGGAAAATTCTATACGTCTTTGTATCAGTGGACTTGATCCAAACATTGATGGATTAGTTTCCCAAATTCATGCTGAAGTGGTGTATCATTTATTTCGGTGTCACTATTTAACTTTCGTCGTTTGTAACAAATCCAAATTTGACAATTTAATTATAATGAGGTACTTTTTTTTAAATTTCATTTTGTTATTTTAATGAATTGTATTAAACTAACATTGTCGTATTAACGCAACTAACATGACTAAAATGCACTACTTTTAAACGCAGCCCGCAAACGTATTTGCTCACTAAAATTTGGCCCTCAACATGTCAGGGAGCGGAGGAGGGTGAGGGGATGGGGGGGTGTGACAATGGAGGTGATGGAAATGGAGTCGTTACTCCTTCAAAGGGGAGAGGCGATTAACCTGCTACACCCAGAGTATATCCTGAAGATTGAATAAACCTCAGGATTATCCCCAGCCGCTGCGTTTTCAAGAATCGAGAAAGAGGAACTACTATCCATCACACTATTTAACAAAGTTTTACTAATTGGTTCATCCAAGAAATAGAAACTTAAAAAATGGTACAAAATGAGATAAATCATCATCACAAATTTCCTCTGAAGGAAAAAATAAAATAAATTAATACACATTTGCAACAAGAAAATAAACTTTGAATCTTAGTACCTAACAATATAGGTAAATGAATCAAATATAATTGCTAAACTGTAGACATTGCCTACAGTGTTGAGCAAGAGACCAAGCCTGAATTAATCTGGTATTAAGTTGATTAGTCAACGCTGGTGATCATAAAACCGATCAAATCAAAATAGTCCGAACAAATGATCCCAAACCGATCGCTTTAACAAAAGTTTGGAATTTTTCAAGGGAAAAACAAAGCAAAAGTTTCTTCAGTTTACAAAGGAGTGGTGCAAAAACTATACCACATATTACAACCTAAAAGCTGAAGTACATACTGCTAATATAGCTAATAATTGAAACTCTTCCCTTCACTAAGAGTCGAGAGTTGTTTCATGAATTAAGATCTAGAGAAGAATGAAGGGTATTTCATGAGGGGAAGTAAATTTGGGTGTTGGAATGCGATTCCCTCCATACCGAGTAGATATATTTCATGAGTTCTAGCCCAAACTCTGAAATTCTAAAAGGGCCCTAAAAATATCGGATTTGGGTGGACATATCTTACTTTGTTCAACTCTGACTAGTGGAATATTGTAGAAGAAGCTAGAAGTAGAAGTTTCTCGCCCAGGGAGTAAAGTGTTTTAGACTGGTCAACATGCAAAGTGCTAGTTTTACCTTCTTTGGCTCTCAACCTATGCTCTCCCCTCCTAGGCTCTCAACTGAGCTATCCACACACCTAGTTGGTAGAAGGGGGTTATCATCCGCTAATTGTCTGCAAAATCACGAATTTGTCCCTGAAAGAGAATTTCAATTTTTATCCTGAGTGCCTCGCAGCGAAACAAGGTAGGACCGAACGGTTTTACCCCGAAACAACGGCAGGTCGCGATAAAATTAATTATAATCGCGCACTTCAGAGACCAGATAGTGAGCGGTATATTATTATAGGCTCAAAGGGCCCTTTTACCCTCTTTGTTTTCACCCCGGGTGAAAATCATTACGTGGGAAACGAACCAGAACCCGGCGTGACCTCCCATTGATGTGTAACAGCGGAATTTCAGAGGTCGCATCACCGCAAAAATCGTTTTTCGGGAAACCCGAGAGAAAAACGAGAATCAGTGATGAGTTGAAGTTGCAGCGCAAACAAAAACGTAATTAGTAGCTTGTGTGATTGAAAACATTTACTGGGAGATGTTTTGGGGTGGGAAAATGATAAATTCAATAACGGGGATAGGGATCTCATTCCCCATTTGAAGAGTTCAATGGCAAAAATTTCAAGCCTCGCTTTGCAAATTGATTTACATCATGAAAAACAGTTTTACTACCCCGGGAATGGATCTAAATTGAATATAATTAATTTCAGTGGATGATACTGAACTCGAGTCCCACCTACGGGATTTCCAAATTAATTAGTTTGTGGTAGGATGAGTTTCAACGTGGCGAATAAAAAGTTTCAAGTTCCACTTCATCTCCGAGAATTGATTGAATGTTACGACAAAGTGACATCGCCCGGTCGTGAAAGGTTGTTGAAATAGACCATACTTTACTTATAAATGGTACCATAGGAAAAAATCACACAAAGATCTGGCGAGCTATAATTTCGCACAACAGAAATTCCTTTCTATGTGAAGACTGATCCAACAACCTGCAACAATGTTTTTGATATGGAGATAAGTAGATATTGTTTGAAAATAATGAAATGTGATTTCCAAGGAGTCGTGTGCGTGATTATGCATGGGTTTGTGAATGGGTATCTATCGTTTTCATCACACCCTATAGTAGGCCGTACATAATCACTCCACTGATTGTGTTTGCTGTAAGTAGCTCCTCTTGGACAGGAAGACGTTAATCTTTTCATAGAACAGCCTTCTGAAGGTCTCATGTGTACAAGAGTTGAAAAGTTAGGTCTGGGAGTTTCCAGTGTTGTTTCCGACAAGCAAAATTTATGTAATATTAAAGAATTTCGAATAAACACGCAGTCCAACTCGAGTTGCCGATGATTCCATAGAAAAAAACTGTTTTTCGAAATACAAACATACTTTTATTCTCTAATTATTAAAGTAAAATAAAAATTGATTATACCACTAGAAAGATGAAATCTTGGGCCTGTTTTTGCAGATGGGGTACGCGAAAAACAGTACAGAAATAGGACACTCATATATCATATTATAATTCAGTACAAGAAAATATAAGTTGAACAATAATTATTATCCAATGATGGTCATTATACGATAGTGTGCAGCGTTTCCGATATTTATCCACGTTATTCCATTGGAAAAACTTGGGGCCCACCGCCATCAAAACCAGCAGCTGTGGGTTCACCCTCCTCCCACTGTATTCAATAGATCATGATGGCGGAGGGGAGTTTGGTAATATGGTTGATTCGAGGTTGAGTCGTAAAGTAAACCTTTTCTTTTGAGTCGATGGCACAACATTTGTCATTAAGTATGAAAATGATACATTCAATTTTTGACATGGTCTTGCTCTGGAGCCAAAAAGAAATTTGTGAGACAACTTGAAGTGTAATGGAAATGATTTTCTAATGATTCCTGCTTATAACGGAACCATTTTTAGGACAATTGCTGTCAGTTTTCGTCCTACAGAAATAGTTCACCACAAGTTGAAAACATCTCAAATCATGCTAAAATAAAAGTAGTTGATTTACACGCATTGTTAATAATGAACTATAAACTTTAACAATCCTCGAGGTATAAGAACGTGATTTGGTAGTGGCTATCAAGCTTAAAAGTGAAGCTAACCACGAGTAGGTAAAGTAATTTTCTCCCGTTCTTCCTAGGAATGTGAAATATGGTAGCGAGCCTCTCGGGGACAGCTAGAGACGAATAACACTATGGGCTGTTTCCCGATCAACAATGTTAGCTAAATTCTCTCCTGATTACCGCAAGAAATTTAAATTTGAAAGGGAGCCTCCCTGAGCAACAACAGTTTATCGAAATGATGCTCGCCGTTTTACTCCAGGATGTTGAAATTCGGTAGGGAGCCAATTACGAGGTACGGAGGCGCACTGATCAGCTGAGCTGCCTCTGAACCTATATTCTTTTCTTACCTATATACGGTTTTTTACCATTTTTACTGTGAAGCGAAAACTTGCGGGGTCTTGGAACTGTAAAAGTGTGAACCCTTCTAGGAGTCACAATGCCATGTTCTGATCATATATTACATATGGGGCTTCATAATAAATTATAGGCCAATGATCTGCGTAGAAGAGCTATCTAACACAGAAATTATGAACATTGAGTAACAATTTGCAAAGTTTTTAAACAAAATACACATCGTATGGATCTGTCCCCCCTATAGTAAGTGCCTGTACCTTATAGACAACAATTAGCACATAATAACCTCTGTATCTACCTTTTTTTTTAAACCACATGTTCATATTGCAGCACCTGATGAGGCCTAGTGACAGGCGAAACTAGTTGTGAATAAATACATAAAAGGAAGAAGCCGTGTTCCTTCCACCCTCACACCAGTATTCAGTACAAAGTTTTTAGTTTCTACCTTCCTTACAATACGAAGGGCACAGGGACAAACTATGATCGACCTATGAAACAATATCTTCAACTCTGCCTGGACAAGGTTTTCGACATCATTTTTGAACTCTCTATAAAGCAACTAAATATATGGAAAGAATGTTCACACTTAATTTGAGCCAAATACGAGTATGACTTGATGATCGAATTCGCTCTACTATTCCGACGACTTCCAAACCAGATTAGGCCAATCAAGTTTTGTACATTGAAATTGATTGTAATAGAAATGAGAAATTTACTCTCTAAACTTCTCAATAACTGATTGACAAGTCTGATAACAAGTTGTGTGCAAATTTAATTTTTGTTTTATTACATTTGTCAGTTTTTCATTGAAAAATGTGCAGGTTTTGTATATCATTAGGGTGGTTCAAAAAAAAAAAAAAAAAAAAGTTCTGGGATTTCTTGTCCCCATTGCGTTTTTGCTTCCTCGGTATGTCAGAATGACCCTCTTAAATTTTTAGCATAAAATATTAATCCAAACCACTTTACCTGGGTCGATTTTTATCAGTTATCGACCTCTATCGTAAACCAACCTCTAAATTGGTACCGAGGTGATAATTTGAAGGACGGATTTCAATTTTTTGGGGTCAATTTATGGGTTTTCACATGCGCTGAACACGATGAACTTATTTATTTTACGCTCCGTCCACTAGTTATCCGGTAAAATGGCAGAGGGCTTGAAGATAAGTAAAAATCGAAAATTTCACAGAAAATGCTGTCGTCTGGTTAAGAATTGTACTAGAAACATGCTATTATGGTCGGATAATATGCTTTGGCATCGTTCGTGATGGCTTTGTTTATCGTCCATAATCCTCAAATTAAGTGTAGGGTAATAGACAAATTCACCCTAATTTCACCGGAAATTATGTCACGTGGATAATTTAAGGTCCCAAAATACCTTGTGCCGATAAAATTGGGTATTTTCCAGGATACTCGGTACAAAGCCGTTGGTAATTTGGCAAGGACTTGAACCGGCATTGTACTTATTCGCTAAATATAGCGGCAAAATGGAGAAAATAGCTAAAATTTTCCCATTTTTCTGTAAAATTTCTTAGTTTCCATCGGTTTTCCGGGGTCAAATTCGTAGTTCTGAATTGTCTGAACTGTGATTGGAGGATAGTCAGCCTGACTATCAAGCCTTATTGATATCTGTACAACACCACAAGGAAAAATTTCCTAAAACTTGCCGTAAACGGGATATATGTAGTTGAAACTTTGAAGACTGAATGAAATACATTTTTTTATGTTTCAACATTATATCGAGGTTAATTATTATTTTTGTATATTTTTATTATATGTTATTCTCGTTAAAATGTTATGATTTAAGTTCCACGATCATGGATTCTTTCAGCCTATTACAGATTGTCCCTCGAGCAATTGAAACTGAAATTGTATTACATTATTTTCAATTATATTACATCATTTTTTATTTAACGATCCAATTATAGTTCAGACAATTCAGAACTACGAATTTGACCCCGGAAAACCGATGGAAGCTACGGAATTTTAGAGAAAAATGGGAAAATGTTAGCTATTTTCTCCATTTACCGCTATATTTAGCGAATAAGTACAATGCCGGTTCAAGTCCTTGCCAAATTACCAACGGCTTTGTACCGAGTATCCTGGAAAATACCCAATTTTATCGGCACAAGGTATTTCGGGACCTTAAATTATCAACTCGACATAATTTCCGGTGAAATTAGGGTGAATTTGTCTATTACCCTACAATTTACCGAATAACTAGTGGACGGAGCGTAAAATAAATAGGTTCATCGTGTTCAGCGCATGTGAAAACCCATAAATTGACCCCAAAAAATTGAAATCCGTCCTTCAAATTATCACCTCGGTACCAATTTAGAGGTTGGTTTACGATAGAGGTCGATAACTGATAAAAATCGACCCAGGTAAAGTGGTCAGGATTAATATTTTTTGCTAAAAATTTAAGAGGGTCATTCTGACATACCGAGGAAGCAAAAACGCAATGGGGACAAGAAATCCCAGAACTTTTTTTTTTTTTTTGAACCACCCTAGTATATCATATGTATAAAAGTCGAAATGGCAAGAATCGAAAGATCAAGAAACAAATGGATTAGGGCTTAATATAAAACGGACATAAATCACAGTGTTCTTACAAATATATGTAAGAAACCACAATTCCTAAAAGCAAGCGAGTTTTAAATAATACGATTACGGTAGTCTGGTACTTGGATGAGTAGTTCCTATGACCTCACTGAGACATGCGACCAAACCAAACATTCTAGTTTTCATGAACATTCCTATTCATTGTTGGTGAACGAATTAAATTTGAATGATTTTAATTAGTACGAATTATTAAAATGGTATTGCGGAAATATTCAGTTTTGTATCAATGCTCCTCTAATATGGGTTTTGTCCTAAAGATCTCAAATCGCCCCTTTCCTCTCATGACTTATCTTATATGAAGTTACTTCGTTTTACGTACCTTTCAGCTAATATCTCATTTTTAAAAAAATCTACATAATTTTTTACATACCTTTCGGAGGTGTCCGTCGTCACTAGCGAGTTGAGTACAGGGGGCGAGCGTTTTCGATGTAAGGACACCACCATCAGGCCGTAATAACACGAAAAACAAAACATTACTCAGATTAAAATAAAACTTATTCACTTGCTATTTTTTTAACACTTATTTTCTTTTACTCGTTATATATATCTACTAATTTACAAATAACTATTGAGTGTTTGAATTATTATGTTCAGCTGAACCTTTAAATTGTTTTCAGGAGGTCTGAGATCGTTGCGATCTGTCGATCTGTACTCGATCGCATTTGCTGAAATCTGTTCCAAGCTATGATAATGAAGTAGAAAACTAAGTAAGTCGAAATACTAATTTTGCAATCGCTGTGGCAGAAGCTCAATATAATTTTGGAAACTTTTGTTAGAAAATGAAAGTTAACTCATTGAGTGAACGCAGTGCAATCGGTGGTCCTTCCACGGAAGTTCACTGAATAAATAATTGTACCTATCCACAAATTTGTTTGGGTAGTGGGCTCTGACACGGTACTGATGATATCACAAAAATTACTGACTCTAACTTGCATCGGACGGCTTGCCAGCGACACGAAGGACCAAGGGGTGTGAACGTGAACAGAATATGCTAATATAAAAAGAGAATTCCGCACCCTCGGAGTCGCTCAACGTCTTAGACCGGATTTTTTTCCCGTGACCCCTCACGACCTCCTTTACCAGTCACATAAGCACGTGATTCCAAAACTCATTATTTTCCCAATGACCAGAAAGGGCTTAGCGATCGCGCAACGCACGGTATAAAATATAGTATCAACTATTGCTAACCTTCTTATGCCGTTCTTAGTGATTATTTTAACACTTTTTATCAATTTTTTAAATTATTATTCGAATGCAAAGATGAAATGCAGGTTGGATGTATAAAGTTCTTTCAATCCAATACACCTAGTTTTAACGGTAGCTCGTAACCTGTAACATACAGTGCATAGTGATATTATAACCGTACATTCATCCCAAACAGAAAGGGGTAAAACCAATATTGCTCCATTGGAGATCATATATGTAATTGTCGATTTTGACGTTTACAGTGTAATAAGTTATTCAATTTGGTAGGTGAGTCAAAATAATAACCAGCAACTCATCTGATAATATAGAAAAGCTGTTAAGCCATGAACACTACACTTACTATTCCATAATGGTAATGATGACCACAATAATATGAAATAACCCGGGTGAACAATATCGACGATTATTATTTTATTACCATTGAAAACCTGAAGTGTCAGACCCAAAGCTGAGTATGACAAACGAATCCAATTTCAAATCTATGAGAAACTCTCTTTGATTATAACTGGTGGCGTTTCATTTAGGCGAATCAGAATGAAATATTTTCAAAGGGGCCGCCGAATTTAATATTCCACTATTCCTGTTTCCCCTTCATTTGAGGAAACCAAACATGACGATCTACAAAACCGCAACGGGGCTTGAAAACGGGCCGTTTTAAAACAGAGCAGAACTCGTACTGCACTTTGCACTTCAATGGGCACTTTCAACTTACAGTACAAAGGGGCCGAGCCCAGAAGACTGAGATATTAGCGAAATCGCTTGCATTACCCGCCCTTGCATAGAAAATCGAGGCGTTCCAACTGGAAACAAACATTCTATTCTACGATTAAGCCGTTTTATCCAGCTTTTCGGGATAATACTACTCCCTTCCACTCGCGTTGTATGCGTACGAAGGCCCAATAAATTGTGAATTCCGTCGACCAACCAGAAAGCCAATAGTTTTCACTTAATTACCTTTATCTATTACGCTGGTTTCTCGAGCGAAGAGCTCGTGGAGTAGTTTAGGGTGGAAATCGTGAAAATTTTCACGTGGAGGGACCAGGTGACAATATTTCAGGGCGAGGTTTTGGCCACAATGCTGAGCTGGTTCGCCGTAGTTGAGCGTAAAGCGTGGCTTTCGAGTGGGTATAATTCAAGCGTTTTAGAGATATAGGTTTGCAGTATCTAGAGCCCAGTTCATACTACCGATTACGTCACTAAACTTTACCCCCAAAATTACAGCAATACCCGATCAAAATAGGTGGTGATAAGCCCAAGTACCTTCTCTTATTAAAAAATTCCAGTCATGCAGCATGACCCCATGAGCGAATTTTTGAAGAAATCTTCGACATTTCAGTCGCTATTGATCGTGTACCTATTTATTTATTTATTTAATCATACAAATGCATTTATAAATATGGTACAAATTGAACAACTTAAGCTATTCACTTGCGATTTCTTTCCCAACGATAGGCTTGGCCCGTGTTGTTGGGGAAGGTCTTGGTGATTCGCTCATGTCGTACAATCTATTTACTCTATGATATAATCGGTACTTAAATATAATGTTATGCGTATAATGTTCTTATAATTTTAAGAGAAGGTATTTTCTAAAATAATCACTGTACATAAATACAGCTTAAAACAGTTTCACATTCCGCTTCCCCCTTTTCTACAAGCCAGGTTAAAAAAGTCCAGTCATGCAGCATGACCCCATGAGCGAATTTTTGAAGAAATCTTCGACATTTCAGTCGCTATTGATCGTGTAGAGAAATTTTAGTTTATGATTTTGATAGACAAACATGGAATCAAATTATTAAAAATAATTAGGAGGTACTCATACTTTATTATTATTAAACTAATCTTGTAGATTTAAAAACAAATGTAGGTAAATATTCATAGATTTCGATGTCCAATGTGGTCAGTATTGAAGGCAGTTGAAATCTTAACAGTATCCTATCATAACATCATCAAATCTTGACATAAAATAAAATAACATACCGACGTCATATGAAAGAAACGTATTTCCACAGCCAATCGATGATGAGGCTTTATATTACGAGTGATATAAAGTCAGTTGCATTCGAATCTAGTATCCTACAGCAAGAAATTGACATACAAACTGTAGTCTCTCTCTCTCTGTCTCTAGTCTTTTTTTTTTTTTTTTAGTATCGGGTGGTACCGTTCCTTGCTTGTACCACCGCCTGCATTCTTCTCGGCATGCTGTTGATCAAATTTGAACAAGCACCTACTACCTACGTTTTAAACAGCATGGTTCTAGGATTGGTTATACAGGGATACTTCCATAAGAGTAGTTCAATCTGAATTTGGACAATGTTTCATGCAAATATTACCGATTTTTACAACTAGCGAACAGCATTATTTCGATTTTGGACTGATTTTTCAACTTTGAAATTTTTGAAAACTTGATACATATTCGTATAGAAAGTTTTCGAATGATTCCGAATATACCACATGTTAGTATGCTGAAAAAATTATTTCGCACGACAAATCGCAAAAAACAGGCTATTTTTTTTACTACATTTTTGACTACATTTTTGAAAATTTCAACCCGAAGATGTAATCCGATCAAGCTGGCCAACGAACTTGAACTTTCGTTTTGTGCGTTAACATTTTCAAATTTGTTTGAAGTTTCTAGCACAATTCTACGGACAGTTATCGTCTGGAGTGACACATACATACATACATATATACATACATAAATATATACATACATAAAAAAATGCGTTAAACTTCAGAATATGATTCAGAATAGCCTGAAACGGATTTCTGCATAATTTGTTTTTCAAAAATTCACATTCTACAAATTTTGAGGCGAGAGCAATAGCTTAATTTTCTTCAAAAATTCGCTAAAAATGCGTTAAACTTCAGAATATGATTCAGAATAGCCTGAAACGGATTTCTGCATACAATTTCTTCAAAAACTCACATTCTACAAATTTTGAGGCGAGAACAATAGCTTAATTTTCTTCAAAAATCCGCTAAAAGTATACAAAACTGTTACGAGTAATGGTATTAGTCCAATATGGTCCTACTGGCAAGCAAGCAAACAACTCAAGCGCAACCTAACCCAAAACTCTACCTACACATCACACTAACGTCAACCAATTATTTTTTTTACTTCACCAATGTCTCGAATAGCTAATGCAAAGTTATATAATCACGTAGCAAATAATAGTTTCTCCAAAACTCACCATTGCTGGATCTAAACTTAACTAATGAGAGAAATGAATGGATGGGTGTTGGCTTGTCTGTCGCTCTATTTGTTTTTCCGTGTTTGATTTAAGCAACACTTAGGATCCATATTATAAGGGGCGAAGAAAACCTAGTTTTTAGCTAATTTCTGTGAAAATGAAACTATTAAAATGTCACCAAAATTATATATATATTGACGATAACTCTCCTCAGAATTAAGATAGAACTAGCAACAAACAAAGTAAGATTTCCAAATTAAAGGATGTGTTGTCGGCCAGCGCTTTCTGAGCTCATTGAATTGTTCATATTTCAAAAATTTGCCAAACAAAAATCACCAAAATCGGCTTTAAAAAAAAAAAAAAAAAAAAAAAAAACTTCAAAATTTATTCATTTTTATTTTATTTTATTTTTTATTTATTTATTTTTTTTTTTTTTTGCGGAATTTTAGTCAGAAGAAATTTATCAACGATCTACTAGAATAGTAAAAATGTTATGCCCGTAATTATGCAGGGAAATGTACTTCAATTTCATTTCTATTTGCTGAATAATCGATAAAAACTTGAGAAAAAAATTATAACAATCTTAAATCGTTGGCACAGAAGTGTTGGATATTATTTAGAACGAGTTTTTTAAAATATAAAATGGGTTATTACCAATTTCTTTGCACTCTAAGTGCTCAAATTTCAAATCAATTTTAAGTAATACGATACGATTATGAATGAAAATTCGCTCATACGATCATGCTAAATCACTGGAACTATTTTGATATTTTTTATTCTCTTTTCTCAAAGAATTTATATATTTTTGGTTAAACTTGTTACTTTTGTGTGAATTTATGTGAGTACGATTTTATATATACAATGATATATACACTTTTTACTGTTTTTATATTGCAAATGACAGGGAATCCAGAGAAAGGCAACAATGTGGTGATTTACCCTAAAGTAACGCTGAAAATGTGGTTCTGGAGTGGTTTCCTATTCGAAGCTGGTTACGTCAGTTTTAAGTAGGTCTTCCATGAAACTGTAAATTGGATAGCCCAACAGTCTCATGGCGATATCAGGCGAATTCCCCATATGGTTCGTAAACTGTACTTATAACCTCACATTTCACTCAACAACAACAATAATGTGGCGAAAACCAATCTTCCACCGCCGTACTGTTGTTTCAACAGCAAAACCTGCTGCCACTGCATACAATGGTTGGATCACTGCCAACTCTCACTTGCTGGTTTTGCCACTTCCATAAGATATAACTTTTCTATAATTTATTGGGTACCTTTAGCTATAGAAGGGATTTCTATTGATGGCTCGACTTTGCTGAAATCACTCTTTTACGCGGATGACCAAATTTTAGTAGCTAAGTAGTTTTAAGTGAATATTGTTTTGAAAACAAGCTTTGGGCATATAAAGACTGCCAAAATGAAACTGAATGTGAATGTAAGTCGAAGGTCATTCAGCGAAGAAGGGGCAAACTCAATAGGGATTCTGGTGTGACACCGAAGAGCTGGAAATAGTTGCAGTGTACACCTACTTAGGCGTTATGTTTTCTAGTTATGGCATCTTCTACTAACAGGCCTAGCATGCAATTAGCAAAGGCTACCTGCTATAAAAATATCTGGTCTATTATTTTAAAATATCAATCGGCATCTATGGAGGCTTGGTGTGGGCTGTTCTCAGTGGAATTGAGTAGCGCAGAGCTTTATGGTTCTGGTCTGGGCTCATTCATATGCAGAAGAGCTGGAGAATGTATAGGTAAGAGCCTTTAAGTCTCTCAAGAGCCTTGCACTCAACATGCCTGATTATGTGGTGAGAGTGGAATTGGGACTCAATCATCACCAATTTTCAATTAGTAAAGCATGGCTGGAAGGTTAAACTATTAGCTCAAGGAAAGACTGCCTAGAATTTGCTTCGAGAGGCTTGTGGCAATTTCAGATGAATTTCCTCATCCAAAATTTAACTGGTTCCTACTATTGAGGGAATATCTTGCGAGAGCTGTCAAGGATGAACTATGGAGTTCAAGAAAGGCCTAGCAAGCTAAAAGCTTACGACAGGACTTCTCAAACATAACGCTCTCTCGATTACATCAATCTAGCTTGGGGAAGACAGCGTAATCCTTAATCAGCTACTGCTCAATAGATTTTAGTCAGCACATTGATCCACAGCAAGCTAGCATCACGCAAGAGACTTCCCATTATTCGTCATAAGATTGTTGTACCAAATCAGGTGTGAAAATCCATTGTTTTGTAGAATATCTCTCCACCATATCATAAATCGTTTCAATGAGTTGCTGTGTATTCAATACGTACAGCCGTGATGCACTAGTTCACCTCATATCCTCCTGCTCAGTCATCAAGTATGAGCGTAAAATATTTCTTTGGACCCCATATAATAATCTCGAAATATTTCAAGCTGGAGTCCTTTTCCAGGATGATGCAAGAATTAGGTGATTTGTTGGCTTTCTGCAGACTGTTCTGGGCCTTTATCATTAATGAGGGATTTATAGCGTCTTAATTAAAACCAATATCTCCAAATAAATATCCTTTTTGCTTATCAGTTTGTATACTATTTATGTGTTATTAATAATATTTCTCATCTTTTAAATCTTTTGTTTATAGGATAATACTTTGAACTATGAACTTTTGTGAAAAACGTGATGTTTAACACAAATAAATCTTCTTCTTCTTCTTCTTCTTCTTCTTCTTCTTTAATCGATAACATCCTGACCAGCCATATCTCTAACTTAGAAGAAAATTACCTAGAAAGAGGAAAGCTGATTTTTAAAACTCGTATTGACACCGGCTGCACTGTGCGAGATACCCAATCAAGCCAACCTCTACATCAAATGCTCTATGTGAGTGGATGTACGAAGCCAAGCGTGAAATCCTCCAATTTCTAGGGTCCAACAAGTTTATCTTCTTTGCAATCAAACAGATCATATCTTGGAAGGCTTCTCATCTTTCTTTCAAGACAAAGCTGGTGACAACCTTGTTATATTAAATATAATGATCTTTGGATTCTATTTTTGAAACAATTATTTCAGTGTTAAAATTACGAATTCTAACATTAGGAATGAAGATCTTTCATCTTTGTGTGAAGGAATAAAATTATCACTGCAACGACCTATTCCCCTTGGAATAATAAGGAATAGGTATGAGTTTAAATGCCACCCTCGGGACCTGATACTGTTCTTCATTCAATTAACCATGTTGAATTCATTATTAACTCACTGAAGTTTACAACGAATTATGGAAAGGAAGGTAGCGTTCCACCTCCACACCCCATAAAATATTCCACCTTACCAACTTTAACCTTCATTTTTGCAATAACGTTAACCCGATGTTAACCCCTCCTCATGTAATTGCACTCTTAATCCCTCCCAACCAATTAAATTCAACTTCGCCCTCACTTCCCGCAAGAAAGTTTTATGGGTCACCTAAAAAACGTATTTAACATCTACCTACCGCCGTTTTAATTAAAATCCCCAATTCAAAAACAGTCGCTCACGTTGAGGTGACAAGTTTGGAAATTAATTAAAAGATTACTCAAACAACTCGAAAACATAATTGCACATTGAAAACGGGTTTGTGGAATCGTTTTTGTCGTTGAAAATAGCGTTTTTTCTTCTCCCGTTGATTGGTAAATCCGATTGCGTCCCTCTTGATGAGAGCACAAATGAGATTTTCATTTTCCGCTAATTTTGTTTGAACACTCGCTCTCGACGTAAAAACACTCGATGAGTTTATTATTGTTGAGGACGGATATATTAATCACGCGATGGGACGCGTTGGGACATGTTCACCCTCCGCCCCGACACCACCGTCCGCACTCGTTCGCTCGTTATTTTGTGAAAATATGACGACATGTTTCGAGAAAACAGGCGTTGCGGAGTTTTTACTGAGATAATTTTATTGCTTTGTTAGGGGAACTGAATTTATTTTCGTCCCCAAACTTGTTTTTGCCTCGACCCCGTCGTGTTTTCCATTATTCATTTCGGCACCAGTTATGACCTTATTTGCACGCGAACAGTTGTTTTTAGGGAGATAACGAGACTCAGCCTCAATTTATCATAAAAACTCTACGCTCTTTCAAAGGTCATTTATTTTCGTTATAAATTACTCTCATGTAGGTAAATGTAAAATATTCCTTTCTGATAAATTGTTACATTATTTACAGTTCCCAGCTTCGAAAAATAATTACCAACCAGTTCGCAAAAATTTATCAGGTCTATTGATGTAAATGAGAAATCCATTCAACAATAATTATGCTACAATATTTGTAATCATACAGATCGAAGTAGCAACGATAAATACTATAGTTGAAGAGAGAGAACTGAGAAGTTTTCTTTCAAACGGGCTTATTTCCATGTTTTTTACTTTTCGTTTTTTGTAAGAATTGCTTTGTATCCTCCTTTTAAAGCTCCCCAAAAATTGGTATACCAGAATTAAATCTTAATGAGAGCTTTCCAAAAAAGTGTTGTATGGTGGGTATCTGACCAGTAATACCGCACTTGAAATTAAATTGAATGATGACGTCACGGCCCCCGCCCGCCTGGGACGAAACCTCAGCTCCCTTGCACTACTAAGTCAACCGTCTTCCTACCCGTTTAATGGTTACTGTAATCTATATCTAAAAATTATAATATTTATATTAAAACTCTATAGTACGTAAAATGCTGAACTTTGGAATGGCACGCGTCCCATAGGTGTGGTAGAGTAAAATTACAACTTAGGGAATCACACTCAACAGCTGAGTCAGCTCCGTAGCTAATTATAGTTCATATTCAACGTGAGATGGTGAAATGTACGATGAACTTGGAACGAGCCTTTCATACCGTATAACTACACCTTGAGGGACCACTCTATAATCACCAGAGTAAGCTCTGTTTTGTACCGTTCCAACATAAGATGCTGAAATTCGGCACGAGGTCCTACTAGACGTGGTAGATTACCATTACAACATGAGTAACTGCTCTAATCAGCAGAGTGAGCTCTGTAGCTAATATTGTTTCTATGTTCAACTTATGATACAGATACTTTGAGCCTCTTTGCGTGTGGTAGAATATGATTGTAGAGAGGTACTATTGTGCTGACAATACTGACACAACTGATATGAAATATATTGTTACTACAGTATGACCTACATTCATGTATGGGACGAGCGAGCGAGCACAGCAGAAAATAGTAATGAATTATAAAACTAAACTTGGTATATAAATGTAATAGTAACAAACATACTTAGTGTAACTATTTCGAGAACAGAAATTGTTTATGCCACATTTGAAACTATTCTTTCATAGGAGCGTCAAAAAATTCCATTGAACGAACTTCCTAAGTTACTTCTAGAAATCACTTCACAATCGTACCTGAAATTGATTTAAAAAAATCAACTTTCAGACAGGAAAACACAGGCGTGGTTAAAAACTTTTTTTTTTTTTTTGGTTCAATATTGAAAATAATAAACCGAAATCGCCCTGAAAACTATGACAATTGTATCTGCTGATAATATAATTGCAATGGAATTCCGGCTTCCCGAAATCGAGTTTCTTATAACTTCTGTACCTATCCTATGGGGTTTGTGAAGCGGAGATAGGTAATCACCTACTACAATCATAATAATTTATTAAACTATTGATCAGTAAATACTTGGGCATTGCTCCTAATTAAATAATTATTTCTATTCCAACAACAGAATATTAATTACTTCCAAGTCTACCAAGGTCGGAACGTTTTAGCCAATTTTCTAAGAAAATTAAGCTATTGCAACGAATCCAAAATTTGCTTCATGGAAATTCGTTTTGAAATTCCTTGAGATTAACGCTTTTTGATACGTGTATGTAGGGTTTGATCAAAAAGTTCTGGTTCTTTTCAATTTGCGCGCGAACAGAGGGTCGTTGAAACTTCTCGGTGGTCTCAGCTCTCAACTCTTTCTGAGTCACCTGGTTATTTTATAATGCTGTAATATTTTCAGTTTTCTTGTTATTCTGAACCCCCAAGGCTAATATCTATACTAATCGACTCACGTTGCTAAAACTTAATGGAGCTCGTTCGGGACACCTCAATAACAATTTCGAGGTTCGGAGGATCACTTAATAGCTGATGGGGCCTCTGAGACTAATTTCTTTCCTCTCAACCTGCCGTTTCACTAAGATGTTTGTTTTGTTGTTTGACATTTTTAGAAAAAATTTTACATTCATCTACTATAAACCGTGGGGTACTGAGCTGTAAAGGTGTGAACCCTTTTAGGAGGCACGATGCGCCAAGTTTTGATCATTTACTGGTTACATATGGGGCTTAATAATAATTATAGGGTAATTATCTGCGTAGAAGGGCTATCTAATACAGAAATAATAAACCATTGTGTAATAATTTACAGCTTTTTTTATGCTTTGGTTGTCCCACACCCTCCTGGATCACAAATAATAGGTCGACTCTCTAATATATGAAGCGTTGCCTATATTTATGACCTAGCTTCAGGCGGACGTCCTGAAAAGTATTGAGGCTGGAGAGGCTATTTTATTTCATTGTATATCGCTGATACTACGTTCAAGCTTATGCTTAAGCAGCATTCATTAAAACTTGTGATGGAACTCATTTTTATTAAATCGATGAAAACAATATAAATTTGTCAGTCATGTCGCATTACTAATAGAGCAAAATTTCTAAGAAAACTTGTGGATAACATTAAATTTGGCACTTAAAATCTGATCATTGAGACCAACTATGTCCAGGAAAAACTGAGGTGAGAGTCGTGTGATGAGATCGCAAAGAAAATTTTAGAACACTCAGTCGAACTCTTAAATTTGGTCAATTATGAGCATTTTTCACCTAAAAATGTATCCTAGAGATCTAGGAGTGGTTGCGCAGTCTCAGCGCTTAAAAAAAAACTTTGACTGTGACATCCCACATGCTCTTTTGTCAAAAAACCTATTTTAAGCATTTTTGAGCCATTAAGTTGTAAATTTGAGCCTTAAATTTCGGAGCGATCGGGCTGGCCAACGAACCTGATCTACCTTTTGCCATGACGTATTTTTCTGCATTGGAACGAATTTTTTACGCCGTTTTTAAAGGGAGTGATCGTATGGAAATACACCCATATATATATCGCACCCGTCCTAGAATAAGGGTGCGATTTTTGAGTTAGTTGTGGTTCTGAGAAGTAGAAACGGTCTAGTTTGTCTGCAGAAGGTGGAGATATGTGTAGGGCACTCTAATTCCGCTAGAGAGTGCGTGTGTCTTTCTTCTATGGACGGAGTAACCAATTCACGTCCTAGGAAGAAAGACACAACTCAGATGAGTTCACATAGTCTGTGTTTCGTTTTGAGTTGTTTCCTTTTTGTGTGGACAATTTTAACTTGTGTCTTTCTTTTCTGAACATTTTGGATCCTGACTGGTGAGATTTCAGTGTTTGAGTTGGAACAACTCAAAAATTCTTAAAAAATCAACAAAACCGTTCCCCCCACTCCCTTTCCACTGTCAAAAAAACTATTTATTCACCATGGGGCGTTAGAGTAATAACGTAAGAAACAAGTTTCGCAAAGATAAATTATGTTCATCGTGTTCCAAAGAACGGGTAGCCAATGGTGTGGAAGAAAACTTTGAATGCGATTTGCTGAAAATGACAATTTTTGAGTTGTACCCTTATTCTAGGATGGGTGCGATATATACGAAGTTAAAATCTAGAATTGTGTTGTTTGATGTAAGAAACGGATTTTTAGGGAGTCCCTGACCCTTCCTACCTACTTTAAAAATTTTAAAACCATCTAGAAACAGCTCATTGTTTCTTTGAAAATTTTCTGGAAATGTAATTATGGAACACTCGGACAGTGCATGAGTAATATACTCTCACCAAGTACTTCCAGTTTGAATACTTCTGTGGAGAAGCCGGGAAAACTTCTCTTGAGACAGGTGATAGTTTAAGCCGCATAAAAACTCTTGGATTGTTGAATCCCCATAGGAACGCCTAACAGTCGAACTTCAACCTGTCTCCTTTATTCTAAGAGATCAACCCGTTTTTGCCGAGATCTGGGAGTGAGTCTAAGGTCAGTTCCCTTGACCCTGAGGGCCCTCGAAATTTCTTGCGACCGGCCCGAGGGTGAGAGAGGTCGAAAAAACTGGGAACAGACGTGAATTATACATTAGGGGAGAAAGGGTGCTCCCACCGGACGGGGTAACCGTCTGGGGCTTGGCTAACCGCTTCTGCTGATCGTAAGTGGTCAGGAACTGCCATTCAGTCCCAGACAAGAAGTGAGTGCAACGCGAACAGTCTTAGGTAAAGTGGAGTGAAGGGAATTGACGTGCACGTGAAGTGAACTGAAGAATGCAATATAATGAAGTGTGGTGTGGTGTGTCTTTTGAAGCCAAAACGTTCGGCAGAAGAATCTAATATCTCCTTCCAAAAAATGGAAGTCGTATCAAAGAGTCCTTAGGCAATCATGCCTTGTGGTCTCCCCCCAGACTGTACACACAGAAAAAAGAAAGAAAAACATTCTGCAGTGAAGTTTGGGTAATATTTACTTTTAATAATGTTGGTTTATTATTTTCAATAACTACCAATTTAGAAAAAAAAATTTGTTATTTAAACCTCCTCATACACACCAAAAAAAATGGTGGGCTTACGTTTTAAGAACAATACAAAAAACGAATTTTAAAAAATCCGTCCATCTGCTGTCCCCGTCCAGAGCTTTTCTCAATCACATATATGGAGTCAAGTTGGTCCTAGAACCTTGAAGGGTAGAATTTCGGGACTGAAATATTAGAAAATCGAGTTCTAAAAAACTTTCAAAATCAGATTACAGTTTTTCTTTTTGTTGGCATATGTATAGGCAGAATTTCAATGAATCAAATGAAACCACCCGGATCAATGTACGTTCATCCGTTCGCTCTCCCATTGGAACAGGGACGAACCAACAGGGAACACGGAGGGTTCGGAACTTTAACGGGAAAAATAAACGTCAACATGGGAGCAAATCAAAACTAGCGAAACAGTGAAAATTTCATTTTAAAACTGCGACGATCGTATTACCTGATACAATTCCAATGGAAATCTCGCTGCACTAAATTGAGATGGACACGTGAAGGGTAGCTGATTTATTTTATTCCATTGATTTTCACTTGGTGGGTACCTACGGTAATGTCGATCTACCCAAATTATTTTGTACTACTGTATTTAGTATTGGATCTTGCTAAGCCCAAAAGGTCTAGTAAGGTGTAGGTTTTTTTCACAGAACACAGAAAAGACTCTTTTCTGTATTCTGTGGTTATTCTAATGTTATTTAATTAATTTTTTCCCCGGTAGCTCTCGGCGCCAATGTAATAGGTAATATTAATTCATATAAGTAATGTATAATATTCTTCCTTCAATGATTGTTTTTCGTAAAAGGGCTATCTAATGTAGAAATAATAATACTTTGTGTAATCGTTTGCGGAGGTTTATAAATGTATTGCTAAAATTTATTTTTTCTCAGTAATAATTTAACATGTATATATATATATATATAATTATTTTGTTTCGAACGTGTTATTCAAAGTAATATAAAATTACGGTTATTTACATAAAAAAGCAGTTTATTATTTCGACTTTTTCAACACAATGGAATAGAGCCGTAAGCATGCTTATTATTTCCACTAACGCTGCAAAATGGTTATTATCACTGGCTATATAGGAATGCCAGCGACATATTGTGAAGACAAAAATGAGACAGAACTATATAAAAAATGTAGCAATCATTGCCGAGATAGGGTGTTTTGATGGTTATTTCCGACAATTTTCGGACTTCTTGCACGAACACTAACCTTCAGTTGTTGTTAAACCTTTTCATATCGAAGGTTTTTGACATCTCAATTTTATTAATTTATACATTTATATTTTTTTCTGCTTCATTTTTTTTCCAACCACAGAGAAAATCGTAAAGGAATTCATTTAATTATTTTGAAAGCATGAAACTGCATTTTCTGATGGATCGCTATCTTATAATAATCTAAGTTTTGTGGCTGCCATACCCTAAACCGCTGATGTGTTAGGAACTTCGCAAAATTGACAGTAAATCAGCCAAAAGCTCAGAAATGAAAAAATAAGCTAAATCAATCATATTAGTAAAATATAGATTAGTTGGACAAATCAATTGGAATGATGTGTATATATTGATGATCTGGATGCTCGTTATAAGTACCGGCGCTTTTGTTCCTTTTTAGCCGTAAATCCAGCGCTTCTCTGACACCGGGTTGTGTTACAGGATTTTCTTTCCGGTTTCATTTTGTTCATCTAGTTACGGACCACTATTGAAAGATTTTTTCATCGCCTTATCAAAAGTTGGGGTTAATGTTGATTAGGTGTCACATAGACCAGACATCATCTCCCTCCGCATTCGGTTCAAGGTACACCAGGATTGCCAAAAGATCAACGCACCGCTATTACGCATCGTTCATACTTTCTCACCTCGATGAAGTTTCTTAACTATCTACTAATATGGACTCTGCTGATTTTAGGAAGACCCTGGGAACACTAATCATTGGTTATAATGCAAGTGAGAACGGTTCTAAACGGGGGAGGAGACTTACTAAGTAATCTCACCTAAAGTGGACTAAATATTTCCGTCTCTTGGAGTCAATAACACTATAACAACGTTTTTTTTTTATTATAGGACAGTTCAAATTATAACAAGAAGACCTTTCTGACACAGACAAGAAGACAAAAAAGACCTTTCTGCCCTTATTATTTTATTTATTTATTTATATTAATCTCCAACGTTTCTCCCCAGGAACTGTGACTTCTTCAGGGAGACAAACTTCAAAATATCAAATTCAAAATTTGTAAGTAAAATAAATACGTATCGTTTTCTTTTTGTGATAAATATTTATTTTTAAAATTCTTAATTTGATATTTTTTAATTTTGTTTCCCTGAAGAATCCCCTAGTTCCTGGAGAGAAACGTTGGAGATTATTAAGGAAGAACAATTTGAGGACAGAAAGGCTTTTTTTTTTTTGTAAAGTCTTGTTGAGAACAGTTTAAGGAGGAGTGTGCCGTAATATTGCTGTATTATATATCGAATATTACAAGTGGAGTGACTATGAGATTATTGATTAGATGAAAACTATAATGATGTGCTGATCCGACAATTTAGGAGATAAATTTGCCTAGATACCTATGTGAGCAAAATGAGTACTCATACCTGATTTAAGAAGGGTCATAGATTTGTATGACATTGGGTTCGGTACGGTTAGTACGAAAGATTTTTTCCTTTTCGGAAAACGTAGTGTAGTTTGAACCTCTCCTTGTAATACATATAATGTAATACAAATTTAGAGAGCGGGAGGTGTCGTACGAATCTCTCCTTGCCTATTCGTAAACAATCTAGGGCTAGAGAGGAGGCTATCGCTCCTCCTAGACTTTGTATTAAAGGCAGGGGACATTGGAGAACTCTTCTTCTTCATTTACCTTCTTACGTCTTTCTATTAATACGCCCTATTGCGGGAAAGTGAAATGTTAACAATGATTACTACTTACAGAAATATTTTTCAGAGCATTAAGCTGATCAGGTAGGTTTCACATTTAAATTCTATTCAAACCGTTTTAGAGAGATTTCGTTCCAAATTTCAGCATCTTAGGGAGATTAGGAGAGAAATTAGCTTCACGGCTCACTAAGCTGATCAGGGCGATTCAGCTCGTTATAATTCTATTCGAAGCGTTCTAGAAAGACCCTGTTTCAAATTTCAGTAACGCTAGATCGATTAGCACAGAAACCTGCCTCATGGATCACATTGTTGATCTATTTGATGCAGCTCGTTGTAATTCTATTCGAAGCGTTCTATAAAGATCCTGTTCCAAATTTCAGCAACGCTAGATCGATTAGCACAGAAATCTGAATCATGGATCGCTTTGTTGATCTAGGTGATATAGCTCGTTGTAATTCAATTTGACTGTTCTACAGAGACTCAGTCTTCTGCTCAAATTTCAGCATTATGAAAGAAATTTGCCTCACGGCTCACTCAACTCCTCAGGGTAGCCACTCTCGTTTTAACTTTAACTTCCTTCTCCTTTGAAGATCCGTTTGAAATTTCAGCATAGTAATTATCAATTAAGAAAATAGTGCAATTAAGAAATAGAAAACAGTTTATATTGTATCCTAATATCTCATCCAATAGAAAACGTAGCATTTTTCATCACTCGAAGTTCTAACTCAATCTACCCCATCCTGATGTTTTCTGAATTTGCTTTCCTTTCGTAATTATAAATTTATTGTACAATCCTGGAAACTGAATTGGGAATTGGCTGCAGTGAAACCACGTAATTGCAGGGGAGAAAACTCTCAGCTTGTTCCGGCGGTTAAAAAAATCAAAATGGAAAACGAATGCCCGTTACACTGATTACGGTTCCCTAATTTAAGGATGGGGCCGGGGAAATAGGTAGAAAAGAGATGCAGATGGGGAGAAGAGAGACGGGCGAACGTTGGGCAATTACACCACTTTGAAGCGGCCCATTCCTAAACGAGATTGGGAACATACAAATTGGCCCATAATAATGTAATGAGAAGTGGACGTTCCGTTTGTTCCAGCGTTACCCTCCCCCAGTAACCCCTCCCACCACACCACAGTTTTCTCTTTTTATCCCGCATTAAACTCCCAAATGATGCTAACTGCTCATCAACATTAGCCACCTAATTTTGTTGTATGGACGTCGGTAGAGCGTACGGGAATTGGGATTTTAAATAATCCTTTTTCGTTTCTCATTTTACGGTACACGGAAAGATCACAATGAGTGCAGGGCTCCTGTATAACGAATGTATTTCGCGTCGGAAAATTCGGTAATTTCCTGGTAGGTATGTCACCGTAACGGGTAGTGAAATATTGAACTATTCTAATTTGAGGTTTTGCAGTGTCGCTTAAACGGGAAAATTGCTTTTTGTATTCGACAGGGTCCACTGCAAATAGTAGAATCAAACAGCATCTATTGGGGGAATATTGAATTAATGAGTAGCCAGTGGCAAACGGAATCGTGCTGTGACGTGTGGCCACACACCACAACCAGTGGAAACGTCGGCCGATCAGTTTTGACATTTTCATGTCTTTGCTTTGGCACATAAACTGAAAAATCGTCACGAAAACTTGCTCACGCGATACCAATAAATAAAATAGACTCACTGTGTTGCGTAGGGAACAATAAACTGTTTTTAATTAGTCTAATTGTTATTTACTATTATCCTGGCAACACAAGTGTAACAACAACGCTACTGGGGTAGGTGATTTAGCCTGGCTCGAATTCAATAAAGTACCCACGGGTCTCGGAGTCAACGCGATCGCGAATTCAATTAAGTACCCACGGGTGGGCGGTTTCTCTTATGGCCCATTTAATTGATCTGTACGCCCCGCCGTGCAATTCACGGGTGAGATCTGCCTAGTAATAAATACAATAAGAAAACACACATGAAAATGTCCCAATGTGTTGCAGACTCGTATGCAAGCATTTTTTCCAGGCATTTTAATGTTTTGAGCTATTCGTAAAGAAAATTTTGGACAGCAGATTTAACCCCCGCCCCCAATGAAAAACAGGCTTTAATAATATTGCCACATACAAAGATTTCTTAATTAAGATTTCTCAAATTTATTCCAATGGAAAATTTGTAAACGAATTCAGCGTCTACTGACCACCGAAAATTTTAAAAACATCAGGAAAATTACATATTTTCCGCATTAATTTTCTGAGTTGAAACAAAGAAAAACTAGGAAAATGTAAAATATATAATATGTAAACTTGAAAACATAATAAAATCATTTTGATTATGGTATTTTCCGTGGAATTTAATCTAGTACTCTAAAACGAGCACTGTTGGCCCGAACACGTTTTTTTTTTTTTTTTGCCCAAAGAATTTTTAATTTTTTGATTTTTTTGGGTGTTTTTGGTCACGAGAAACCGATTGGCGCTGGTGACCAGACTGGAATAAATCAGTTCAGTATCCGGAGCTAATTCCTTTGCTATTTACCCTATGAAGATAAAATTTGAAATGGAGAACCCTTGAGACGTCTAGAAACGAATCATGAAGTTTAGAGCCCCCCAGATCAGCTGAGTGAGATCCAGAGCTAAGTTCTTTACTATTCAACCTATGACGCTCAACTTTGAAACGGAGCGTATTCCACGTTCTTCCAATTTTAGCCGAAGCTCATAGTGAAAGCAAAAGGGGTCTGGGGCCCCCCTAGCAAGGTCAAGGGGCGAAGCCCTTTGCGAAGCGCCCTGTTTCATAAGTTCAGCTTTTTCTTTTTTGTGCGGGTTTTTCCTTATCATTAGTAGTGTGGCAGAATGTTTAGTAATATAATGTTAATAGTATAATGTTAAATAGTATAAATAGTAGTATAATGTTGACCCTTATAATCTACAGTTAACCATCAACGTTAGACTGCGTATTAGGAAGACGGTGCATGCACATAAGTATTATATATTATATATCGTGTTATATAATAGTAGTAATATACTACATATAATAAATAAATGTTTATGATTTAATTAATTAACTTATCAAATAATGTTTTGTCTTAACCGTGCTAAGCTCGGTCTCCCGGTACTGTTTAGTTTATTTATAAGCCAATATTCAAATAACTGAATAATTAATATTCGAATAGGGAAAGAATAATTTAATTTTGGGATTTTGAAATTGTCTAATTATTCCTCGCGTCATCGTATTATTTCCGATTAAGTGTCTCGTCTGACCAACGGTCGATGTCCACTGCTTTTCGAAAAGTACCCTTGTTGATTTATTTATTTATTTATTTATTAACGGGCAAGCCCAATTTACAACAGCAAAAATATAGGTTACATATATGAGTTACATAATTTACACATCTAATAAAAACAACAAGAAGAGAAAAAAACAGTTTTACCAGAAACAACAATAAAACAAAACGAAGAAGAGTCAAAACAAAGCGGGAGCAGAGAGCACTATAGATTTTAGAGATGAAAGGGGGCTATTGAAGAAATCGAAATCTGGATTTAAATTTAAGAAGAGGTTTGCAGAACGGGGGATGCGGTGAAGTGGATTGTTCAGAAGATAGTTAGTCGGAGAGAAAGGAACGTGAAAAATTGCAGGCTGACGGCTTGAGATTCGAGGGATGGAGAGACGAATTTCTGCCAGCAACGGAGGACAGTCAATTACGCCGTTAACAAGCCTGTGGAGGAATGACAGGTCGGCCATGCCACGCCGCACTTCCAGGGACTGGAGTCTGCAGGTCCTGAGGAGTGATGGATAGTCCACGTTATCCGAAGATATTCCAATCTTAAAAGCAATATACCGTATATTGTTGATAAGTTCACACAAAACAACTGCGATAACTTCCTGTATTTATACTGGCTGTATATCATATTTGAACAAGTAGGTACGTAGTGTTTACTGAGTATGGAGGTAACCAGAACAATGTAAAGTAAACGGTAATATTTAATTAAAGAAAGAACCATGTCTATTTCCGTAAAATTTATTGTATGTTTATTATTATCATTGTTTTATTCGTAAAAGTTTGTCTACCCCTTGCTATTAATTTTGGATGGTTTCAAAGTAATTTTGTTAAGCGAGTTTTCGCGATTTAACATTTTGTCAACTTGGAAACCTGGAAGGATTCAAAATGAGGTCCTTTAAGCTCAGACCTATAATGGACTTCGGGTGAGAATTGTTGGAGCAATTGCAAAAATTAGTAGATTCATTTGCTGGTCCCACGACTGAGCCCTAGGTCTACTTACCTCTGCTCGACGCATTTTTTAACGACTAACTATGTGTAAGGGAATTAGACCCTTCCTCAATGACTTGAAATTGACTTTTTCAACCAATTCTTGGCTGCAGTTCGCAGATTTTCGTTGTCATTATTTGATAATCATAAAATTAGCCGTCATATACTTATTGTTGAAATAAGCTTGTTCACTTAATCCAGTTCAATATCATCTCATTTTTGTGAAATATTTAGTATTAAATTTTCGCTATTTGGTACGCTGTTTCGTGCTGATTCCTATTATTTCACAATCTTGTGATACCTATCCCTGTAATAATTTTTTTTTTGTATGTTGTACTGAGCTTGCCCGTTTTTTAAAATAACATAAAAACCAATACATGTTCGTGAAGAAAAAGTGCAAATTTAGAAGGTCAGAATCTAGAGCAGCACACAATGTGGCAGGCGACTAACATATCACATAATGGCTATCTAAGAGCTAGTGATGATGCTATATGGCCAAACCTTACTGGTACATTCAGACTGACAAATTTCAACAAAACAAAAAAAATGAAAAAACTAAATTAAAAAACTGCGGAAGTTCCATTCCCCTAGCAACGACTGGGTTGTACGTGAATGCTTAGCTTTCGAGGCGATTTTTATACCATGTACATAGACATTAATTTTTCCTGCCAAAAATCTAGCCGAACGGATACAGCGATCTGGGTGGGCTAATTCGTTCCCTCAAAGTGATATATATATCAACAACAAACTGAACTCTTCCATTCTGAAAACTAAATTCGCTAAATCTGAACTTGGTATTAGAACCTCTTGAAACTCATACGGTGGATACAGCTTTCGTACAAGTACGCAACCACGAGAGACATTTTATGTCTTTGCGCCCCGTACTTTTGTTTGTGGAAATTTATTGCAAAAACACGTTTTTAAAAAAAAAATATTTTTTTTTCATTCAAATAAATTTCAAAATACAATTTTGTTTTACTCATTCCATAATTACATCATTATTATCATCAGATTTTGTAACGAAGAGTAATGGCCGATGATGAGAAAAGTACGATGTGTAGGCTAGAGTTTATTATGGAAAAAACTGGATTCTAGAGCCACTCAGCTGATCTGGGATTGGTCAGTTGTGTTCAGAAGTCCCTCAAGGGCCCACATACCAAATCTCAGAATCGTGGGATCATTAGGGAAAAAACTGGATTCTAGATCCACTCAGCTGATCTGGGATCGGTCAGTTGTGTTCAGAAGTCCCTCAAGGGCCCACATACCAAATCTCAGAATCGTGGGATCATTAAAGAAAAAACTGGATTCTAGAGCCACTCAGCTGATCTGGGATCGGTCAGTTGTGTTCAGAAGTCCCTCAAGGGCCCACATACCAAATCTCAGAATCGTGGGATCATTAGGGAAAAAACTGGATTTTAGAGCCACTCAGCTGATCTGGGATCGGTCAGTTGTGTTCAGAAGTCCCTCAAGGGGCTACATACCAAATCTCAGAATCGTGGGATCATTAGGGAATCTCCGCGTAACGCTCTCCGCGTGACGCTCCCCGCGTGACGCTTTTTCATTTATGTGCCATAGTAAAGACATAAAATGTCAAAATAAGATAAAATATGGTTCATTTGGAATTAGCACAAAGTTCCCATAAGAATGCTTAAAACATTTTCTATGTTCGGAATAATTCATTTCATCCCGCGACCCGATAAATGATCGAACATGAATGTACTAACTTGAAATACGTTTGTAAGGTACAAGTATCTGCCTCTAATGTCGAAAAATGCAGGAAATTCGAGAATTCACCCCCAACACGGGGGTAGAACCATTTATGCATGAGAAAACGAAAATTTCATTAATCACCTTCAGTTTGTTACCTATCAGCCCATAGTTCTCTCAAAATTGGGATAATTCGGTAAGTTTCGTTATGACAGGATCAACTAAATATAGCTCGCTGATACCCATGAGTGAAATTCGTTATCAGACCCGAAAATTTGAAAATACTCGGCCCAATCTGATGAAAATGTGACTTTCCGGAATACCTTTCAAAAGTTTCTCCGTCGTTGCATTGGTCCACATGTTGAAAAGTGTTACCAACATACAAGCATTTATTGGGGATAAAAGGTTGGTCATACAGCGGTGTTAAAGGTAAGATTCAATGCCAAATATTCAACATATCTTGTAGGAAAAAATATACACTAACTAAATTCCTTACTTTTAGAGAAGATCTTTTTGACCTTTTCAAGCTGTATCTTTAACTCCATAATCCCGTCAAAAACCGTTTGATTTGAGTCCTACCCAGTTCAAAACGCTGCAAATTATTACACAAAGGCTTATTATTTCAGAGCTAGGTAGCTCTTCTAAGCACATTATTGGTCTATAATTATTAAACCCCCTATTTAATTTATGATCAGAACATGGCGCATCGTGCCTTCGAAAAGTGTTCACACTTTTAGAGTTCCGAGACTCCGACATTTTTCGCTTCACAGTAAAGATGTTGAAAAAAAAAAACGAGAAAATGATGCTTGAAGGAATTTATGTTTGCGCATGCGCAAAATGAAGTAATGATTCGAGCAGTTTATAATTTATAGAGGACCATTTTCAGCCTACCCCGCACATTCCTTGAAAATTTCATCAAAATTCGATGAAAACTGTTGAAATTAGGCTCAAAAAGGAATACACGTTCGCGCATGCGCATTAGCTACTACTGATAAGATTATGTTGAAATTGCTAGGGAATGCTCAAACTAAACTACTCCACCAATCTTCCAAATTTGAGCGAAATAGGACGACGGGGACGTGGGAAAATGATGATTAATGTGATTGACGTGTTCGCATACGCCGAGTGTTGTATTGATTTGGGAACAACGAAACTCATAGGGGACCATCTCCACCCTAAACCTCACATACCATGAAAATTTCATGAAAATGGGTTGAATATTGGGGAAATTAAGCTTATTGCAAGGCTTTTGCAGGCATGGACACACAGACAAAAACACACACACAGATTCACACAGAGATGAAATTTAGCATTTGCTTCACTAGTAGGTACATCCGCACGTACAATAGTTAATAAACTCGATTTCGCAACGTTAGAATAAATTCCATTGGAACTACATTACTTGATAATTCCAATATTAGCATTAAGACAGCTGGTATGCTATCTAGCGGTCCTTGATGGAATTTAACCGTTTAACGTACAGCGCTGCGCATGGTTTTAATCGATTCTTTTGGATCAATTTATCATTGACATGCAAAAAATCATTGCTGTTACCTGGAAAGTGTTTGAGATCTCGATTTTTGAACGTTTAGATCTTTAATGCTATCCTTTATGGTTGACACAAATTTTTGCAGAGCTTCCAGGAGAAAAACCGCGGACGGCGAACGGACAGATTTTTTTAATTCGATTTTTGGATTCTACACATCTTGAAACGTAAACTATTACACTACTAAATAATTTCGATTTCCCTACCACTTTCTTTCCAAATCATGCTTTTGTACTCAAGTTTGATGTATATAGCTATGTACGTGACAACACTGGAATTGTTTAAGAGAAAATAAATTAAAATTCTTGTGAATCAATGATAATTTCATTCCTAAGTTTGTAAAATTTCGATATTACTAAAGAAGAATGAATAGACCAATGAATATTGTGTAACATAATTCTATTTCGAAAAATTCTCCATTTCGTGAACAATATGCTTCGTTAGGTACATATTCTAAAGTAGAATTAGTCGATTATTGAAAGAAAGGTACTAATGATTAATGATCAAATGGCAATGAAATTAGTCATTTGGTAAAGGCAAACCTTCTGATTCAGAATGATGTTGTCAAAACTGGCCTAAGAGTATTGGCATAAACTTTGGCATCGAACTTTACGATTGTACACCGGCCCTGACCTCACAGTTCAAATGAATTTCAAGAGCCGTAATACTGGTCATATACCAATCATATAGCACCTTTTTATAAAGCTCTCGCCCAGATCTTTCAAACTATCAATATAGTACGCTTAAGTCAATCGGAGTCGACACCGCAAGTCAATTGGCTGAGCGAAACCGCAAACTTAGAATGTATGTTGGACGTAGTAGAGGATGTGGCACATAAGTTAGAAACCTGCCCATTATATGATGAATGATGGAATTCAGCCCATGGAGAATCAACACAGCCGGTAAGTTACAGTTGGTAAGTTGGTATGACCTGAAATGCCTGCCATACATTGTAAAACTGGAGCACTAACTTTACATGTTAACACTAACTGGCTATGTGTTAACTATTTTGTAAAGTAACCAACAAAATAAATTTTAGAACATCAATTAGAATTAGAATTTGTTTGAGAGACATGCTATACCTAAACAACAACCGAAGTGTAATTCCGTTAGTTCTCAAGAATTCACCATTACAACGCCCTCAGTTTTTCCTGAAAACATCGCGCTATTACGAGTAAATTCCTCTACCCCTTACTCCCTATTCTGTAAAATACGTAATCAAGTTGGCATGTCAAAAAGACTTCAGCGGCCCTTAGGTAATCAGAAAAATAAGATATTAAAGGATGACATATCCATGATCTTCTGTTTCCCCCATAAAGTAAGGAAAAAGGGAGAAATTTCAAAGTTTATTGGGAAATTCTCTATTAAAAATGCTTTATAACGGGTTTATGGTCATATTCCCTGTCGGAAATACTGATGATATTGTAGGTACAGCTGTTCTATATGCAGAACTGTGTCACATAAAAAGAATAATCCATAAAATTGGTTTTCTTGAAGTTTACAAACATTAAATCTTGATGAGACGAGCTAAGGAGTTCTCCTTCAAGGTTTCTAGGAGCTTCCAAGCTGATGAAATATGTAGAAGTTGGCACCACTAGGGAAAGAGATGAACGGGGAGAAAGGTGGCAGAAAAGGGATTCGCAGAGAAGGGGGATTTATTTATCTAGGGAACGTCCTCCCCTCTCCTCCATCCTTCTCTCTCTTTTATCATTCCCTCACCATCGCTCCTCATTCCCTCACTATCGCTTCTTCTCACTCCCTCACCAACCCCGTCCGACGCGTTCCCCCCACCCTTCGCCTACCAACACTTAGTAATATCGTTGAAGAACAGAAGAGGGGTGAAAATGGGCGTGGTCCCAACGAACCAGTCGGAGATCTCTAAAACTCCTCCAGTGGGCTGAGCGCATGCGCGGAACTGCTTTTTCGAACGAAACGAAAGGGTGTTCCCTTTCCTTACTTCATCACTATACATTAGCCGTTCTCAAGGGTGTGCCCTCTCCTTAGGTTTTCCGAGTCTCAAACTAATTCTCTTCTGTAGGGATGAGAAAAGACCCCCTCTCCCTTTCATCCCCTACTGTTTCTCCCCTTTAAGGGTTGGAATTTTGAAAGGGTAAAAGTACCCTCTTCACCCATCCACCCTCCTACCCACAGCATCCTCTTCGTACCTCCCTTTAACATTACCTATTCAACGCCTTATCTTGCTCCTCCCCACGAAGGACTTTCTATCTCAGCTTTATAACTGTTTACATTCATTTTCTACATTACATCACAAAACACGTTCCTTCTGCAAATCTACGCTTTTGAAGTTCTATCTCTCCCCAACACTGAGAGACCAACTAAAAGTATTGATTCTGACTCCAACAGAGTAACGTTCTTCTTACCATTAAGAGACCAAATAATGTGATATGAACTGAATTTTCGTGTTACAAACTAAGTAATAAGCTTTACGTTCTCTAATCTCTCATAAAATTGTTGAACTGTATAGGATTATAATAAATATAGATTAAAGGTACTACTTCCGATAATTCTTACCCTGATAATTTGAATATCCTGTTAAATCGTAGGAAATGCTAAGCCCCAAGAAAAAATTGCTTTAATTTGTAAACTATCCGCTATCTTTCATTTACACCGCCTAACCTAATTGGTTACTGAAAGGAACAACTAGGGAATCATAATACAGTCCACTTGCTTTCACTAGTCATTAGCCCACGAATTACTTAGTGATTCTGCAGCATTCCATCATTTTCTAGTGTGAACATCGAGTAAACAAGTTTGCAGTGTTTTAGCTGCATATCAAAAGGCAGGCTATTCCTTGAAAAGTTCTGAGCAACCTTAGCTTGCATTTCATTTTGAATTTTGAGTGAAGTTTTCGATAGTTATCGCATTTTGTTTAGTATTATTTCCTGAAAAAAAAGGATTGATTAGTTTTTTTTTTAATTAGTTTGTTCAAGTTTTGAAATTAAAAATTTATTTAAAATATTACAATTTTCTATAAATGCCAAAATAAATGCAAATATAAGTGAGAGGTTCAGTTTTATGCGTTTTTCTCTACCACCACTCAAAGATTGCATTTTTAATCTGTCAGACGAGCGTGAAAGTATTTGCATTGAGCTCAAAGGAAGGTTAATAAACCCTAAATAATTCGAATTTGTTTTCATATGTCGTCCCTAATTCAAAATCTCGATTATTAAAATATCCCGTTTATTCGAATTTTTTTTCTGATCACTTAGAGATTCAGTTATCGAGATTCCACTGTTTCGATTTTATCTACCGATACTCTATAGAAAAACGCTGCAATTTATTACATAAAGGTTTATTATTTCTTTAATGTAAAAAGTAAGTAAAGTAAACAACCATTTGTAACAAACTTAGGCCGCCCCAGAGGTGCAAAGGGGGCCACAGATACAACTCGTACTAATAGCATATGTGCGATGTTTGGAGAAGAGTGGTTTTCCAGTTCTAGGATCAACCATCCATCGCCAAACGTAGCTGCTTGATAATATGGGAAGAGGCGCCCGACGCCCGTTAGGTAACAACGGAGCGACGGCAGCGCATTCTCTAGGATTCTCACGGGAACTGTCACACATTCCAGGTTGCCGCTTTTCGTCCGACTGCCTCGGGCGTCGCGGACATCATCAGCTGTCTTCCAAATGGATGATCAGAATTCGTTCTGATGATTTCGCTCAAAGCTCATTGTCTCGCCCCCTTGAGTGGAGAGGAGTTCGCCGTACAGAAACTTGAAAATTACTTGGACGTCTGACCCTTACCTGGGCGGTCACCCATCCAAGTACTCACCACGCTCGACGTTGCTCAACTTCGCTAATCGCATGAGAAACGGTTTATTGAAACGCCTAACCCGTACGATATTTAACAAATAAAAATTATTTATTATTTCTGTACGAGATAATACCTTATACGCAAATCACTGGTATATAGGTAACTAGGGGGCAAATCCAACAGGCGTCTCCTGCCAACCCTTGCGATTGCAGCCTGTCAATTATTCTCGTCGGTCGAAGCGAGGAGTGCTGAGAGCCAGAGGAGGCGGGCGGAGAAGGTCGCGCGATATTTTTGATCCTCATCATCATTCTCGAAGTGCAGTTTTATTATATAGAATTAAAGAGTCTATGTTACATTTGGTGGTGTGCATAAACGCGAAGCAAAATCTTTTATCCGAAATGTGAAGAAGATGCTTCGTTTCCTATGCATAACAAGCAAATGCTATAGCACTTGCTACCCCCTTTTACTTCGTTAGTATCTACTCCAAATCCTATGTATAAAATCCCGTTTTCGGCATATTTTTGGCTCACAGCATTGATGCGTGTGAAGCGATCGAGCTGGCAATACTGTAGCACCAACTAGACCCCAAGTGGAGTCCATGTGCGAAAGGACGGATTTTTTTTCATCAAGATAAAGTCCTTTTATGGCCGGGACGGCGTATGGCGGACGGCGGATGGACATTCAAGTTTTGGAATCTACGCTCCTTGAAACGCAAAGTGACAGAGTTTGAAAGAAAATAATTTTTTTTTCCTATGCGATTACAAAGGCTTATTATTGGAAATAATAAACCAAAAGGCGAGTTGGTTGGGATTTCCCAATCATGTACTTACCCGATATCTATAGGTGTTTATAATTCCATCGTAGGTAGTATGATGAAGCTGCAGAATTTGCCGCAGATATAACCTGACCTCATACCTCCACCGAGTTCCAATAGTCCCAAAGAGGGAAGGTATTTTCATGTTGCACATACCTACTCATTATTTTGTATGATCATATAAAACAAAACCACCATTTTCAAAAGGAATTTGATAAAATTTCTAAGGAAAATGTCGCATCATTTAGTGCAAATCGCCACTCTCAGATTTAGGAGCATGCGCAAACATGTTAAAATACTTTGTAATTGCATAACAAACTAACCGCCTTGGAGTAGCAGAAGGAATCTTATAAAGATCACCAATTTCGAATACATAGCAGCCTCTGTGCATGCGCAGATTTAAAACTGCGTATATCGCGTGTAAATTTAACAGTTATCATCCGAATTCGAAGTCATTTTCAGGAGTTAATTACTGAAATAGTCATTTATTTATATAAGTACCTATTTCTAAATAATCAACTGTGATGAATCTCTTCAGCTTTCAAACCTATGTATTGAATGCCTTTAGCAACGGAAATCAAGTGGATTGTATATATACGGATTTTTCTAAAGTTTTTGATAAACTTCCATATTTGATTTTGTTGAAGAAGCTGAAGGCATTTGGTTTTTACGTGATTTCCTCCGGTGGGTCGAGAATTATTTGGTTGGGAGGAAATTGATTGCTATGGCAAAAGGTGAGCTCAGCCCTTTCCAGCTACTTCTGGGGTTCCTCAGGGTTCCCATCTGGGACCCTTATTTTTGTTAATTTTCCTGCATGGCTCACCAGAAGCGTCAACTTTTTGATATTTGCCGATGACTTTAAGATGTTCTTTGACATCAGTACAGCCAGTAGTTACCGGTTTCTTCAGTTTAGTGTTGACCTGCTTCAATGGTGTACTTTTAATTATCTTGTCCTCTACCTAGATAAATGCGTTGTTATGTTCGTCCGGTCTCATACTTTTATTCATTTTAATTACTCAATTAAGGATTAAAGCCTGAACAGACAGTCGACAGATCTGAACGCCTAAGTGACAAATGGGGAAGGCTTCGATGTCTGGTCTGCTGGTGAGTCCGAGCAAGGGTTGCGTTAGCCATGTGCAGCATGTGCATCCAAGGATTAAGAAAGAAATGGTGTTCCTGTGAAGACCTACTTGGCCTACAAGATGGAGCAGGAACTTGGTTGGGAAAAGACAGGTGGTAGGAATTCAGAATAAAAAAATTAGGGGAAGGATGAAGGAAAATTCAAAGTACAAAAGTAAAGAAATAACCCCCCTACTCCCCCATAAATTAGTCCACCTAACTTAACTATCAGCCACACCTTAAGAATAATGAAGTATTTACATAGTATATTTTCCCGAAAAGAAAATAATACTAATTATGCAATTGGGCTATGAAAGCGTAGGTAAGGATGGTTTAAGAGCACCTAACACCTGAGATTTCACTGAATTACTCTACAATGCCCTGGTGCATTCCACACCTGAATACGAGAGTTTGATTTGGAATTCGTATTAACAGGAGCATATTATCCTATCCGTTTACCATATAGCATCGCTTGTTTGTACCTAAGCAAGAGCCTGCTGTTTGTTTCCTGCTAAACCCTCCCTACGGTACGAATGGTAAAATGGTAATGATAGCACAATTTGAGGCTCCTGGTAACTAATATGGTACCCTAGTTTCCTAATACTACCACATGTGCCTAATGTGGACTGTATTTTTAAATATTATTGCACTATAATAACCAATGACTAGATGTGATAATTTGACTAGGATAATTAAATAAATATGTGGATATAAGTAGCTTCTGAAGATTTATTAAACAGTAGGTATGTACCTACCTACGTGAGGTAACTTGTTGAGATGAATAAGTTTCCTACCTATAGAGTGGCCACTGAAAGTCAAGATGTAGGTAACAGAAGTATCACAGATATTAGATAATTTCAGAAAAGTTCATTCCCATAGCTGAAGAGGTAGGTAGATGAAGAATGAAGGCCCAACTCCAAGTAAGGTAGGTAGAAGATAGGTATAGTTATGTAGAAGATGTGTAGATGATAGGTAGAAGAAGAATTGATACAGCCAAAAACAGACCTGAAGGTGAAATGCAGATAGAGATGAAAATAAAGAAAGATCTCACCACAATTATCTCTTAATCCTGAGCTGGAGACCGGTCAGCATGCAGGTGGCACTGATTGGAATTGATGAACCAACCAAGTACAACAGATAAGTGGCAGTATCCACACCGGCAGCAATTCCCAGTGATATTTCGGGAAGGTTGAAGAAATATGCAGCGATTTGGTACCAAAATCGATCTAGATAATTGCTAATAATGCGCGGATGTTATAGGATACGATGATTTGAATGATAAATAGGTCTGAATTTTGCAACGGCTGGACTAGAAGTATAAGATGGCGGCTAGAACATGGCAGGTTCCAGTCAGGGATGCACGGTGAAGCAGCTGATGCAGGTAGTGAAAACACAAAATCACATCTCACTCACAGTAACATTTGATAATATAAACAATACAAAAAAGGGCGTACAAAATTTCCTACATGAATTTAATATATAATAAACTAGGATAAATGTAAATAATTTGCACAAGTTAACCCTACAAAGAGACACATGGAGGAAGAATATAAGCCCATGCAGCCGCCACTACCAGAAGGAATCCCGTAGGCACTGGAAAGATAATGGCTTATCATTGTTACTGTGTTGTTCCTAATAAAACAACAGATGTTTATTGAAATTAATGAATATATTGAATCAGTGTGGAGTGATGAAAAAACGGATATTATGAAGGACAAAATAGGTGTAGGTGAAGTTACATAAGGTGATGGTGGAATGGAGGAAAGAATTTCATTCGAACGATTGCAGGTAAGGTCTTCGTTTATGATTGCTTGTGTTGCTGATTCCTGAACGATGTTTTACAACCATCACTTTCTAAAGAAATGTTGCGTTCGAGAAGGGTATTTATCAGGAAAACGTTGCTTACGAATCAATTATGCCGCATATGACCCCCTATCATTGAATGATAGAAGCGGCGATCGACCTGCCGTTTTTGTTCAAAATTTTGAACGGTTATGTTGATTCTCCCTGTTTACTCGAACAACTTCATTTTTGTTCCCCTACCTATAGAACAATAGCTCCGAATTATTTTCTGTCCCTTTTGCTGCTACAAATAATTTATTTAACAACTCTGTTAACCTAATGTAGAGGCTCTATAATTTATTTTCCAATCGCAGTGCAGATGCTCCTACTCCTATTAGTAATATTGGCAGGTTCAATTTGCAAATCAATCCCTTCCTTCAATTCGTTGAACCTTGTACTGTTTCATAATCTCCCGGACGCTGGGGAAGTAACTCCCATCGATAAGTGAAGGATGACTGATCTGAAGGGAAAGTTGATAACGAACGCCCAGGGATTATATTTGTACCGACGATTTATATAGATAACCCAACCCATCTCCGAATAACTAGGGAAGGCTCCCGGAGCCCATCAAAATGATGGATTCATCAATTCGAACTTGAAGCCCTCAGATATTGAGAAGAGTTAATGAAGGGCGGGTCCTGAGAAAATGATTGATTTGCGGGAAAGTCGTCTCAAGGGTTGAGACCCCTGAGAAATTGGGTATTTGCGAAATTGGGCAGCGTTGGGGGAGTTTAGGGGAGGTGGAAATGGTAAATTCTGATGCTGGTAGGTTTATTGAATGTGGGAATCGAGGGGGCCCAGATTGAGTTGTCAGATTTGTCTCGAAGACGTGTGTTCGTCTCAAATGGTTAATTACAAAAGAAACCGTTGCAAATTATGATAAAACGGTTCTAACCTGATATCGCTAATACCAACATGTTAAAATAAAGGTAGGTTATATCTTAAAATTTAATACCTAAGTCATAATCCCAGTACTAATGGAGCTCCGAATATAAAAAGTACGACGCAGAGCGCGGCACGGACAATCTTTTTAATTTTTTATTAGGTATGGTTTATTTAAATACAATATGCTTTTTGTTATGCTAGTATTACTGGGCATGAAATCTGTATTTCGTCTTTGTTCCATCTTCTGTAAGATTACCAGTCATAGTTTTAATGTATCGAAAACATAATTTCCTTAACTTTACTAACAGATGGCGCAGTTTGCGATTAAAATCGCACGGTTATTAAAAGAAAAAAAAATAGACTACCAAGTTGAGTGTGACTTAGCTTCTTCGTATGTATGTATTAAAATTTAATTTAATTTATTTATTTTATTTTCTTTTTTTTCATTTAGTACTTTAGGCCGCATCTCAACCAGAAGAGGATTAGCGGGATTGAATATGATATCATCGGAGACACAGCAGAGGGCACGATTTTAAAAGAGCCGTGTTGGCTCCTCACTAAATGAAGCAACGGACGTTTATATTGAGGAACACTTTCCATTCCCACAAAAATCAACAGTTACAATGTTTGATTACAAACAATAACCGAAGATTATCACTATTTGGCAGACAACTTGAATTTTTCTTCGTTTGTATTAAATTCTGATTGAAGGTACTTAAGAGACCTGGCGTGAATTCCATAGCAACGAAAGCTGCAAACACACATCTTTATATTAAATTTAACGATAGACGTTAATCCATCGAAGTCCCTCGAAATGATCCTCAAATCATGTTCGTATTTCACTTACATATTGGGACGATTTTGAGTATTATATGAGTAGGAGGTTAGTATTTTCCACCTAATGATTGGATCTAGTACCCTAAAAAATCCCTTCTTATCAATTCGCATCTTGTAGTTTAAACATTCTCTGCCACAAAAGGGGGTGGAATTGCAGTTTGTGACAAGATTAACTCTGAAGATGCAGTCCACCCCCCCCCCCCTCTCACCAGGAAAAGATGAAAGGGGGTGGTATAGTAACCGAAATTCTCGACCAATTTATAATAGCTTATTTCTCACATATTGCATCTTAGTGAAAAATAGCTCATTATTGTTACAGGAACTTAGGCAGTCAAATAAATAAATCCCAGAAATGTATGAAATCAAGCGCGCATCCATCTGACGACGGTTAGCTTCCTACTGATTCCAAATGTATTGAAACGTAGAAGTAGTGACTCAAAGACGATTGGATTGAATTGCTACAGAAGGAAGCTATAGTGGGGAAGTGATAGTGTGCTCGGAAGGAAGGAAAATGGAAGGTAATTCCTCGTAAAGATTAATAGCAAGGCGAGAGACAGAGTGCGTCAGGTATCTCCATAGTAATGAAACTGCGCTTCCTTCCTCACCGCACATCTTCCCCGCTCTGTTACGCCATTAATTATAGATGAAAGGTAAAGAGGCAGCGCGGGCTGAGGGGCTGTCGTCTTTGATATGCCCCCTCGTCACCACCTCACTCCCCCATTCCCATCCCATCTACCACTTCCAAAACGAGAAGCTTCTGCCATCTCCTCGACGCGGAAAGATGAATTAATTGCCTTAAGCTTTCCATAACTCCCTTCACTCCTCCGGTTCCACAACTTCCCATCAGCAGCCCTACTTTACAACGCTAGCTGCGGAGAATTCCACTCGAGAAACGTATTCCAATATACCTGTTAGAGGTAAAATTCAAAATCCTTTGAAACTAAACCCTGCCAGCACAGTAGCTGGTACTAGTCACCGTCACCTCGTGGCAATGTTTGCTATGAAAAATGCATATTTGACTAAATAATCAAAGAATAAAACTATCAACAGAAGCCTCTGACTGTTTAGAGTGGTAAATACATTATTTTTACGTTTTAGAGGCCTTTAAAAAATAAAATGTATATATAATTTTTACAAATACAACTGGCTGTAGGCTGTTTGGGGTATCTACTGTCACTTTAGAATTTGCCTTCTTATTTTTCTAGGTACTTACATTTTATTTATTTATTTGATTGATTCATTTTCACGGGCGATGCCCAATTTACAAGAAATCACAAAGAAAACTGCCCAATAACAAGATAATATATAAATAAATTAACAGAATAAAGGCACGATGGTAACAATCACATCACATACAATAAAAAACTACAAGATAATAATAAATAACGGCAAATATAGATAAACGAAAATATTTTAAGATACTACTTATGTAGGACGGTTAAATTAGGGAACTTATAAATTCTTAAGTGCGTCGCGGCGAAAAGAAGAGAGGCTGGAGTTGAAAACGTACACATCCACTCTATTCAACTCTCTCTGCATCCGCAGCAGTGGGGAATGGTACTAATAGTTAGTCGCCACTGAACGAGGGTAGAAGGTACGACACTCCCGGGCGTGATAGGAAGGAACCGCAAAGCTGAGAACCGCAAGTAACTCTGGAGCGTCGAACATGTTATTTACCAGCTTATACAAAAAAATCGCATCCAAGAGTCTCCTCCTGTCCTCAAGCGTAGACAGCCTTCACTCGCCCAGAACAGCGGCCGCATCAAACTCCGACCATGGGACGCCAGATTTAAAGGCATAAAAATGCAGAAATCGCCGCTGAACCTTTTCGATGGCCTGCTTCCCGTTGGTTTAATATGGGGACCATACTGATGAACAGTACTCAAGGCTCGGACGCACCAAGGAATTGAAAAGAATGAGCAAGACACCAGTGTCCGTAAATTCACGAGAAGCCCGCCTGACGAATCCAAGGGTTTTCATTGCCCCGCAAACAATGCGCTCGATATGGTAATTGAAGATTAACTGGGAGTCAAATTGACTCCAAGGTCGCAAATCGTTTGGGGCCGAGGCAAAACCTGACCCTCAAGGGAGTAACCAAAGTGGATCGGAGTAAAACGGGAACGGGTGAAAGTCATGGCCATTTTCGACGCGATGGTGCCCTTTGTTGTTTCTGATTTTACGGCTTCCTATCGGAAAGCTTTCCCAGCTTTATTTCTTTTAGGAATTAAGACGACGGTGTCCTTTAAGGTTCTGGCGTCTTATCCTTTTCTTCAGAGTACGACGCCGATGGTGCCCCGGTTGCTCCAAAATCATACCCTTTCCTTCCATACGTTAGTGGGATGGTGCGCTAATGACACCGGACTAATGTTCATTACCCATCCAATCCTTAACTGATTATTGTCCCACGATGCCCTGGTCGCTCCAGGGAAAAACTCAGACCCTATCTCTCCATTATCAAGTTATTTTTGTAGTTCCTAAGAGTTTTATTAGTTCAGGTTTAAAGAAGATCTCTTCCTATTTTGTATCCTCAATTTTTAACTCGCTATACTGACTTAGCCCAAGTTCCAAGTTCCCTAAACTCACATAGTTACTTTACGAATATTATCTCGAATTCAACCTCAACACTATGGAACACCATCATTAACGAAGTAAGTATAACTACATAGACGAAGGCACCTACCGGAAGAAAATCAATGAAATAAACGGAAACTGTTCATAATCTTTTCGCTCTTCCTAAGGGGCACATGAACATCTCCATGAAAGTAGTTGAACGGTATGATTTTTTTCCTTCTTCTTTTTTGTATTAGACGCATTCAACCTTTCGTTGTTAAGAAATGTCAAACAAGAATGAGTTACATTAAATCAATAACTGGACCTTGTTTTTCAACAACCGTTCTTATTAACAACCGTTATAGTTAACTTTAGATTCTTTATTTTTGAGATCTTCATCCCTTCAGATCCATAGTATTAACATATAGAAAATCCAGCTGGTAGCATCTGTATAACGAGAAACTAGTTGTAGCGTAACATACGTTCGTTGCTCTGTACATTTGACAACAATCGACTAAAAAGATATGCACGGGTTTTCGTAAAATGAACTGGAAAACTGTGTTTTGCTATAACCTGTCAACTGTGGATGATCGGTTGTTGTTTTCTTCTCTTGATATATGATATTTTTCAACAATGGGTTGACTGGACAAATCTGTTTCTTCCTGGAAGAGAGTGCTGTTTCTAGATTGTTTAGAACCGTATAAGTCAATATGGCTCGTTATTATTTTCTCTTCATCACCTCTCTCTTAATTTTTAATGAACGATTTGTGTTCGTTTCCATTTACGAGTATATGGCAGTTTCGTGTTGGTCGACTTCTATAGTAGGTACCTCTATCTCTATACATTTAAAGAAGCTGATTAATGTACTGCCCAAAGACAATGGGTATTGATCAACAACTTCTAAGTAATTTAGAATACTTTGTTGGTGGTTTATGACTCAGTCGATGTTCTGTTTGATTTAGGTTGAATGACCTGTCTTGTAAGTTTGAGCTTTTATTTTATCATTCGCAATATTTCGGCGCCATGATGGCCGCCCTCATCAGGCATAGTATATCACCAAGTACCTAAGATACCATTGGCATCACATTTTTTATATTTATCGGAACTAATATTAAAAAATCATCAACTTTCAACTAATCTATTTTGGAGAATAGCATAATAGAGTTATATGAAGTTATGTTTAAATGTATATGATGTGGGAGTACCTGCGATAGTTAATGCTGATAATACATTTTAGTGTTTTCATCACCCAGGGCTGTCGTTATGGAATATGAGTTGAAACATCTATGCTGGTGAGAGGAGGGATGAGTTGAAATGTCTGTGCTGATTTTTGTGGTGGAAGGAAGTGTTATGGAGTACTAAAGAAAATTTTGGGAGTAAAAGCACTTGCATAAATATGAAAAACTTTGGTTGATCTGTTTGTAACCTGTAATGTTTTCAAGGAAGGTCTCTTACTACATGGATTGTTTTCTAATGGTTGCTCTGGGTGGCGGTGACACTTGCACATGGTGGGTGTGGTTGAAAGTTTCTTCTCTTATTGAGTGAATGATGGGGTGTTGAGATCATAAATAAATTTGTCAGATTGAATGAGTAGGCAGAATATTTGTTTTTTGTGATCTCTGAATGAATGCAGGTGATCAGACTTTTACAAACTAGGTATCTTATTGTATATATATATATATATATATATATATATATATATATATATATATATATATATATATATATATATATATGTATGTATGTATGTATCAAATCTTAGGAATGCTAGGTAGGTCTTTAATATTGCGTTTTTTATATTGACTTTCATAGGTGCAGACACTTCAATTGCTTAGTTGTGGGACATATTGGGTTTCAGCTACGTGCTTGGTAAGGGCAGTTTTTGGTTATGTGGAGTGAAGGACTATTTGACGATCTCTTAGAGCTTTGTTGATGTCAGTCTTGTGATCAGGCATCCGGTTTGATCCTAGCTGAGTGGTTTGACCATAATATGCGAGTCTACAAGAGGCTTGACACGACATTTTGTATACTAGGTTGCTGCGGTCGTTTTGGTGGACTTCATCTTTCAGTTTTGAAAAATATTTTGTATTGCTGGCTTGGTTTCTATAGGCTATCTTGATATTGGGTTTGTGGGATTCGAGACTTCTGCTAATTTGGTTTGAGAGAGTGCCAACAAAAGTGTGATCCAAACTGCATTGGTTGAGTGGAATGAGTGGTGACTGTAGCTTGAGATCTTGTGTTATGTGTAGGTGGGGAATGGGGTGAAGATATCTGATTTTGGTTTGGCGAGTTTTCATGGTTGAATTTATCTATGGTTTGATATATGATTTTCTTAATAAGTTTGAATGGGTAACTATTGGCGGTCAAAATTATTTTGGGCTCTTCAATATGTTTATTGAGGAATTGGGGGTGAGACAGGAAAAGTCTTCTTTGAAGTAGGTTGTTAACAAAATTCATTTTCTAATGGTGGGGATGATAAGATTGAAAATGCATCATGCGGTCAGAGTATGTTGCTTTTGTTTAGTAGTCTGTAATGATTTTATTATGGTCTCCGATCAATCTAATATCTAAAAAGGGTAAGGAGCTGTCAATTTCTTCTTCTTTTGAAAATTCAATACCGTATGTATGTATTATTGAATTCAGTGGATAATCTATCAATGGCTATCTCTCTTATCAATATCACAGAATCGTCAACATATTTTCTTATCCATATTATATCCTTAGCGAACTTTTGGGTTACTTTATCAAACATATATATAGTCTAGTACGAAGTCTGCAATGATGGAAACTCCTGCTGTCTGGTGATAATATTTTTCTTCAAATACACAATAGTTATTGTCAAGAACAAAGTCACCCATCTCTAAGAATTTTGAATAGTGATGTTTTGGATTATTTGATTAATTGATGATTTGGTTATTGGTTTTTCATAGTGGTGATTGCTAAATTAGTGGGAATGGTTGTGAAGAGTGATTTGGCATCCAATGATATAATTTTGTACCCATTAGGGGCTGGTAGGCTTTTTAAAGACGTTAAATGGTCAAATGAGTTCTTTACATTGAATTTAGTTTTGTCAACATATGGATTGAGTAGATCAGCGAATTACTTGAAGAATGTCATAATTTGGGCTACCTAAAGCACTGTTTATAGGACAATGTTGAATAGGGTTTAACGATTTATGTTTTTTGGGTAGAGCATAAATCCTGGGAGCAGTGCAATTCCATGATTTCATTTTTATTCGTTGAACCTGAATTATAACTTTATCTTCAAAGAGAGATTCAATACTGTGATTTGCTGTTTTTTCATGAGAGTGTGTTGGATCCCTCATGAGGGGTTGGTAAGTGTTGGTATGACGTATCATGTTTGTGAGAGTGTGGTCATAATCTGATATTTTCATTATAACTGTGACAGCCCCTTTATCTGCCCTTAAAACTAACAATAAAGGATTGTTTCTGAGAAATTGTGTGGCTTGCGTTCTGTCTGCTTTATTGATAAGAGAGTTGATTGGGAGGCGGTGTCTAGGTTCAGCCATAACCCGAGAATTTCGTTACCTTTGTGACTTTTGGGTCACGATTCGTAAACTTAGGCCCTGTAGTGGACGCGAAAAGTGCCAGGCCACGTGCTTTTTCATTCGAATTTCGGAATCCACGAATCTTAAAATGTAAATTAACATATTTTAAGGGGTTATATTTAATGTAAGTACCGGGGGACCGAGCTTCACTTTAATATGTTGAGTAATTCAGGTATTCTCCTTTCAGGAATGACAATAGACAGCTTCCCCTCCCCATAAGGGAAAACTCACCTTAACCACAACAAATTAATTAAGTAAATCACAAAAATCTCAATTGGTCTCAAATGGTCAAGGTCTCAATTTCAAATTTCAGCTTCAAAGTTGAATAGCAAAGAACTTAGCAACGGGTACTCAGCTGAACTGATAGTCCAGTCAAAACAAGGTTTAACCTCCTGAAAAATCCGAAAGTTTTGAAACTTCACACACTTATTTAAAGGTACCTAGGGATGAATATACCAAAAGTCCTCACGAATATGAGGCGAGCTCTAGCAGCAATTAGCGAAAACAGGTCACTTTTTTTGGTTTTTTGTTAATATCTCGAGGTAAAAGTGTACCGTATACATAATTGAAGCTTAATTAATTTGCAACAAAAATGATATATACATTTTTCTTGTATTCCTAATGGTTACCAAGTTATAGGGCGCTAAATGATAGCGTCCTTCGAAAAATCGCGCTAGCGCGGTACAATATATGGCATTTCTTATAATAGTTTACAATGTTTTACCACTTTTTTTTGTATACCAAGGATGATTGATGAGATAAACTTTACAGCTTTGTATAAAAAGAAAGACATGATGTATATTGAACAATGAAATACATGAACAAAAAATGCTGGGGACATTCCAAGAAAAATTGTGTGCAGAAAAATCAACCAACTCTTGATTGTTTTTTGGTAGAAGGCTCTGCAATCTGCTCATCTTGGTCTTCTTCTGAATTTGCAACCTGAAACACAGTAAGAAGAGGTAAATGTGCATGAGATGGTGATGTGAGAGAACCATTATACGGATAAGAACATGTAGGTAAGAGAAAGTTGGTAAGCGAGCAGAAAAACAACGTATGAACATGACGACCAATTGATGTATACTATTGCAAGGTATCAATAAAAACATATTTAAAAAAATACAAAAGTGCAATCTCACCTGACTTCTGGCTGTCTCTGTTTCTTCAAGGTTTATGACATCGGGATCATCAGGGTCATCAAAGTCTTCTTTGAGGGTGGAAGTAACACCATTCAAGCATTTGCCATGGCAGTTGTGACAAACGCTTGTACACATTATTCCTGACTTTCGACAACCACATCTGTTCCCACATCCCCCTGTACATTTGCAACAAATGAGGTTTCAGGTGCTGCTGGATCCTCTGTTGTCACAGTGATCAGCCGATCGCTTTCCAACTTCCAACCCCAATGTACAGGGGGAAGTTCATTCCTAAGCCAAAATTGAAATTGGTGGTACACTCGAAATACGTGCTGTCTTGCTGCTCCTGGTGGTTATCAACCCTTTCACAATCTTTCAGAGGATTGCCATCAACTAGCAGAGTGATGAGGATTTGAAGTTCTACTTAGAGCATGAGCTTGCCCCGTACCCACTGTCTTTATATGAGGAGGCAGGAATGCGGACAAAGTGACAAAGTAGCAATAGTCGGTGAAGATGTAGATCGTTAGCAACAAATGAGGTGGAGGACAGCTTCAGGTGCTGCTGGATCCTCTGTTGTCACAGTGATCAGCCGATCCCTTTCCTACTTCCAACCCCACTGTACAGGAGGAAGTTCATTCCCAAGCCGAAATTGAGTTTGGTGGTACAATCGACATGCGTGCTGTCTTACTGCTCCTTCAGTGGGTTGCAGATCAGAAAGGTCGGGTTTAGCATTAGATACAGACTTGGTGAAAGCATTATACCGATGCATGTTAAGAGAGGTTTTCTTCCTGGGCGCATTGTACAATGCCAGGAATATCTTGTTTCCAGTAGCAGCTACAGACTCACAGAATGTACTTGGGCTGTTAAATATACCTTTCAGTTCAGCTTGCTTCTTGAACAATTTGAAACAGGAGAGTTTCCCTTTTAGATATGCAGCCGAAGCTGTATCACAACCGCTGAACGCACGCACAAGAAGTATGCTGTCATTCATTCTCAAAGTGTGCAATTGCTGGCTTGAATATACTTTCCTTCCTACTTTGCCATGGCTTGATTTCACAAATAATGTGTTTTGTTCAGTTGGAGTTAAAGCCATGAGGAGAATAATAAGATCTACATCTTCACCGACTATTGCTACTTTGTCACTTTGTCCGCATTCCTGCCTCCTCAAATAAAGACAGTGGGTACGGGGCAAGCTCATGCTGTAAGTAGAACTTCAAATCCTCATCACTCTGCTAGTTGATGGCAATCATCTGAAAGGGTTGATAACCACCAGGAGCAGCAAGACAGCACGTATTTCGAGTGTACCACCAATTTCAATTTTGGCTCGGGAATGAACTTCCTCCTGTACAGTGGGGTTGGAAGTTGGAAAGCGATCGGCTGATCACTGTGACAACAGAGGATCCAGCAGCACCTGAAATCTCATTTGTTGCAAATGTACAGGGGGATGTGGGAACAGATGTGGTTGTCGAAAGTCAGGAATAATGTGTACAAGCGTTTGTCACAACAGCCATGACAAATGCTTGAATGGTGTTACTTCCACCCTCGTAGAAGACTTTGATGACCCTGATGATCCCGATGTCATAAACCTTGAAGAAACAGAGGCAGCCAGAAGTCAGGTGAGATTGCACGTTTGTATTTTTTTTAAATATGTTTTTATTGATACCTTGCACTAGTATACATCAATTGGTCGTCACGTTCATACGTTGTTTTTCTGCTCGCTTACATACTTTCTCTTACCTACATGTTCTTATCCGTATAATGGTTCTCTCACATCACCATCTCATGCACATTTACCTCTTCTTACTGTGTTTCAGGTTGCAAATTCAGAAGCATACCAAGATGAGCAGATTGCAGAGACTTCTACCAAAAAACAATCAAGAGTTGGTTGATTTTTCTTTTTTCTTGGAATGTCCCCAGCATTTTTTGTTCATGTATTTCATTGTTTAATATACATCATGTCTTTCTTTTTATACAAAGCTGTAAAGTGTATCTCATCAATCATCCTTGGTATACAAAAAAAAAAGTGGTAAACCATTGTAAACTATTATAAGAAATGCTATATATTGTCGATTTTTCGGAAAACGCTATCATTTAGCGCCCTATAACTCGGTAACCATTAGGAATACAAGAAAAATGTATATATCATTTTTGTTGCAAATTTAATAAGCTTCAATTATGTATACGGTACACTTTTACCTCAGACCAAAGGTTCTCGAGATATTAACAAAAAACCAAAAAAAGTGACCTGTTCTCGCTAATTGCCGCTAGAGCTCGCCTCATATTCATGAGGACTTTTGGTATATTCATCCCTAGGTACCTTTAAATAAGTGTGCGAAGTTTCAAAACTTTCGGATTTTTTAGGAGGTTGGGTCATTTTTTTAGGTTTTTTGACTGGACTATGATTTATCCCACACTGGTGACCAGCGCCAATCGATCCCTCGTGACCGAAGACACCCTAAAAAATTCTTGGGGGAAAAAAAATTTTTTTGTTCCTGGATACGTTCCTTATTTTAGAGTAGATTTTTCTAGCATATACCAGAAGATAAGCCAAAAGAAAGACGTTTGCAGTATTATTATTCATTTAAAAATTTCCTCCAACATTTTTGCTGCTTAATAGGTTGCTTTTCTGAAAGATTTGATAATATATTGAATTAGTGTATATGACATATTATGAGAAAACTCAAACTATATAAATGGATCGAAGCTAGTAACATTAAAGTACCTACGTATTTCAAATGGGGACAAACGTGGGTATATGAAAACCCCACCGCAATAAATCATATTATTATCGTATTATTAGATATAAATGGAAAACTGAACTTGATAGATTTCAGTGGAATACCCTTCTGCGTCACTATCGTGTATATACTATATCACCGTTGAGCCAGTAAACTTTTGCTCGTCCATGCATTATTCATTATTGGACTCCACGATAACGTTACAGAGTGAATACGAACTTCAACGCCGTAGGGGAGGAGAGCCGGACTCACGGAAACGGCATAAATCAGTCAGCCGAGGGACATTCAATAATCCTGTATTAGATCTATCGATCCGTCGGACATCTCACTGGCAATTACAACTATCGCTGGGAGCAGGGGCCGATAACCATCAACTATAAAACCGTGATGGATGACCAGAGGGTCGGAGTGGTGACGTTTACAACTTGACACCCTTTCCTGCCCACCCACCTCCACCCATGGGTGGTCCCTAGGTAATTATATTTCTCTATCAGTAAATGGGGCGGCTAGTTCGGTTTCCACTATCGGTAAACACGTTTCTCGGAAATGAGGTTTCATGTAGAAAACGGACACTGTGAAAAGGGGGTTACAAACTCGCAATGAATAATTTACTCGGAGGTACACACTTATAATAGTCGAGGGATTTTCCCGTCGTTACAATGTTAACCTTAATTTCTCTCGTACAACGAGCCCCTCGCTGATAAAAGCGGGTACGAAATGGCTCAAATTGAGGTTTTCACTTATTAGTCGACTCGAAATCAGGCAATTAGTTCAAATTACATGCTAATGAGAAACATTTTGAAGTCACGGAGGTGGGTTTCCGGTGAACGACAGTAATTTATTTGGTTAAATTGTTGAACTCTCGCAGCAAAACTCAGTGACCTCGTACACAGATGCAACAAAAAGCAGAACTCTCTAGCTGAGAATCTAAACCTTTAATTTGACGAGCATATTGTTCTCTTGTTCCTTTTCCAGTGTACTGGGAATTTGCTATCCCTCAAATTTACAGATACTTCACCACGATTCCTAGTTGTTTTTTTCGTTTAGCCATGTCAGCTGATCACAATGTAACATGGCCCACACCCGGACCACGTAGATTGTGACCGTCATTGGCCATTTTGGAAAGGGGGCTTAACCTTCTTTTTCTCTGCATTGCCTACTCATTCTAACGGTCACCATGGTGGCAAAAGGTTGAGTTGCAAGCAGAGCTTATGGATCATCCCAGGCTAGTACTTATCATGAAATGAGATAATTTTCATTCATGACCCAATGTTGACAAAGTGAAAATCGACTTTTCAACATTTTGAAAGTTCATTTTCAAAAAAATGGCTGCTGCAGCATGCTTTCTTCGTCCACTTTAGGATGATCGGCCATGCTCGTCATGGAATAAAGAAATTTATGGAGATATTATAGTGAATTCATAGTATTCAATGTTCTCATATTTTTGCAGAAGTCTTAGAATTGAATGGATAAGGTTTTTTAATATTGCGTACGTCCCGAAACGGTACGTGTATATCGTGTGGGAGAGAAACTTGAACCTAGTTGCCATCATGGTTCCACATGTACCATACACATGCGCAATTTGGGATCAAACTAAATCAAAATTAAAATTAATTTTAATTTAGAAGAAGAAAAACCTAAAATTAATAATGAGTAATTCCCACGTATGCATTTAGTATTTTTAAATGAAAATGCATTCCATTCAAAGAAATTTGATTCCACGCGCCCTACTACGATGAGTAGTTATCTTTCAGTGATGTTCCAATGTTTCCTGCACGTGTGACGTCATACTGGGCGGGGGGAGGGGGGCCTGCTCTTGCGGGAGGAGTGCTCTGACGTCCTCAGTACACGAAAATTTGAAAAATCGTAGAAACAAATCATCGAAAGAAAAAGCTGTTGATGTCAAACTTCTCGGAAGAGAATCTTCTTTCATTTAAAAATAGTTGAAGTACCTCTTTCACACTTATGGTAACGCTCACTAGGTATATCTGCAGCAATCACGAGTATCCTTTCCCAGAAGTTTAAGGTTTGGGTACTCCAATCACTGCATCTAAATGAATGGAGAATAGCGCTCGACCTTGTGATAGGAGTGGTATACATATTATGATTTCCGGTGAACTCTTGTCATTAAAGCTTACCTTCAAAACAGTAGAGCGTGATTTCCTTTCACTGGACATATGTGACACCAAAAGCAGCCTTTGCCTCATTGATTCAGGGACTGTAATTTCCTCACTATATGCCAGAGAGAAGAGAGTGGACTCCGATCTACGAACAGATTGTATCTCAAACCACTTGGAAATGACTGGAAGTAGCTTGAGCTACGGCCACTTAGACAGTTTTTTCAGGGCGAACGAACACATTCTAATAGGACCCACCCTGATTAAACGGGGGGTACCCCGGGTACCTGATTAATCCACGATTGGTTGGTCATCTTACGTAGGTACTAAGTTTTGACCGCAGGACATCTTCAGATGTCTAAGTCTAATAACTCAATTAAGGAATAAATTAGTTTCTAAAACGCGAAAAATTATTAGTCAACAGTTTATTATTTCGGTATTAGATTCTTTTCTCAAAGATCTCTGTGGCGATGGATGTCTGCGAGACAGTCCGCCCTTGATAGTTTGACAACGCGAACTTCTGGTGTCCTATGAAAGTACCCTTTGCGCTTTATGTGTCAGCCAAAGCCATTTATTTAATTTATTTATTTAATTTTATTTACGGGCAAAATTGCCCAATGTCCCATGTCTTTCTCTACTAGCCAGTCAGTAACAATCTAGAGCTACAGCCTTCCGCAACTTCTTATTAGTGTATTCGCCACTTCTGGTTGAGAAGGTCCCTGAATCCTTCGCCATCTTTGGTTCTTTAAGCGTTAATTCAGGAAGTATTTCTCCAGCGTTTGGCCCTTTCGTCTATTTTCCCCTGACTGTCCGGAAACGGATTTTGTAGCTTCGTATTTGGTCACCTGTATAGTTTTGAACAGTACCAAATATTTATATCCATTTACCTAAATAGAGATTGAGCGATCAAAACCCTGCCAGAACATCGACCGAAATAAATCCACTGCAATCTCAGTCGTCCGCTCCGCTTTAGGAACGAGGGCTGCTGATTCACCGACTTAGCGAAAAGTCCAGTCATGCATCATGACCCCATGAGCGAATTTTTCAAGAAATCTTCAGTCGCTATTGATCGTGTAGAGAAATTTACAACTAGCGAACGGTATTATTTCGATTTTTGACTGATTTTTCAACTTTAAAATTTTTGAAAACTTGATACATATTCTTATAGGAAATTTTACGCTGATTCCGAATATACCAAATGTTAGTATGCTGAAAAAATTATTTCGCACAACAAATCGCAAAAAAACAGGCTATTTTGAAATTGTTGACTACATTTTTGAAAATTTCAACCCGAAGATGTAATCCGATCATGCTGGCCAACGAACTTGAACTTTCGTTTTGTGTCCTTAACATTTTAAAATTTGTTTGAAGTTTTTAGCACAATTCTACGGACAGTTATCGTCTGGAGTGACACATACATACATACATACATACATCTGCATTTCTGCTGATTTCTGCATAACATTTTTTTTCAAAAATTCACATTCTACAAATTTTGTGGCGAGAACAATACCTTAATTTTCATCATAAATTCGCTGAAAACACAACTTACCCTCCTACTTTAATTTATTCAGGATGTCAATTTCTAACATTTAATAGCCCTAAATTCTATCCTTTGAGGTTGATTAAAAGTGATGCTGTTATTTTAGTATCAACTATCGTTCACAATAAGTGATTAAAAAATGTTTCGTGAACGTATTTCCAGCAATTTCAGATAGAGTGGCAAACTAAAATCACCAATGTTAATTGTGAGAAGTAACAACAGGAGGGATGAGAAGTCACAGTTGGATTGTTAATTTATACATACAATAAGATAATATAACAAGATTTATATTTATATAGATCAATAGAGGCGAGTAGTTTCAAAACCGGCTCAATCCACATTTTTTCGAAATACACTTTTTTCCAATTTCTTCAAGTTCACGATGCACTTTATCACCCTGTGATCCGGTTCAATCAAATAGAAAAACCCCACTGAAGTGGTGGTTTCGCGTCAAAACTGGCTCAATCCATGCTTCTCAGTTGAGCCGCTAGGAGCGCGCCTGCCTTCGGCGTTGGACGTTTTTGTTCTGGTGTACACAGTTTCACCCATTTTCCCGCTATGAACGCTTTCTTGTTTTATTTTACTTTTTTTTCCCCCTCTTTACTGTTTAATATTAAATTACTCAATATACTTACTGTGGTGAAAACCACCCCCTCTTTTCAACAGCCCTTTTCAGGGCTACCAAAAAGAGGTAGACATGGGGGGCGGCAGGAGGCGGCCACCTCCCTATAATTACCCCGCTCGGAGCCCCGCATAACCAGAATATAAATGTTCCACTTGGTCTACCTACACCAAGTCAAACATATATAAATCCACTATACTTACTATCATTTTTCGGGGTTTTGTAAAATAAAGAAGTTCTCAAATGTTTCTACAAGCCTGGTTTCTACATAGGATGTTGCTATGCAGTCGTCTTTTTTGCAACCTACAGGCTTCTTACCAAACGAGAATAATATTGTTACTCCAATACTTGTGTATTTGGTAAGGAGGTGAAAAATGGGGTTTACTGAGAAAACAACGGCTGGGTTGTACGTGAACTTGGGACAACTGGATTCTAGATCCACTCAGCTGATCTGGGATCGGTCAGTTGTGTTCAGAAGTCCCTCAAGGGCCCACATACCAAATCTCAGAATCGTGGGATCATTAGGGAAAAAACTGGATTCTAGAGCCACTCAGCTGATCTGGGATCGGTCAGTTGTGTTCAGAAGTCCCTCAAGGGGCTACATACCAAATCTCAGAATCGTGGGATCATTAGGGAAAAAACTGGATTCTAGAGCCACTCAGCTGATCTGTAATCGGTCAGTTGTGTTCAGAAGTCCCTCAAGGGGCTACATACCAAATCTCAGAATCGTGGGATCATTAGGGAAAAAACTGGATTCTAGAGCCACTCAGCTGATCTGGGATCGGTCAGTTGTGTTCAGAAGTCCCTCAAGGGGCTACATACCAAATCTCAGAATCGTGGGATCATTAGGGAAAAAACTGGATTCTAGAGCCACTCAGCTGATCTGGGATCGGTCAGTTGTGTTCAGAAGTCCCTCAAGGGCCCACATACCAAATCTCAGAATCGTGGGATCATTAGGGAAAAAACTGGATTCTAGAGCCACTCAGCTGATCTGGGATCGGTCAGTTGTGTTCAGAAGTCCCTCAAGGGGCTACATACCAAATCTCAGAATCGTGGGATCATTAAGGAAAAAACTGGATTCTAGAGCCACTCAGCTGATCTGGGATCGGTCAGTTGTGTTCAGAAGTCCCTCAAGGGCCCACATACCAAATCTCAGAATCGTGGGATCATTAGGGAAAAAACTGGATTCTAGAGCCACTCAGCTGATCGGGGATCGGTCAGTTGTGTTCAGAAGTCCCTCAAGGGGCTACATAAAACTTGGGACAATTCTTAGGCTTGAAAAGTTTTTTTTTAAATATAAATCGAGAGCTTTCGAACGAATGGTCAACGTCATTTCTGATGGTCATAATCATCGTTGGGACAATTTTCGTGAGCAATTTGCGTGACGATTTTTTTGTTATGTGCCATATGAAAGACATGAAAATGACAATAAATAATGAAAACATGTGATTTCCGACATGAATAATAGAATTTCAGAGGATACTCTTAGGAATATGGCAACAGAGCTAAGTCAAACTACCCGAATTTCATCTAAACCGGCTCAATCCATACTTTGATTTTCAATTTTGAGGAACACAGACTATTTTCAAAGTCAAAATTTGTGATAAAACACTCTAGGGCCTCCAGTTTAAGCAATGAAATAGAACTAACGTGATCAAAATGGCTGTACATGGAAACGTTTTTTGTGTTTCCTGAAAAATTGTCAAGTATGGATTGAGCCGGTTTTGAAACTACTCGTCTCAATTAAGGGGACATATGCAGGGGTATGTGAAGGGAAGCCCCTAAACGGTTCGTTAGAGGCACGCTCGTGATATACCGGGTGTTTGTGTGTTCTTTGCTCCTCAAGTTATGTTTTGTACCTAAGCAAGAGCCTGCTGTTTGGTTTCAGCTAAAACCCTCCCTACAGTACGAATGGTAAAAATGGTAATGATAGCACAATGAGGCTCCTGGTAACTAGTATGGTACCCTAGTTTCCTAATAATACCTCATGTGCCTAAGTGGACTGTATTTTTAGGTATTATTGCACTATAATAACCAATGACTAGAAAGTGTGATAATTTGATTAGGATAATTGAATGAATATGTGAGTATAAGTAGCTTGTGAAGATTTATTAAACAGTAGGTATGTACCTACGTGAGGTAACTTGTTGAGATGAAGTTTCCTACCTATAGAGTGGCCACAGAAGAAAGAAGATATAGGTAACAGATAAGTATCACAGATATTAAATAAATTCAGAAATGTTCATTCCATAGGTGAAGAGGTAGGTAGATAGATGAAGAATGAAGGCCCAACTCCCAGTAAGGTAGGTAGAAGATAGGTAGTTGTAGAAGGTAGGTAGGAAGAATTGATACAGCCAAACAGACCTTAAGGTGAACTGAAGATAAAGATGCAATAAAGAAAGATCTCACCACAATTATCTCTTAATCCTGAGCTGGAGATCGATCAGCATGCAGGTGGCACTGATTGGAAAATGATGAACCAACCAAGTACAAGTAGATATGTGGCAATATCCACACCGGCAGCAATTCCGAGTGATATTTCGGGAAGGTTGAAGAAATATGCAGCGATTTGGTACCAGAATCGATCTGGATAATTGCTAATAACGCACGGATGTTATAGGATACAATTTGAATGATGATAAAAGGTCTGAATTTAACGGTTGAACGAAGTGTAATGGCGGATAGAACAAGGCAGATTCCAGTCAGGGATGCAAGGTGAATCAGCTGATGCGGGTGTTGAGAAAACAAAATCACAACTCATTCACAGTCACTTGTAACAATATAAATAATACAAAAAAAGGGCATACAAAATTTCCTACATTAATTTAAAATATGAAAAACTAGGATACACATAAATAATTGGTACAAGCTGACCCTACCAAAGAGATATACGGAGGGAGGATATAAGCCCAATGTAACTGCCACTAATAGAAGGAATCCAATCCCGTAGGCACTGGAAAGGCCTATCACGGCTTATCATTGTTATGATATTTTTCCCTAATGAAACAACAGATGTTAATTGCAGTTGATGAATATATTGAATCAGTGTGAAGTGATGGAAAAACGGGTATTATGAAGGAAAAATAGGTATAGGTGAAGTGATATAATGTGATGGTGGAATGGAGGAATGCGGATTTCATCTGAACGGTTGCAGGTAAGGTCTTAGTTTATGATTGCTTGTGTTGCTGATATGTAAACGATGTTTTACAACCAAGTTACGAATTATATATTTTACCAAATCGGGTGGGTAACAACCGAGTTGCTTTAACACGGTGATCAGTGAATCAAATAAAAGTCTTAGAATAGAGTAATGCATAATACCAACGAGCAGGACTCGCCTATGTTAAATGAATCATTGAATTGTCGATCCGCCGAACGTAATACATTATGTAACTACGATACCTCAAAAGTAGGAGAACCAATCTTAATTTTTCTCCAAGAGCCAATGCATTTTTCCAGTTCATGGGCGAACAGGTTAATCCACTCTTGGTTCTACACGAATTGGCCCTTGAAGTACGTGAGCCTGCACTATCGATTTCTAAATGAATTAACGTTTTATTTTAATAAATGAGTCGGAATGGTGTTGAACATCATTGATAAACCACTTATGACTGAAATTCTGGTAAAACTATTTTTAAGAGCCTGTTTCGTAGGGTAGGTACCTAGGAGCCTATCTATACTATACCCTACCTACCTAGTTTATAGCGCATTTTCTTATAGAAAAGATAAATCGAGAGCTTTCGAACGAATGGTCAACGAATTTTGTGGGATGAGAAACGACAAAGTACCATTTCCCTAACAACGACTCGGTTATAAGCGGAAATCATCAGAAAACCAACCGTAACGCTTTTTTTGACGCTTTTTGTTAACGCTTTTTTTGTTTATGTGCCAAAGTAAAGACATAAACGACGAAGTACCATTTCCCTAGCAACGACTCGGTTGTAAGCGGAAATCATCAAAAATCATAAGAAACGCTTGCATACGAGTCTGCAACACATTGGGATATTTTATGTCTTTAGTTGCAGACTCGTATGTGTTGCAGACTCGTATGCAAGCTCTAAGCGCCACTCAGCAGATGTATGGAAATTACCTATTAAATTTCTTTAACCACCGCTCCACAAATTAAACCGTTCTCGCAATATTCGGATCTCACCTGCTATGGATCAAATCATCGAAACACCAGCTCAATGAAATCATCAGAAATTAACAAGCGGTTGGAATCATGTTCACAATCTCAATTATTGAGAATGATCACCTGTGTGTAAATAATTATTCAAATAACCATGCTCATAACTCAGCTTGTTGGCCACGCACTTCGCAGGATAAATCGAGAGCTTTCGAACGAATGGTCAACGAATTATGTGGGATAAAACGACGAAGTACCATTTCCCTAGCAACGACTTGGAAATCATCAGAAAACCAACCGTAACGCTTTTCTTTAACGCAATAATTTAACGCTTTTTTCGTTTATGTGCCAAAGTAAAGACATAAAATGTCAAAAATACGAAAACATTTGTTCTTAAGGAAAATTTAACGCTGATTCCGAAAATATTATCAAAAGTTGAGAAAATTGATTGAGGGTTGATGAGGGTCATTGAGTCTAAAAAAAGTGGAGTTTTCGATTTAAAAAAGAAAAAAACCTTTAGCGAATTTTGTAGAAAATGAAGCTATTGAAATGGCTCGGAATATTATAAAATCAAAATAATAAAAACTGTCACGGTAATCAGATGAATACCGTAAAAATATCACGATTTATCGCTATTTCCTCCTCCATTCATCTCATTCCACCATGAAATTTGAAACTCTTGACATGTTTTCTAAAGCTAAACTGAATCCCCAATGGAACAAAATAAGAATCACGAAAATCGGTGGATTAGGTTGGGCAGCACTTGAAAGAATCGGTAACTATCCCCTACACCCCCCTTGACCCGACAACAAATCCGAAATTCCGGAAGCTTGCTGTACAAATACTTAGACTAAAATTGGAATCGAACGAAGTAAGAATTATGAATAATGGTTGTCAATTGTTGACTCGGCAGCGTCAACAAAATTTGTCGAAAAAATACTTTTTTACGGCTTTACCCCCTCCATTCCCTTTCCTCCGTGATGAAATTCAAGCTTTCCGGGGTTTGCTGCACAAATAGACTAAAATTGGGATCGAACAAAGAAAGATCCTCGAAATCAGTTAAGAATTGTGAGCTGTGCAGTGTCGACAAAATGGATAAAATATGGATTTTTCACTTTTTTTTTCATGCTTGGGTTGTCCACACTCCTTGGATCAATCTCAATAGGTCGTCCCTTTACTGATGAAGCCTAGCTTCAGAGGGAGTTCTAAACATGTCATTACTTATTCCCGTGCCATTTAACTGTTTGATATGCTGCTACAAGAGTGAGTGAGAAAATTTTTTATTTTTTTAATTCTTTTATTGGTTCATTATTTCCAATAATAAGCCTATGTGATCGTGCAGCAAAAAATTTTTATAACCCCCCCTCAAACTTTGTCACTTTACGTTTCAAGGTGCGTAGAATCCAAATTTGAAATGTCCGTCCGCCGTTCGCCGTCGCCGTCCGGGCCATAAAAGGCCTAAGAATTGACTTAAAAACCCTTTCTTTAGCACATAGACTCCGTTTGGGGTCTAGTTGGTCCTAACGTTTAACCATCCCGATCGCTTTACTCGCATAGATGCTATGGGCCAAAAACGGGCGAAAAAGTGTCTTTTTCGAGGCTTTGAGTGTTAGACTTACGCACTCACGCCCGCCTGGCACGCTTGGCAGGGGGTTACGGTTGGTGGTGGTGGGGGGGGGGGGGGGGGGGGGTGAGCGGGGGGCGGAGTGAGAGAAGGCGCCGCGGCACCTTGTGGTGTCTGGGGTGACCAGGGGCGTAGCAGAGGGGTGTAGGAGAATGGATATTTATTACTTTTACGTGTTATACCCATATAATACACTGCGGCACCATGAGGTGGGTACGGCGTTCCTTTGAGGCATGAATATACTTTTTTTTCTAGGTCATATTTGTGTGTTAATACCAACGCATATTTAATAACAAATACTCTCGACTTTTCGTACGTACTTAGATAATGATGTTATTAAGGCAATGATTATTTGAATAGATAGGAGCTCAAATCGAGAAATATAAACATACGGGAACGCACAGCCGTGTCGAAGAACAGCCGCGTCGAATGAGTAACCGCGTATAAAAAGGAGGTTTTTCAAATAATATCTCAATGTAGTGTACAACCGCATCGAAGAATAACCGTGTATAAAATAGGGGATACTAGAGCCGAAGAACAGCGGCGTATAAACCCAGTATAAAACGGAAGGGGGTTAGCGGCATCGAAGATCAACCGCGTCGAAAAGGTCAAGAAGAATTAGATATGGATACTAAACACAACCAGACAGAGGCCTGCTTTGGTGATGTAACCCGCAATACACCTACGCTTTGCTCCTATGTATAACTGAATGATGTAAGTGTGCCATAGCTCAAAATCATACTCAAATAAGGTACTTACTACCTTGTTAGAAATAATGCCTCTAGTTACCCTAAGCTAAGCCCTGTAGAGATTGTACAGACCCTCGGCAGATACAGCTAAGAATTCCCGTCCCTTGCCAGACCATGGAAATTGATCAAAATTCACCAAATTGTGTTCTAGTTAGTAAATTGAGGTATGGCATCGGAATTGGTAATCCGTTTTGCTCTACGATGTTCCGTTCTCCGGCAATTAAAAAGTTAATACTGTACTACTACACTGGGATTTTCGTACTTTGTTAGCAGAACATATTTTATTCAGTTCTCAACTTACCTACTCTTCGTTAACACTCCGTCAGTTCTCAACTTATTTACTTCTGTCTACTTACTCTCCGTTTCAACAAACATAGATCATACACATTCAAAAACTCTGCAAATACTATTCTCATCTGATTTTAGTGATTTTTTTTTTTTTTCTACAAGTTTCAAATAGGAAACGGAATGAGACGAAGGGTAAAATGGAAAAGGGTGAGTGGAGGGGGTAACATTGATAAATCTTGGTGTTTACGCTGGTTGTTCTGGTTTTCGTGAATCTCATTATATTACATTAAAACTTCGGTCTTATTTGGAACATTTATGTCACTAGTTTCAATACGAAAGGGGTTGAACGGAGGCGGTAATCGGAGAGATAGGCCATGAGAAATCGACGTTATAGGAAATTCAAGTTTGCATTAATTCCGTTGATTCCATGAATTACGTTGCGAAATTCAAGTTGTATTAATCCAACGACAATACAAATCATAGGACATCATTTAGGACCTAACCCTAATCCCTGGAAATTTCAAAAAAATCGATTCAAGAGTTTTGGAGTTTTGCCTCCCGTCAACGAATTTTATTTTTGCACGTGCAAAGTAGTAATTACTCAACCAATCGCGATATAATTTATATGGCATATTCCTGGAAGATATACCCAACTACTCCCCGGCCTTGAACAAAATCAGACCAATAGCTAATGAACAATCGACGTTATAATGAACTCTCGTTTGCGCATGCGCACGGGCTACTATTATTCCGACGTTGATGACAGTTATAGGGAACTGTCTAGGAGCTAAACCGCACAATCCTTGAAAATGTCATCGAAATTGGACAAAACTTGTCATACCCAATTTCGGGCGTGACAACAGACTCGTAACAAAAATTGATAAGTAAGCTCTGAAAATCAAAAAGCTAGGAGAAATTTTGATTTTTGAAGGTATCAATTTTTTCGACTTCTTGCAAGAACACAAAGCGTCCCATGTACCTTCGGTAGTGAGGAAGCGAAAATCATTGAGATATTAGTTGTGTAACAATCACATTTATGTATTATATTGCTGTATCAATTTCTTGAAAAAAAAAAAAAAAATATATATATATATATAAATACATCAATAAATTAAAAAAAAAAAATACATTTTAAAAACGCTGCAAATTATTACACAAAGATTTATTATATATGTATTAGATAGGCCTTTGCGCGGATCGCTGGTCTGTAACTATTAAACCTCGTTTATAGTATACTCGCTCGCTTCGCTTGCTCGGTATGGCTGTATAGATCCGTAGGTCTTCACTGTTGAGTGGGACATGTAGAGTGATTGGAAACGGTGGATCACTGAGGTTGATTTGAAATATGTAGGGGATGTTGCTCGCCTCGCTTGCTCTCTGTGGGATGTATAGATGCGAGGGGATATTATATATATATATATATATATATGTGTGTGTGTGTGTGTGTGTGTGTGTGTGTGTGTGTGTGTGTGTGTGTGTGTGTGTGTGTGTGTGTACGACGTTAAAATCATGATTGTGTTCTTTGATGTACGAAACGGAATTAATTGTACCCCGACCCTTCAAACCCACTTTTAAAATGGCCAAGCCATTTAAATTGCTCATTTTTTATTTGGAAATTCGCTAAAAGGCTGAAAACCAAATTATTACTTATAGCAGTTATGTCCTAAGCTACATTATGAAGCTAACTACTAAAAGTAGTGCATAGATCCCATAAAATGAACCATAATAGGGTTTTCGTATTTATACAAAATGCTATTATTTGAGATTATTTCAACTCTTTTCCCATAATAAGGACGAGGAAGGGAAATACCTCAGATACAGGACTGCCCTTATGGCGGTACGGGTATGGTTCAACATAATCCAAAGGGACACTGCAAGTAGCACATTCCAAAGGGGGCCATCATGTTGCCCTCCGACATCAAACCGAGTGACATGATGGACTCTACTGGCAAATCGTAGGGGAACAGTGATGGCCACTGTTTAGCCAAAGCGGATAAAAAACCTCAAAAACAAAATAATACAACTAAGATTAGATCAAGATAGGCTAATAACTAAATATATATGTCACTATATATAATTAGCAAAATGAATAAAACTGTTACTAGATTGTACAAAAATACATCTGATATCACAGTTTGTAGTAGAGCTCAGCGGCTCTCAGGTACGACAACAGGGATCGGACCTTGTCTGGTCCAGATAAAACGTCAACCCACGGAGGGGGGCCGACGCTAGACTTGGAGGTCCATAAGGTCTGGGCAGTCCTCCAGGAAGTGGCGGATGGACAGATCACCCCCACACCTCCCACAATCAAATAGTTCAACATAGTTCAATAGTTTAGGATTTCTAAGCAACCTGAGCTCAAAGTTTGAAAAAAATTGACATAATATGAAGTAAAAAACAAAGCTCATATGGTCTTGGTCTGCATGACAGTAACCAATGAAGTAAGTAAGCAATGAAACATTGATTAGATAAAATAGTTACCTAACACCTGGCCATGCTTCACTGCACCATTTTTACTTCCCCAGTATCCCGTAAGGGTCAAAAAGGGATGTTATGCAATCGGCCTAAAACATTTTTCCAGAACTCCCATTTCTATGGGGCCCGAATCCTGAAAGCACATGAGTGTTTGTCAGTCTGTCTGTGAAGTGATGAGCGGAACGACCACCCTGATCGACATAAAAAAATCGCTGAGATTTGGTTCATATACCATAAGCAGACAGTGAACTATTGCAATGGCTCGGAAAATTTTTAAAAAATTTCTTCATTCAAATCTGTTTTGAAGCATAGGTAAGAAAAAATCCCAGAGTTGAACACTTTTTCATAATATTTATACATTGTAAATGTTTTAATATATTTACGTTTCATTCCAGACGATAATTCTCCTTAGGATTGAGATAAAAATTCCGTTCTTGCGCGAAAAAATCAAGCTTTCCGAACGTAAGGATGTATTGGTTGGCCAGCACTTTTTGAGCACATTAAATTGATCAAATTTCAAAAAATTCTAAAAAAAATTACTGAATGACTACAAAGGGATACAAATTGTTAAATTTATATTTTTCTAGCAGAATATTGCTCATATATAGTTTATTAACTATGAAATAGTACATTCAAAAATCTATGTGCACAATTATGCTGAAAAATGTACCTACTTAAATTTCTTTGCTAAAAAATCTATAAAAACTGCAAAAAACCAAATGTTCATGCTGCATGACTGGAACTTTTTAGCTTCACATTTAATGGGTGAAAAAACCTGGGTTTTCGATATTTTTCGAACTTTTCGCCTATTAACTTCAAATTTCCCAAATGACATGCTGTTTGGGTCATTTTTTGTCGTTTCCTGCCGTTTGTAACGCTATTTGCCTGCGTTCAGCAAGAAGATAAAGTATGTACCTACTGGATTTCACATGTGACAACTCGTGAATTGAGTATCTATACTCGTAGGTATAGTTAATAATTAGTCGGACAAGAATGCTTCATTTAAAGAAGTTGGGGAAGAAGTGTGAAGTCTCGCACTGGTTGTTTTAGCGAATTTTCGTAAATAATAAAGCTATTGCAATGACTCCGAAACCAATAAAATCAAAATTTTCGAAAATTTTCTTCACTGAAATCCGTTTTGAGACATTCTGAATCGAATCCAAGTTTTTCATATATATATATATATATATATATATATATATATATATATATATACTAGCCGCTCCGGCTCGCTCCGCTTGCCTCCACGTCCAGCCGGGGGGCAAGCCCCCCGGACCCCCCGTTAAATTGCTCGCTTCGCTCGCAAAGTGTGGCATATAGGGAATGTTGCTCGCTTCGCTCGCAAAGTGTGGCTGTATACATGGAATGTATTACAATTGAAACATGTAGGGGATGTTGCTCGCTTCTTTCGCAAACGGTAGATCTCTAAGGGTAGGTTTAACTTCTGTAGAGGATGCTGCTCGCTTCGCTCGCTTGAGGAAGTTATACTGCCCACCCAACTTGGCAGACGTTAATTAAAATAGAAATTAAAAATTTTGTCTAAAAAATAAAAAAATTTAGGGGTGGACTACCGCTAACATTTAGGGGAATGAAAAATAGATGTTGGCCGATTCTCATAGATACCGGATAAGCACAAAAAATTTCATCAAAATCGGTCAAGCCGTTTCGGAGGAGTATGGCAACGAAAACTGTGACACGAGAATTTTATATATATATATATATATATATATATATATATATATATATATATATATATATATATATAATATACATGTCCTTCCCGACGATAACTCTCCTTAGAATTAAGATAAAAATTCCGTTCTTGCGCGAAAAAAATCAAGCTTTCCAAACAAAAGGACGAGTTCATTGGCCAGCATTTTTTAGCACTTTAAATTGGTCAAATTTCAAAAAGAATTCTGAAAAAATCTCTAAAACAAGCAACAAACGTTCAAAATTGTTAAATTTATATTTTTTAGCAGGATATTACTCAGATAAAGTTTATTAAACATAAAATAGAACATTAAACAATTTATTTACAAAATTATGCCGAAAAATGTACTTAATTTCATTAAAATATGCTAAAAAATCGATAAAAACTGCAGAAAAGTTAAACATCCAAAATTTCTTTTTGAATCGCAGAATATTATTTAGCACGAGTTTTGCCATAAAATTGGTAGTTAACAATTTCTTTTCCCTCAAAGTCCCTAATTTTCAAAAGAATCTAACGTAATATAGTAGATAGGTATGTTAATTTACGAAAATTCGCTCATACGGTCATGCTGTGATCGGACTGGAACTTTTTACTTTTCGCTCCTTAAATTTCACCCCTCAAGGTTTATCGAAAATTATGCCGATGTTGCAGACACATCCCCAGCCATTGTAAGATTTATGGTCTAGTAGTTTCGGAAAAAAAGATTTGGACGGTTTTCAATTTAGTTGATTTATGGAATCCACCTATCCTTAAGTGGGAACCGACAAATCTTGAAGGGAAGGATTAAAAAAAGTTTTTCTTGGTCGATTACAATGGTTGGTTAATTCATTACTAAACAACCCTGTAGCGCCTTCATAATAATCCGCCAATCAACTAACAATTGCAGATTGCCTAACGCTAGCACCCGATGAAGGAGGAGGAGAAGAAGGTTTTATAGTATCATTTTCGATACCGCTGTCATTCGACGGCGCTACACGCGTGGAGTTTTCGTACCTAAAACTTTCGACACGGTTATGCGACATAGAACGGCATCGAAGAGGAACGGCGTCGAAAACAAGGGCAAATCTTCTACTTGAGCGTTACCGTATATAACTCCTTATTTTATACGCCGCTATCTTTCGACGCCGTTGTTCATCATCATAAATGTTTGTATTTCACCTGTTTTCGACACCGTTACTCTTCGATGCCGTTCTACACAACCAAACATACGTATATAATTATAGAAGTATAGGTTGTGGCAACTCGAAATAGGACACGCTGAGGAGTCTGGACGGGCGTTATCACGTACGCTAGCCAACTAAAACTACGTTCATACTCAATTGAAAAAATAATAAACCTTTGTGAAATAATTGCAGCGTTTTTAACATGTACCAGCACGCGTGTCTTCTCACATGGTCGGTTCGAGCGGATTGCCCTGACCGACCCGGATCGCCCAAAGAGACGTCTATCAAGTCAATCCTGGCCCAGACCAACTAATCTAAATTTTTACTAAGGGATTGACTGCTTGATGTTACGCATTTTTGAAATGCGAGCGTAGTGAGTATCCAGACCAATAATCTAAGCAGAACACTGATCTGTGTGAACTGATTTTTTTTTTTTTTTTTTTTTTTTTTTTTTTTTATTTTTTTTTTTTTTTTGCGGGCAAACCCTCAAAAATTTGAACAACTCGTTCGTATTTATGTGCGGTAAGTGGATTTTGCTCTTTGCTCGCTTGTTAGCTCTTTACCTTACTATTCATTATGCATTGCTGCCGACTGAAGCGCTGGGAATGCCACGCAGTGGGTAGTCGAACTAAAGAGGAAGTCAGGGTCTAGAGTCTCGTGACTCGACTTGATTGTTCGAGAACGTCACGTGACCGCCCACCATGACTGCAGAAACAGAGGACGTAATCGTCAGTGAGAGGCCGCCCCAGGGTCGGCCAGGACTCTCTGCCCACCCCATTTTGGTCTTTGGTTCTTCTGTTGTTCTTAAAATTTATATTTTAGCATTCTCAATGAAATTTATCGTCTTTGTAGTTACTCGATTATTGAATACGACTTTATGATTGTGGCCAAAGTAATTACAGTATCCATGTATAATTGCCATCGTACCAGCATATCTAAACAAACATGGCGACGTTTCTTTGATGCGATTTGGAATTGAAAGAGAATATCGTCAACACGACTGTATATCGCATAGAGACTTTCGGACGCAGGGCTGAACACCAGCTGATTCGGATCGGTCCTATATCTAGTTTTGTACAGTGAATTGAATTTGTATGTATCTCTACGTTAGTTAGACGAAAGCGGAAGCGTTTCGTATACTTGGAAGCTAACCTAGAATACTTATTTGTATTGGCATAAATAATAAGTGAATCACAATTCAATAATCGTGGGATTCCATGAAGTGACAAAAAAAAAACACAACATAAGCAGCGACTGTAAAGAATATTTAAAGTGTAAAACCTGCCAATATAAACCTAAATCTGGCCCACGTGTATTTTAAGAGAGTATACAGCATCAGAGGGTGTAGGATCCTCTGTAAATCCTCCTTACAGAGGCGGGATGGGTAGGAGAGAGCAGATTTCTGCCATAAGGGCTCATAGGGACGGACGGAGGGTTGTGTTTCCTATAAGTAAATGCTCGGAGCATAGCGTGAATTCCCCGACGAGAATATTAAGGAGGGTAAGAGTAGGATAGAAGCATTCCTGAGAGTTCGCCGCTACCATTCGCCTTTCCTCAACTCATCCAGTATTCCCTCGCCCAAAAGGGAAAACTTCTATCCCAGTCCTTTCCCTCTAGGGTAGGAAAGGCTGTACCCTAAAACCCAATCTCACACTTGGGGGAAAGGACGCCGGATTATAAGCTTTGGTTCTCGTTTTCGTTTCCGTACCCCCTGAAACCCTCTTCAACGCTCAGAAAATACACCAACACTTATACTAACCCTTCCACAAACTCAGGAATATTTCCAAGATGGTCCCCGGATGAAATATACCCTCAGGACCCTCCTGGGGTGGATTACGGAATTCTCCCTTCCAACACAACGATTTTCGGCCCACCCCTAAGTCCTTCTGCTCTCCCAGACAATAACAGGTGTCTTGTATTACCGTAATGTCCTTCTAATCCGTTTTCCAAGTCATTTTACGAGCAGATCCTACCCTCTCCTCAGTCATATTAGATTTTGAATTCTCAAACCGCACTTCTCTTGCCCCTCTATTGCCCCCTTTTCATTAAGGGAATCACCCAAGCTGTTATGTTTCCTACCTGCATATTTTATACAAACGGTTGAAGTTTCATCGTAGAATGAATCAGGGTGCGCAAAATCTGTTTGTTTGTATTTCTCCCTTTCAACCAGCACAATAAATGATAAGCTGGAATTGGGTTTTTCTCAACGATAAAACATTTGATTCCATTAACTACCGAAAATTAATTTAAAAGCTTTAGATAGCTTTCAACGTCACAAGAACAGATATAAAAAATATCAACCATGTAACAAAATATTTATAGTTAGAAATATAAGAATTAAACATTACAGCATGATTTTATTCCATAGTATGGTAATTCAATAGGAAAATATAAGAGGCTCACGAGGCTATTTGCATTTTCTACAACGACTTTCGTCGATTCTGAATTCCTAGTTGTAATTGTAAGAGCGCAAAGCGTACCTAATCCAATACCTATCAAGATAATAAAGCTGTTGGTAGTAAATGTTCTGAAACTGTTGTAAGCAGAAATCATTTTTTTTTTAAACTCGTTACAGTACAACTCCGCTGCGCAGCGAGACATTTCCATGCCTCCGTGGAAATTTCGTTCAGGAATGAAAATTACCGCCAATATTACAGCAAATGGTAAGTGGACGTAGAAACTCTATTTTCATATACTACACAAACACACCAACTTTTATATAAACTCATTAGCGTAGGTAAATTAATAAACCACCGGCGCTTTTGGGAAGTAAGTATTTGAACAACACACCAGCGCTTTTTTTTTGGCAGCCCAGACTGCACAAATCGGTTACAATGTTTCGATACGCTACGGGATCCTTAAAGCTAATTTCTTTCTTTATCGACTAGGGTGCTGCAATCTGAAATGGAGCTCTTTCGGAATGGCTAATATACAATTTCAGCGAACGGGCGAACGGAGGCGCACTGATCAGTTGAGGGACCTCAGCGGGTAATATCTTTCCTGATCGACCTTCGATGCTGAAATTTAGAAGGAGCTCCTTAGGTTACCTTATACAGGGTGTCCCATCTAAACGGGCCCATCGGGAAATTACAGCCTTACGGTGCGAGCTATCGAAAAATTGAACTGGACCTTTTTTATAGTATTTCAACTCAGCTTCACGATGCGAAAGTCCGATTTTTATTTTTCTATGTTTTAGGGTCTCAAATCGTTGATTGAAACTTACGGTTTCCTCTTGACCCCCCTTTTTTATTGCTTTTTTAGATTTTAGGTTGAATTTGGAACAGAAAATGCCTCGTTGAAATTTTCTTTTTGGGGCTTCGTTTCTGAGTTATTCCACTTTTTACGGAACTCCGATTTTTATTTTTCCATGTCTCAAACATTGATTGAAACTTACGGTTTCCTCTTGACCCCCCCTTTTTATTGCTTTTTCCGATTCTAGGTTGAATTTGGAACAGAAAATGCCTCAATGAAATTTTCTTTTTGGGGCTTCGTATCTGAGTTATTCCACTTTTTGCGAAATACAGAAAATCGCCGATTTCTTTTAGACATTACCAACACTTTCTTACTATTTTTATCTTCAATTTTTGAGATGTTCACCACACTTTTGGAATCAGCATTAAACTATCTATCATCAGACCCCAGCGTCCATAGTCAACAATCACCATCAGGGGGATGACCATACACTTGAACCGCTTACGATTTAAAAAAAGTTTTGCAAATCGTCGTTAAAAAAAAAAAAAAAAACCTCAAACTGTTCAGTACTATTACTCATTTATTAGAAGAACGTATGAGACGCCGTATTCTGGACTAATGTAAAGATCATAGTGTAGACTGAACAATAAGTATCAAGAGGCTGTTGTTTTCTTGACCCTTGAATACAGTTTGCAGGAGAAGGACCAGAGGCTGCAGAAAGAGCAGGTGGCATTTTCGATTTATCACAACACAACTGTAAACTGTATTCTGAACAGTGATTCTGTGTGTACTGAACATTTTTTTTTTTTTTTTTTTTTTTTTTTTTTTTTTTTTTTTTTACGACGTTTTGGAAAACTTTTTTTTAAATCGTAAGCGGTTCAAGTGTATTATCATTCCCCTGCTGGTGATTGTTGATTATGGACGCTGGGGTCTGATGATAGATAGTTTAATGCTGATTTCAAAAGTGTGGTGAACATCTCAAAAATTGAAGATAAAAATAGTAAGAAAGTGTTGGTAATGCCTGAAAGAAATCGACGATTATCTGTATTTCGCAAAAAGTGGAATAACTCAGATACGAAGCCCCAAAAAGAAAAAAATTCAACCTAGAATCGGAAAAAGCAATAAAAAGGGGGGGGGGGGGGGGGCAAGAGGAAACCGTAAGTTTCAATCAATGAGACATGGAAAAATAAAAATCGGAGTTCCGTAAAAAGTGGAATAACTCAGAAACGAAGCCCCAAAAAGAAAATTTCAACGAGGCATTTTCTGTTCCAAATTCAACCTAAAATCTAAAAAAGCAATAAAAAAGGGGGGTCAAGAGGAAACCGTAAGTTTCAATCAACGATTTGAGACCCTAAAACATGGAAAAATAAAAATCGGACTTCCGCATCGTGAAGCTGAGTTGAAATACTATAAAAAAGGTCCAGTTCAATTTTTCGATAGCTCGCACCGTAAGGCTGTAGGTAATTTCCCGATGGGCCCGTTTAGATGGGACACCCTGTATATTATGGATTACTTAACGGAGCGCCTCTAGTACATCTTGAAAACAATTGTGTGGAATAATGAGGATCGCTTATCAACTGTGGGTCCTCTGAAACTGATTTATTTTTTGGTCGACCTAATGAGTACTATAACTAGGTACTGAAATAGGTAATTAATTAATTAAGGATTCTATGTGGAAAAAACAAACGTAGTTTCAAACCAATATACAGCCTATGCAACCTGCTACATGGTAGGTTTGTCATCAATCGTTTTGCTTTCCAACATTTAGGTACTAAAAAGCGTAAAATTGAGGGTCCTGGAACTGTAACCTCTTTTACGAGGTGCAAAGCTCCAACTTTCGAGAATACACTGTTTACGGGGTTTAATAATTATAGACCATAAGCGTAGAAGGGCTACCTTTGTGTAATAATATGCTGCGTTTTTCGAAAAATCACGTTTTTCTATATTTTGAACTGTTCAAAATAGTAAGGTAAAGGTAAGTAGCAAGGTACCTACAAGCGTATGTGGTGCAAACGGAATCAAACAGAATGTCTAACCATTTATTTTTCTAAATCCGGTGGCAAGTAAAACAATGAAAGAATAAACCAATAAGTCCGGATAAGGTCGAAGCTGCAAACAACATATTGTCTTGTATGATCAGGATCGTACCAACTGACATTTTTGGCATGTAGGTTAAGAACCGAACACTATTTAGTTGGATTTTATCTTGGGACTAGAAGATGGTGAACCCTTTTTTTTCCATTTTCAGCAAGAATAAGAGCAAGGTTTACATTTAGAAAAGAAGAGAAAGATAAAACCTAACATCCAAGAAACCACTCATACCTTCACATTTTAAAGAACTATTGCATTGCGATAGTTGATATTAGGGATATAGAATGCTGTACTATCTACTTCGGTATTACTAAAATAATATATGTGCACACCCCCACCCCCCTCTCCCTTTCCAGAGCTAATATATTTTAGCAGTCCATTATTCTATGCAAATTATTAGCCACAACCTTAAGAAATACAACTCTCTGGAACGCACCCAATAAGCTTGAAAGGGGGAGTCTATGTAAGAAGGGTTTTCAGAAGGTTGTAGAAGGGTTGCTGAGAGGGTGGAGGCCTCTTGTAAGGGTGGAAAACTAGGGTCGGCGCATTTCCAGGGGATGTTTCTGCGAGCTGTGATGGTGGGGGTGGGGGATCTTAGAATCTTGGTCCGCCATTATCCGCTGCCTTTCTCCTCCTTCCATCTTCTTCTTCCTCCTTTCGGCAACCACCTCCTACTTCCTCTTCTCCTTCTTCCTCCTTCGTTTCGAATGCTCAAAATGAGGTTTGCAGAGCTCTCTCCGCCCTTTCCCGTTTCCTTGGTTCCCTCTTTTGTTCCACTTTGCGCTCAATAATGACTACACCATTAGATTTTCAGTCCTTATCTCCACTATTCTCCTTCTCTTACCCACCTTTCACTGAATTCTCTTCTTCTTCGTCCCCTTGGCTCGTATAACATTAAAATTCAGAAGCCGCTTAGAAGAATATGATAGTATCTACCTGTACCCATTTCCCACAACATCTTTGATTGACGATAAACCAAATAAAGAAACCAGAACATAATTGTTTGTATTGTCTGCGAAACTCGGAACCACTGTCTTAAACAGTATTTTATTGAATGATATATGATGAACAAGTTTATGGAGGTTTTGGATATCATTCATATCAACAAATGAAGGAACTTGTGTAAAATGCATTCGAAAAGTATGAAATAGAAACAAAAATCTCTGTAAAATCAAAAACTTTTCCAACATTTTACCACTTACTTAGTTAAGAATCATGTGAGTTGTATTTTTGCTGTACTTCACTGTGGTTTTGAGTATAAAATCCTTCCATACTTAAAACCATTCTTAAGCTGTATATTGACAGTGTGAGGTATGTGCTCGATGCTTTCTCTTGCCCGACTTGTAAGAAGTTGTAGTTCCCTCAAAATAAATTAATTTGATGAGAATTGGGATCAGAACCAAGCACTAAAATAGCGAGTGTAACCCCCGAGAAAGGACAACCTACCTGAAGGGAGGAGAAAATATTATTTAATGGCAGTGCATTGCTCCTAGGACTTGGTATTATGCAGTTCAAACTCAACAACAACCTGCTTTCTCTCTTATCAAACCTCATACCTCAGTTTGCCGTAATATTTCATTTCCTTCCATCGGTGTCCTACATGTGATCTTTCCCATTGTAGTTAGGAATTTTTAGTTCATATTTTTCCTTTTCTTGTATAAGAAAATCTGCGGTGCCCTCGTAGTCTGGAGTTAGTGCTACTAGCGCATATGCTGTCCGGCAATTAGACAATTTAGGTAGGGCTAGCAGTGCCCCTGTGGTTCAGATATTAGTGATATAGCATGTACCGTCCACTGGGGTTACGGAATGTCCAACTATTTGATTAGGTGATTAAGAGGCTACATATGTATGTAGAGGCCCGGCTACGTAGGGTATAAAATGAAGCGTCAACTTGATAGGGTTTTATTGGTTCAAAGATAAGAATAATTTTTATTTTTTACGTCGTACATATTACAAGAATAAAATTTTAATTTCATATATTTACAATTTCATCCAGCCTCGCACTGTCGTAACAGTATAAAGACAGCTTTGATCATTCTCTCAACATCTGCCTCAGAATGAGGGCATACGATGTTCCACTCATACTAACCTTGAAAGCTAGAAGCGAGCAGGCAAACCATCAGAAGCGACGCATGAATCGTAAACGCAACAAAAAGTGCCCAGTGCAATTGGGGAAAAGAAGGGAGGAATCGTACAATTTCTTGGGCGTCAGCTCGATTCTAGGTGAATACAGGAGACCTTTATATTCAAAAAATACTTATGGCCATTAGGAGATTTTGTATATATTAAATACTTGCGAAGAGTCGGGTTAGGTGGCCAGGCACAGTATTACAGCAAGGAGTTACAGAAAGTTTTTAATTTCCGAGTTCATTTATGATTAGAGTAGCCTTTATTTTATTTTATCCTTTCTCTTTGTCTTTCTCGAGTACCTCCCTAAATCTCATGCGAACCTTTGAATTTACACACCACACACATCACACACACACACAGCACGCACACACACACACCACACACACCGTCACATTTGACTTAAAACACCGAAAAAGTTGTTTTCCTTCTCTTTTATCTTCTTTTTTGATTCTATGTGTTTCATGTCCTCCTTAACAAATTTGGTTTCGTGTCTGCCTGTCTGTCCGTCCGTCTTCTGTCCACATTTCCTTGCCACAGCCATAACTTACACAATTTCGATTGGATTTCGATGAAATTTTCATGAATAGTGTGGGTTTAGCCCTAGTTGGTCCCCTACTAGTTTCATCATGATTGCATCAGAGGTACGCTCTGGGCATGCGCGGACATAATATTCTTGCTACACTCACAAGTCCGTCAATGTTAAACAGATTTTAGTCAGGTTGTCAGGGGTGATGCGGGGAAGGTTCCTTACGACATTCATCATGATCAAATCAGCGATACGCTGTGCGCATGCACGAGGGTTTGTCTTTCTATATTTCCTTGCCACAGTTATAACTTCCACGATTTTGATCGGATTTCAATAATATTTTCAGGAGTAGAGTGGATTTAGCCCTAGATGGTCCTCTATCAGTTTCATCATGATTGAATCAGCGGTACGCTCAGCGCATGCGTGATCGTAATTTTCTTGTTGAAGTCACGTTGATGCCACGAGAAAGCTTCTGTGCCATGTCCTTGATAGTGACTTTCCACTCAATCGCCCATCCAAAATTTAAACAAAATCACTGTACGAAAAAGGAAGGTGAAAAAGAATTCTTTGGTCCACAGCTGAAAACTTTTTTTTTTAACTTAGTTTTTAATATTTGACATAGAAGTGGACTCTAAACATGGCCATTGATGATACAGTGGTACCCTAGAAAGAATAAATGATCTACAAGTTACGAAAAATGGGGAAATGCAAACAAAAAAGTTGGTCAATCTGTTAACGCGTTCTTCTCGAAACTTAAAATTTTAGAGCCCAAGTTTCCAACTTTAACTTCAAGCATCCAAAACTTTGGAACGAATTGAGATAGAATTATTATTTTATTTTAATCCATCAGCTGAAAGATCTTGCCCATACCTTTCCAAAATGGAGAGGTAACCGATGATAGAAAGAGGCCAAAGAATCTTGAATAGCGTCGAATGGGGCCGACCGCACCCCCGCGCCGGTCTAGAGGGGAACTTCAGCGCCGTTAACCTATGACATCTGTTCAGTTTCTTTTTATCGGATTTTTGTCCCAACCATTTGGGGGTTTGAGCTGAAAATGTAAACGTTTTCAAGGACGCAGAATCCGATTCTTTGGGCAACAATTATTAATAAATCCACACACGAAAACCCCTATTTTGAAACAACAGGAGTGGTGAGCAGGTTTTCCTCTACTAAAAAGTGTTAAACTTCTGAAAATTGTTTAGCTTGGAAGAATTTCGAAAATGGAGGTGAAGGTCTTTTCTTTTTAAGGCACATATATCAGCATAGATAAACTTCCGAAACATCATCTGAATACATATGTCTGCAGATTAACAAAATTATGTTCCTACCCCTTCATATCCTACCTTAAAGTATCCTACGGGATGTTTTGAAAGTCAAATGATACCGCGATACCGGCGGTCGGTGTAGCGGGCAACGATGCCTTGGCAAACCCCTTGGGGCAGTGCAAGTGTGGTGGTGGCGTAGCCGAGAATAGCTCGGAGTCGGCCTTGACCTTTGATCAATAGATGACCTGTCGATGGTTGTTAGTGTAGATAATTAGTTAGGGTGTTGACCTCGCATTGACCTTGAGAGCCCGTCTTGTCTGAGGGTCGGACCTTTCCCTCTCTCATCCCTTCGACCACCTCTCATTGCCTTTCTAACGCCCCCCCCCCCCCCCCCCCCCCACCGCTCACTATCATCTCTCACCCCTTCTGCCCGTCATACTACCCCCTTTACGTTGGACCATTGCTGATCCCACCCCCTCGACCTCCCTATCACAATCACCCCTACAATTTCCACAGACTTTCACCCAATCTGTCCATTTCCCGGAAATTAAATTAGCACTGTTCGATCGGTCATTTACGGTCCATGGGACAAATGAGTCAGTGTGTCACACTCCTTTGTTGCCCAGTTAGAACTTCAGTGAAGGGACTACTTACTAGCTTCATCTGAAGGATCAGGGAAAATTACATAGTATTTGAATCTTTCCCAACTTTCGAACCTCAAGGCAAATTTTTGCAGAATCAATGACAACCCATCAATGATTATTTCACAATAAAGTATCGGAGTTTTGTCATCGCTCGGTTAAGACAAAAAACATTTATTTGGTTAGTTAACTAAGTAAATCACAAAAATGTATGTAATATATAATACAAATTTGCCAGATGTACCGTCTTCCTAATACACAGTCTAAACGTTGCCACGGGTTCTGCTTTTATACTCCATGGCCCATGGACGGAGAAATGACCGTTTTGTGAGGAAGGGGGCAAGCAAATCTATCAAAATCACGTGATCTCGAACTGAGCCGACTTGCTATTTTATTTGGCGAATCTATTTGTGAAAAAGAATACATTTATGTTGGTGCTCAAACTCCATATCCCGTTAAACCACATTAACTATTCTTCAAATATGACGACATGTATATGGGCTGGAAACTCTTGAACGGCGTGGAATGATCATTTACATTTACTTCTTTCATAGTCTGATAAATGGCGTAACCAGCTTCCATCTTTATTTGCTGGCATTTATCTCTCCTTGTTCCTCAATTCCTCTCTCGCTCTCGCTGTGTGCCTTTTACTGGTATGTAGAAGGTGTTAATTAATTAGAAGTGCTTAGGAGTTAGGAAATGATGTGTTAACATCCTCATACGATCACGCGGATTGAGCATGAAATGAACAACAGGAGTACGGCGGGAGCGTAGGTAAACCTTAATGGGGGTAATAACACCCTGGTCCGGAAAGTCGTTACCAATAGCCCAGCTCAAAGAGCAGGAAGAAATGAGGAGGAAATGGAGAGATATGAGCTCTGAATCCAGGAAAGCTTGCCTAATTATGGCATTTTGGAAATGGCGCGTGGACATCGGTGTAATCCCCAAACGAAAACTAGTCGTCCCGAAAACGAAAGGAATTATTGTCTGTTTCCGATGAGGAAGAAAACGGATAGAACGATTATTAGGGATGTTGGGATTGAGAGGGTGGAGGGTTTTCGAACAAACACAGAATAAATCACTAGAGAGATTCGCACCACTATTTTCATAGCTTTCCGTTCACATTACCCCCTCCGTTGTCGTCGTTGTCGTGATACATCGACGGTACCTTAACGAGCAGTTTCCACCAGGAAGGACGGTGAGGGGTTTGATTCATTATGAGCATAAATCGCATTTTCCATGTCAACCCTAAACCTCATTAACCTGTTCCGAGAAAGGCAATGTTTGTGGATAGAGGATAGAGGTATGCTTTCAAAAATGGCGAATTATATGTAATTTTCGTGATAATAGTGCGAAAGTTTGTGTGTGTGCGTGTGTGTGTATGTGTGTGGGTCATTCTCATTTCATTTGCCGCTTTCATGTCCCTGACGACGAATTCTCACAATTCTTGACCAAAACCAGCGATTTTGGGGGAAAAGAGGGTAGTATAAGTTGGGAGATCAACGAAGAAATAATTTGACTGCCCAAAATCCCCTTTAACCAATACACAGTGATGACGAATGAAACCTGAAATCCTGGTAACACATGAGTGTTACCGTCCCCTCCTACCTAACATGTACTTAGAAGTTAGGTAGTTACGAAACAATGACAATCTAGAACTGGCCAGGGTTACTAGCTGCAGTAGGTTGGTTCCTCTTTATTTAGAGTAAGGATTTATATTTTTAAGATTTTTCCCAACCCGTGAAAAACTAGTTTTTCAGTCAGTCCCCCATATCTCTTCTCAGTGGGACCACAGGATTGTTACCATTTTTGCGATCAAGAAGACCGATGGAAAATGGTGGGAAACAGTCAGATGTGATGGTTATATTGTCCAGTTGAAGATGTGAGACTGCAGTGGAGTGCATGGAGTTGCAGCAGTTTTTACAGTGAAAGAAGCCTAAAAACATGAGGAGTATTTTTATTTTCAATCATGAGTGTTACACTAATTACGAGTGTTGTTAGGGCTTAAACAAAATAGTCCGATATCAAGAACCATACTGCTAGGTGACAGGTTTCAAACAGTAGCCATCCCCGAGTTTTGCCACTTCATCATCCTGTGTGACGCCATTTTTACTGGAAATTCTCATGAGTGTTACCTCTCAGGAGTGTGAGCAAGGATGGGTAAAAAATATATAAAATACAACATCAATAAAAAACTCACTGTTCATCTATGGAACACAAATCTGCAATGTACAATGAGTAGTACTTGCCGATCTAACCTCATTTTTGAGCACTTTCATATTTCATGTTTCTGAGGTTCTCAAACGACCCAAAGCGGCAAATGAAATGAGAATGACCCTCGTGTGTCATTGTGTTTTTTGTGATAAAAAGAAAGAAAGAGAGGAAGCGAGAGATTCTTTACTAGAAATGTGTATCTACACAACATTAATTTATTGAAGACATGCTTCCTTCAACGGTTAATTACATCAACCTCTTTTTGAATACATTTGGTTGTGGTTGGTAGCGTTGCCAAATGATAACGCTAAAGATCCTAAAGTAGTAAATTATGAATTAGATAGGAGATCTGTATCAAATCTCTCTTTCCTTGCATAGGATTTAGATTAGTTGAGTGTCTAGACTATATTCACGCGTACCTAAATAAAATTTACATTTTTCAAAACTAGTGGAGCTATCGACAGAAGCTATCGACGAAGAGTGGTCCACACCTTACATTCTTTTTTCGCAGAAAAAGTCCTACGAAAACCAGAGGCAGATGATTAGCAATACATATAATTTTCTCAGAACCAATGTGCAGACCCTTGAATCCAATAAGTTGTGCCTATTATTAGCCAGAGAGAGTTTTGGAGGTCTTTGTATTGCTCGACAATGATCTAACCAGCTGAGAAGTAGGGAAAGTAAAGGTTATCTTAAGATAGTAGATAGTTGAATTAGCTTAGCTCAGATAGTTTACGAACAAAGAACCGATCAAGAACGATTCTTATCTAGCGATAGTTCAATGTCAAGCCGCACGTTTGTTTAGATGACGAGTAAAGTGTCATAGAAATACCTTCCAAGAATTTTCAGTGATATTGTTCAATAAAAATTCAGATACTCCTTCTTTCTCCACGTCTGTGTTATTTGATCTAAAAGGAAATTATCTATCAATTTCGTACCACAGACAAAGATGGAAGATTCTAAGGAGAACTTTTTTAAAGTCATTTAACCCTTTCCATAAAGGCCTATACATAATCGCACTTCTTCTATTCTACTTTATGTTCTTATTTGAAACTGTAGTGGAAATATAGCAGCACTATCTTAGGACCAGCAAAGAATGTGGGAAAGTAAAATATTATCTAGCAAAGCGTAGAGGTGTGTTCCTACCTGCTGGAACTCTTTGAAGAGAAGACATTATTCCTGTAGAGAAAGGTAAACTTGTTATAATTAAAGCTCATCTAGGTGGGCTAAGAGCTTTACAGCACATGCGTTAACTGCAGCCTATTACGTGCTTCCGAAGGAGCGTCACAAACGCCCCAATCTATGCTCAAGAAACGGCACAGCTTCAAACGGCTTACTAACCTTCTCTAATACACTCCATTCTTCTCGATGGCTCCCTCAAATTCCATAGATATTGAAGGGTATAAATATATATATATATATATATATATATATATATATAATATGAGATTTTTTAGCAACGAATTACATGAGTGGGAAAAAATATGTCGTAATTCTTGCTGACCGTTTACAATTACGATGGATTGTTAGCAATTCCCGGTTTACAATTGGTACGGGTTGTAGCGGCGTGTTGAGTAGAATATCAATGAAGAAGATTTTTGCAGCAAGGAAGGTGCACTGCAGAAGAGGAGTGTGATGCAGCAGAGGAGTTGTGCTGCTGGAGAAGGAGCCAGACCCGTGGAAGTGTGAGCCAAGAGGACAACTGTAAAAGAAAGAGCTATTAGTTGCTGGAAATGGTGTGTGTAATGCAAAGTACAAAGCTTAGTTTTATTAAGGTTGAGTATATGGTGACAGCAATGATGACATGGTATAATTTCACTAGAAAAGTCAATAAATGGTTTTTTTTTAAACATCACATAGAAAGTTATTGGGTGAAAAAGTCATTGAATGAGAGAGGCATGGCGTGAAGTGCTAGTGTGGTAGTTTCTCTCGTAGACAGATTTCGTGCTGCCAACAGAGAATCGTCAACGGATGACGATTCTCCGTTGGTGGAAGGCAGAGAATTGACGAATTCAGTTGTCTTGGTGATGCCGCGAGCTGGAAGTGCGCTTCTGTGGTAGCTAAGCTGTGTAAGTGTGTTCTCGTGTGTGGAGGCTGTCGTGATGACACTAGTAATAGTGACAGTGTCCAGAGGCTGAAGCGAGCGTGTTCAGCGGCAGCGAACTTTGGTCACGTTCCCACAGATATTGTTAGGTGAGAAGGCCAGTGGAGCTTTGTTACGCCTATTGTTGAGCCGATAGATGGTGATTATCGAAGTGTATTTTGCAGTCGAATATCCTGGAGCTCTTGAAGCGAACAGGAGGACGGAGAGTTGGGTGAGCAAAGTTCTGGAAGGTGGGTGAGCAAAGTTTTGTCCTTGAAAAATGAAAGTTGTGCCAGGCGCAGGGTAATCGGCAATTTCGTTCCAAGGAAGTCCAATGGGAGTGGTACCAGCAGATTTTGGATTTTGATTGACGCAATATGTGATCAGGTCGTCACCATCGATTGGACCGTGCAGAGATGTTTTCTGAGGGCTGGTTACGTGTCCAGGCGCGAGGTGGTAGACAATTACGGGCCTCAGAACCCCATGGAAAGTGGTACCAACAGTATCTGGGTGAGGGAGGCGGAGCAGAGTATGATCTGCTTCAGAACCTAGGTGAAGTAGTCATACGTCTCGGAAATGGCCAAGGAGGCGAGGTTTGAAGTCTTTGTGAAGACGGAGGCGTGAAATTAGATGCCCGTGGTTTGGCTGGATGTGAAGACTAAGAATTACGTGCTCCTGCGGAGATATCCTGCATAGATGTAGCATCATTATCATAGGGAGAGGCATTGACAAGTGTAGCTGACTACTTGGCAAGAGGCAGAAGACGTTCCACAGTTTGTGCCAGTTTTGTGATGTCCGTCTTGGAGGATGAGCCTACTACGAGGCCCACAGAGCCAGGGAGAACCTGTAGAAAAATTTGACGGAGTAAAACGGAAGGAGTGCCTGTAGGTAGGTGTCTACGCAGAGTCCTAGCATATGCAGACAGAGTAGAGTCGTCTAATGAAACTGTAGAGAGAAGTTTTACTAGGTTGGAGCCATAGGCAGGGTTCATAGGCCGCACGTAGCTGGGAGCAGAGAGTAGTGAAGGCTTCAGTGATAGCCGGGTCAATATCTGCACCAATTTTAGCTGATTTCGAGTCCAGCGCAAGAAAAGCCCAAAGAAACTTGGCTGCCTCCGTTGTGAGTCCTTCATTGGTGGAGGCAAGTTCGATTTTTTTAGCCAAGCAGATGTGTTGGCTGAATCAAACGGGGGAAGCTTGACTGGAGTGGCTGTCTCCTCGTTTGCCATTCTGCGTGTGTCTACAATTGTCCCTGAAGATGAAGAACGGACAGGGGTACGGGCTATGTTCTTGACTTAGTAAATTACGATTGAGTAATTATTCATTAAATCCACTGTGGGAAGGCTCTAACAGGCCTTAGTGGGCATAGGAAAGTCTTAGAACTGTCTCAACAGCCAAGGATGGGGCAGCTGTCCCTTGGTGAACGCGAAAAAAACTCTCAATCCACTCACTTTACCAATCAGAAGTGAAAATTACCAACTCTCTCGGCCAAAAACACTTGAAATAATTCGTAACCTAGTTGGGTCGAGGTCCGGAGATGACTAGTTTTTCGGTCAGAAAAACTGGGAAAAAATCAAAGGGATGACTTCTTGAACAAGTTGAGCAGGCGGCTAGACTTAGAACATTTTTAGAAAATCTCAGAAGCCAAGATTTTAATATAAAATACTGGCGTGGTTGGGCCCTGGCTGGGCATAGTTGGCAGCAGTGGGGAGTGGAGAAAGAGGGGAAGCAGAGTGGGGTCGAGGGCTGCATGGAAGTTTGCCGGGAGGTCCGGGAAGGTTGGCGGCTCAACGAAAAGGCCGCATGAGAGGGGCGAGGTCAGAGCACTTTGTAGTAGATCGCCTGGAAGTTCGAGAAGGCAGGCCGCTTGACGAGAAGGCCAGGAGAGCGAGCCGTGTGACTGGCCAGGGAAGGCAGGGAAGTCCACCAAAAAGCTGCGGAGTGAGTTCTTGATCTGGGCATTTTCCTCTAGGTGTCCTGATGGTTTGTAGAAAGCAGAAAGCTTGAAAGGAGGCCGCAGTGAGAGTTGGTTGTCTGCTTGTTGTTTGCAGAGGGGCTTGAGAGCTCGAAGTGAACCGCTGGAGGCTGCGGGGTTGAATGTGTCGAGAGAGGCGCTCTTTGGCGTTTTATAGGCCCTGCAAGAGGGTGGGAGCAATGGAATAGTATCTCTGGGTGTGGATAGCACAGATTTAGAGACCAGGTGCTGCGGGAGTGAGTGTGCTGTGGTGGGGGAAGTGTTGAGATTGGCTGCAACTGTGGGCGACAAATGGCAGAGGGAAGGCAGTGTTGGGTAGTGGGATAGTCGTAGAGATTGCACCATTGGCGGGCAAGGGAGCAGAAAGCAGAGGACCGTCTCCAGCAGGGCTTCACGGAAATCAAGAGGCTACAGAGATCATGTCAGAAGTCGCCAGTATATTGATAGCTTCGTTGGATGCAGGACTAGATGAATAATAACTCCGTGAAGTCATGGTAGAGACTGGTATATTTCAGTTGCCCTCTTGGCTCTATTATGTCTGCTGGCCTGGTAAGGGGGGACACCTCTCAGGCCAGATAAGGGTGACAAGATTCCACGGGTCCGGGTGTATACTACTATATCTCTTGAAGGGTATAAACGTAGCATTCTACATATAATTACTCGTGGGGGTGTAAGACATGTTTCTATAATAACTGTATTTTCTTGTTTACCTATATCCTATTATTATTTAACTTTTCGTAAGCTACTTTCTCCTAATTTTCTGTGTGATTCCGGGTAATGTTTCTTACTCTAAATGATGACCAACATCTTTGTTATTGGTTCAGTTCAAAATTTTAATATAGAAAGTTTACGTATTAGGAATATTCAAGGTTGGTCGTTGGGAAGCTGAGCTAACTATTCACTCTAACCGTCTTCTTGAGGTGGGAGTAGTAGTGGGGGAGGGGCGAAGGGGTTATGCGCGGAAGTGGTGGTGGAGGGAGGGGAGCGTTAACTTTTGCTATTAGAAGCCCGACCCCTCTCCTCACCGGTCCCTCCCACTCTTCGCCAAGAGTGTAATAGATTTTGGCGGAGTTTATAAGTTTGCGCTCCGCTAATATTAGTTGTGCTTGAATTATGGAGGACTTGGGGGAGAGAGAGAGAGTGAGGGTGTGAGGAGGGAGATGCCAGAAGGTGGAAGAGAGATGAAGTGCGAGAGAGAGGGAAATAGGGAAAGGGGGCATGGAAGCTCCTGCGATAAGAACGACGCCTCGCTCAAACTTAGCTCATTACAGATTCTTGATTCCGCCCGTCTCTCTCAGGGCTCCGCTTTGTTAAGTGGTTCAAGATGAGATGCTAAGGGAAGCCCAAGTTGGTGGAAAACGGGGGAGAAGCGGCAACGAGAAGAGGAGATGACGGGAGGGGAAGGGAAAGAGGCTTCTACGTCGTACATTCCCTTCCAAAAGGCTTCGTCTTCACTCGGAAAGTGATCTATTGCTGTGCCAGCTCACCTGGTTTCCAAAGCTCTCCAGAATAACGGCTCTCTGCCTGGAGGAAACTCTATTCTACACAACTTGGCCCACGGTAGAAGACTGGTTTTCATTCGATTGTTCCCAATCTTCTTTGAATACATTCAACGAAGAAAGATTTTAAGTAGCACAATGGAGATGAAAAATCCCAATACCAAATATCTAATTTGAGGATTTTCGTAAGATAAAATATAGCGGAGCAACTTTTGACAATGATAAATAATTATATCCTATTTCGGTGCTCGTCTATTATGGGTCCTCGCTCTTGCCTGCCCCCCCCCCCCCCCCCCCTTCATTCACATTTTAACTGCGTCTCATCCTTTAGATCTAACTCCTATCTGACGTTTGCTTAGTTCGTACTGGAATAATTTCGTCGATTTAATCGAAGTGGGATGCTGCAAGATAACAGACCTCATATCTCTGAAGACAGAGACGATAATGTGGGGAATAATCGAAATCATGGATGAACAAATTCTGAATGGCTGAGAGCACTAAAAGAGGTTTTGTTGAGATCTTGAAAACAGAATATCTCGGAGTTTCACTTACAAAACACGAAAAATACCACCCTGACAAGCTGAAGGAGTTTATTTATTCATTTATTGACATTTCATGTCTTTGCTATGACACACAACCAAATTTTCGTTATGTCACGTTACGTTACGTAACGAAATATGCTCAATGATATCTGATGATTTCCGCTTACAACCGAGTCGTTGCTAGGGAAATGGTTTTTCAACTTTCATCACATAATATATGCTGGTATATAGGAGATTATATAGAAGAACGAACCACAGAGCAGATATCCTACCTGTATTTAAGTTAATTTGGTCGTTGGAAGTTCATCACTGGACATCAATATCAGTAGATTCAGGGACCCCCGTTCAATGATCAAGGAGAACTGGAAATTTAATGCGGTTAAACACAACTGAGCATTAGCTCGCATGCAGAAAAAATAATTGACCATTTCGCATCTACTACACAATGAATGGTACATGTTCGGAATCAATGATTAACTCAACGGTAAAGATCTGTAGTGCTGTACTTCACCAATAGAAACATAGAGACTCAATGGGAACCTCTGTTGGACACCAGATTATAGAGATTTGGAGGTAGTCTGCTACTTTATAAAGATATGTATCAAGTAAATTAGAAAAGATTAACCAAGAGATAATCATAATGTAATAGATAATAGTTCCCACTAGTTCATTCTATATCTTACTACGCTCTATGCGTTTTCCCAAGTTCCATACCTTAATCCAACATGACCGAATAGTTCTTTTTGTGCATTTCTTAAAATTAACTTAGTACCTGTTTGGACTCGATCGATGCAGCTCTTCGGAAAAGATCAGTAATGCAGGAACATCAGGAGAGAGAATAGGTTACTTGAATAATCTATTTTCAAGGCTCACACCCATTAACTATATGTCCTAGAGATAGCTGATCAGCTATCTAATGAAATCAGAAGAGATTAACCAATAGATAATTAAAATGTAATAAATGTTAGTAAAGTAGCGTTCTATGAGATTTCCCAAGTTCTTATACCTTCATTCAATCTAACTCATTTATAACATTTTTAAATTATACTTAATACATACAAGTTTGGAATCGATCGATGTAGCTCTTCGGAAAAGATCAATAGTAATGGTCTTCTTCAATAGAAACATAGAGACTCAATTTGGTAACCCTGTGGAACACCACAGGAAGGAACAGATAACTTGAATAATTCATCGTTGAGCCTTACCCTGGAAGCATCTGATCCGCAACCTAATAATGATTAGGATCCAATAATGTACAATAGATTAATCTACACATAATTTGAATATAATACATGTTGGGAAAGTAGTGTGAAGCGTTGTACCTGCTGCTTTGTGTGGATTACCTTCTTCATTATATATTATATATCTTGTAGCATCCTTTATAATTCTCCATGTACTTATAAATCTTATCTCTTATGTTTTATGAAAATTTTGTCTTAATGTATTTTAATTTATGAACTTGCCTACTTTATGTTTATTTAAATGCAAACTTACTAACTTACATTACTTATTTTGATGTCTGTTTTTTTAAATAATGAACATTTCTGGCAATATTCGGAACTAATAGACTAAGAATATTTGTAAGACCTTTGTAAATTTTGTGAATCTATTTGAATTAAATCATAATATTTATAAAATTTCTGGTTTTTTGGAATTCCTAATGAAGGTGGTCCTAACATGAGACAGTCTCATTTTGGGAACGCTGTGTATCTCTTATTGGGCAACCTGTTGTGGTATTGGACAAATACGGAATTTGTCGTAAGTAGATTTTTTCAATAATTTTGATGAAAATTAATTGCAATCTAGATGTAAAATATTGAATATGGGATGTGAATGAACAATAATAGTGAAAACCAAATGTTCTAATTGTTTTTGGCTGACCTCTGTCACCATTTAAAAAAATTATCTCATATCAAGTCACTTTCCCCTATGTAGCAAAAAAAATAGATTTTATGATATTTGGTTGCACATCCTCATTAAAGAAGAATCAGATTTTCCGTGATGTAAATTTTGGATTTCATATGAGATTTCAGAGGAACTCGTGAAATTCATCAACTACCAACTTTTGTACAGTAGGTGCGTTTGGAGCTTTTCACAAATCAGCAGCATGGAAAAATGACAATATACCTACCTGGAATCCGGCATAATGAGGAAGGACGTCACTTAAGGCCTACTTGGCATAATAAATGGTCAACACGATCATCCGGAAAGGCAGAAAATGTGATGTGGAAACTCGTTTTGACGTTGACCAAGTTGATATCCATTATTACTGGATTTGATACCGGGAAAACCGAGTCGAAGCGGTTTTGGGAAAAGGTAGCGGAATTGACGGCAAAAAGAGGGGAGCGGGTAAAAGGGCGAGGTCGGGGGTTTTTGCCAGACGTCCCTCTGAGAAAATAATTTATGATTTCAACCGAGAGAAACGTTTAATTTTATATTCGACTGGGAGGAAAACCCAAAAACCCCTCTCCCCGACGTTCACCACAGCAGAGCGGTGATGAGGGGAAATGAAGTGGCGGGGAAGGGTGCGGGGGAGGGGATTATTCAAACTTTAATACCGCGGAGCCAGGTCACAGTAATGGGACGAAAAAGCCACATCATGGGCCATTTCCTTTTCTGCCAGTTTCCTCTTTTACCCCCACCATTCTGCTGCTTAGGGGTGAAGTGGTGGGGGGGGTTTATTTTTAGGGTTTCTGCAGCGGTGAGGGGATTCATCCGGAAGTTGGGATGCAAACCACGAAACCTCGGTGGAGGGGGGATGAAGCGATTGGTAGGTGGTGGGGAGGAGGGGTGGAAATGTGAAACTGATTTAGAACCTTTTCCACTTCACTCATTACTTTTGAAATAACACCCCTTCTTCTTCCGTCATACCGTCATCTGTCTCGGCTTACCGTCACTTCTCTTGATTCCATTTAAATAACCGACCAACTTTATGACTCTTAGTTCACGAGACATACACGTCAAATTTATTCAAAAGTGTCGGAGGTACATTATTCACTTCGAACAAACCTTATCTGAATGGGTCACAGGTCAAAATCCACGGTCACAATCAAGTAATTAACCCAAAAAGCAACCGAATGATATTTCAACGGCTGGCATTTAAAAAATTCTGTCATTATCACGAGTGAGCAATATAATATGTTTCAAATGCCCCAAAAACAACATCTTGCATTTAATACTTCATGGGGGAGCAAAAGTCTTGTTAAATTTTGGGCAGTGAGCATTGCAGTTGCAACTGTTTGTATTACTTAAAAAACGCTGCAAATTATTTCACAAAGGTTTATTATTTTTTCAATTGAGTTTGATCGTAGTTTTAGTAGGCTAGCGTACGTCAAGGCCCGTCTAGACTCTTCGGCGTGTCCTACTTCGAGTTGCCACAACCTATACTTCTATAATTATATACGCATGTTTGTATTTCTCGATTTGAGCTCCTATCTATTCAAATAGTTATTGCCTTAATAATATCATTATCTAAGTACGTACGAAAAGTCGAGAGGATATGTTATGAAATATGCGTAGGAAAAGCTTTGGTATTAACACACAAATATGACCTTGAAAAAAACATATTCATGCCTCGAACGAACGCCGGCGCCGTACCCACCACAAGCCGCGGCGCCGGCGCCTCCTCTCACTCCACCCCCCCGCTCCCCCCCCCCCCCCCCTCCTCACCACCCACCGTGACCCCCTGCCAAGCGTGCCAGGCGTGAGCGCGTCGAAAAACACACTTTTTTGCCCGTTTTTGGCCCATAGCATCTATGCGAGTAAAGCGATCGGGATGGTTAAACGTTAGGACCAACTAGACCCCAAATGGAGTCTATGTGCGAAAGAACGGGTTTTTAAAGTCAATTCTTAGGCCTTTTATGGCCCGGACGGCGAACGGCGAACGGCGAACGGCGGACGGCGGACGGCGGACGGACATTTCAAATTTGGATTCTACGTACCTTGAAACGTAAAGTGACAAAGTTTGAGGGGGGGTTATAAAAATTTTTTGCTACACGGTCACATAGGCTTATGATTGGAAATAATAAACCAAAATCAATTTGAAATTACTTTTTTCTCCCTGGAAATCCGTTTATGAAATGCGTTTATTTATTAATATTAATTACGTAACTAGGTATTTTTTTAACGCAAACTAACAAATGAAGGTATTATTTCAAACCATAACTAGAATTATCAACGATATATTTTGGGTAAATGAATTATACTCTTGCTACTAACTACTAGACACTTTTTACAAATATGGTGGTTCCGTCTCACCGCATGGAAATCTTCTCAACCATGAATATGTTTTTAACGGAGACCTTCTTGCTGAAAGTTGCCATCTAACAACGACACAACATGACGCAAAGCTTTTTTTTTTTTTTTTTTTTTTTTTTTTTTTTTTTTTTTTTTTTGAACGTCAAAAATTATGCGGGAATCAACCCTGAGGCTCCATTTAAGGCTTTGAGAGATCCCAAGGTAGACAGCCCAATCCGCAATACACGATTGTCGTCTGCCTTTTGGTTTATTATTTCCAATAATAAGCCTATGTGATCGTATAGCAAAAAATTTTTATAACCCCCCCTCAAACTTTGTCACTTTACGTTTCAAGGTGCGTAGAATCCAAATTTGAAATGTCCGTCCGCCGTCCCCCGTCCGCCGTCCGGGCCATAAAAGGCCTTAGAATTGACTTAAAAATCTGTTCTTCCGCACATAGACTCCACTTGGGGTCTAGTTGGTCCTAACTTCTCGCCAGCTCGATCGCTCCACTCTCATGGGTGCTATGAGCCAAAAATAGGTGAAAAAGTGTCTTTTTTTTTTTATATTTCAAGTTGTATAGAAATTGGAGATTTATGAGTGAAAAGAAAATGTTAGCTATTAATTTTATGGAAAAAAAAAAGTATTCTAAATGATACTCTTCTATTCAAAAAGAGATTTTGGATTTTAGGCTATTTTTTGCAATTTTATAGATTTTTTAAAACAAAATTTAATGAAGTTCAAGTTTTTAGCATAATTTCGTACATAAATTGTTGAATGCTCTATTTCATAGTCGATAAACTTTATTTGACCAATCTTATGCTAAAAAATATCAATTTGAAGATTCTTAGCCATTTTCAGTGATTTTGTCTGCACACTTTTTGAAATTTTACCAATTAAATGATATCAATATACAGTATAGGTAAGTAACACATTTATGTGTTGGAAAGATGGCTTGGTAATAAATTGTTGTTTATCAACTATATTAAAAAGCTTAAAATTGTGAGATTCCGCTGCTGTAATGGATTGAACCCATTCGTGAGGTGCGGGCTCGATACTAAATAAACTATAAGAGGCGTTTAATAATTATGGACCAGAGATCTACGTAGAAGGGGAGACAAGAGATCTAGATGTATTTATTAATACATAAATAATAAACCGTTGTGTAATTATTTGCAGTATTTTTAGTAGCGACCGTTGAGCTGCTATTACACCTGCACAGACCAAAACTCATACACCCATCAATATAATATGTTGGCGAAGTAATTGAAAGAGTAATCATTACCAACTCGAAGTTATCAGTAGGTACTTAAAACTATTCTGGTTATGATATGGATGGATTGGGCTGTCTACCTTGGGATCTCTAAAGGCCTTAAATGGAGCCTCAAAGTTGATTCCCACATGATTTGGCCGTTTCAAAGCAAAAAAACACTGCAAATTATTACACAAAAGTTTATTTATTTGTGTATTAGACAGCCCTTCTACGTAGATCTCTGGTCCATAATTATTAAACGCCGCTTATAGTATATTTAGTATCGGAACTCGGAGCTTCGGACCTCACAAATGGGTTCAATCCATTACAGCAGCGGAATCTCACAATTTTACGCTTTTTAATATAGTTGATAAACAAAACAATTTATTACCAAGTCATCTTTCCAACACATAAAAGTGTTACCTATAATGTATATTGATTTCATCTAATTGGTCAAATCCAAAAAATGTGCTGACAAAATCACTGAAAATGGCTAAGAATTCACCTATTTTTGGCTCATAGCACCCATGAGAGTGGAGCGATCGAGCTGGCGAGAAGTTAGGACCAACTAGACCCCAAGTGGAGTAGTCGCGAACGGCGAACGGCGGACGGACATTTCAAATTTGGATTCTACGCACCTTGAAACGTAAAGTGACAAAGTTTGAGGGGGGGGGGGGGGGGGTTATAAAAATTTTTTGCTATACGATCACATAGGCTTATTATTGGAAATAATAAACCAAAAGTCCAGTCATGCAGCATGACCCCATGAGCGAATTTTTTAAGAAATCTTCGACATTTCAGTCGCTATTGATCGTGTAGAGAAATTTTAGTTTATGATTTTGATAGACAAACATGGAATTAAATTCTATCTACAGCATGGTTCTAGCCTTAAACAGCATGGTTCTAGGATTGGTTATACAGGGATACTTCCATAAGAGTAGTTCAATCTGAATTTGGACAATGTTTCATGCAAATATTACCGATTTTTACAACTAGCGAACGGCATTATTTCGATTTTTGACTGATTTTTCTACTTTGAAATTTTTGAAAACTTGATACATATTCCTATAGAAAATTTTCGCTGATTCCGAATATATCACATGCTCGTATGCTGAAAAAATTATTTCGCACAACAAATCGCAAAAAACAGGCTATTTTGAAATTTTTTACCACATTTTTGAAAATTTCAACCCAAAGATGTAATCCCATCATGCTGGCCAACGAACTTGAACTTTCGTTTTGTGTCCTTAACATTTTAAAATTTGTTTGAAGTTTCTAGCACAATTCTACGGACAGTTATTGTCTGGAATGACACATACATACATATATACATACATACATATATACATACATACATACATACATACATTAAAAAATGCGTTAAACTTCAGAATATGATTCAGAATAGCCTGAAACGGATTTCTGCATAAAATTTTTTCAAAAATTCACATTCTACAAATTTTGAGGCGAGAGCAATAGCTTAATTTTCTTCAAAAATTCGCTAAAAGGGCCGGAGGGAAAAAATCAGGGATCGATACTTTATCGATCCGCCTCGGATCGAATCCACTCCGGATCTTTATTTTGTGGCCTGTTCGGATATCGATCCGGTTCGGATCGTTACTTTTATTTTTTGAAAATATTGATTCCTTCCGGAGGGATTTGGAGGGGAGCAGTTAAGAGCAAATCTTCCAACCCCTGCCCCGTAGTCTTGAAGGCACTGCTCGAATGATGGCGACCTGAATTTTCATTGTTACCCATCAATCTCTGATCGGGGTTTGTCTACCTAGTGGTTATTAAAATTAAGTTATCTGTAATAGTAAGGCTAAAATGTAGGTAAGTTTTTTTTTTCTGTAGTGATTTTAACATACATGAGTGAAAATTAAGCTCATAAAGACTAGATGAATGGATATAATTCATTTTCTCGCCATTGTTGGACACATTTGCATTGACACATGGGATTTATTCCATTTTCAACAACGTATAGATAGGAACGTGAAAATACCTATATCATAATTAATCTTCAATGCTTCCTGAAGAGTATACATACAGGTATCCTTACACGTATGTACACAATTGCGACCTTAGATATAAATGTTGTGAAATTATTGGAACAGCATTTTGGGTCAAACTCGCACAACCCAAAAAAAGTCTCTTACAATCAGGTTATTGTGACATTTTGATTTTTTCCAAACGCTTTTTGACATTTGAAACAGAAACTGTTGAAATAGTTTATATTTTTACTTTCTTCATCAAAAATGATAGCAAATTTTTGCATTCTTGATTATCTCAGCCATCTTGATAAGCCAGCAATCTTCAAAGTCCGCATCCATCTAGAAATACAAGAACAACTTAAAAGTCTTTGAGCGGCTAATCTTTCCACACGTACTATGCTAAGCTGAGAATCTGCTCTCAACAACTCAATTCGGCTTTAGAAATCTCCATTTGTGTCCGTAGCAGCTACATTGTATGCTCGACTATATACCTAATAAGGACTTTAGAAAAAAGGAAATTGACCTGGGTATGTACCTTGTCGTGGAAAAGGCGTTCGATAAGGTATGGCATGACGGCTTGCTCGCAAAACTTGAACCTTGTCCAAATAATACTTATTATCGGATCATTTAATCCATCCTTAAAAAAAAAAAAAAAAAAAAAAAATAGAACCTATCGTGTAGACATCAATAACACCCTGTCTGATGAAAAACCTATCAACGCCTCTGTTCCTCAAGGTAGAGTGATCGGCCCACTTTTGTACATATTCTATGTCCACAGCTTTCCTACAGCTGATGGCCAGCTTGTTGCACAATTTGCAGACGACGTTGCCGTTCTCTCCAGACACAGTAATTATTAAGCCCATCAGGGATAGACTCAGCTGATTCAATTGCTGAATGGCGAACAAATGGCGTATCAAGATGTGTCCCTAAATTTTCCATCCTAGTTACATTTACCTAGCGTCGCAATTTCACACCACAGCCTACTTCCATAGTTACTTGTCAATCCAAGAGCAACCAACAGTAAAGTACTTGGGGCTCACCTTATGCCGCCAATTGATGTGGAAAGACCATGAAACATCTCTATCTGGCAGGATACGGCAGCGAATCAAACAACGAAAATACCCACTTTCAAAAAGCCGTAGTATATCCCTGAGCCTTAAGCTGATTATATCTACTAAGTGCTCATCGGGCCTATCTCGCTTTACGGTGGCGGAATACTATGCTCAGCATACAATACCCAATTCAAACGCAGCATTTTAGTACATTCGTAACTAATAGTACATTCGTAACTATTAGTTGCATAAGGACCTATAAATTCCCATGATTAAAGCATGGTCATCTGCAGCTATCACTCCATGATTAACAAAACCCCTTTCTATCCCAACCCACTGGTCAGTAACATTCCGGAGCACCGCCCTTCACCCCCACATCTCCACCGTCTAAAACGCAATCACCACAGTGACCGTGTTGATGGTTTCAACTTAACTAATCTTCTTCTACATAACGACAAACATTCGACCCTTACACAATTCCTAATCGTTCTCTTAATTTGTTTTCAGGTTTCGCATGTATCGACTCCTATTGTTTATACCATGTTTCGTATCATGTCAATCATGTTCATTGCATGGTATACTTCTAACATAGTCACACTCAATAGTGCAAAGCACAAAAATGTTACTAAAAGTTTTACAAAAAAAGTTAAAATTCGTATACTTAAGAGAATACTCACCCACTCGACTCTAGAATAAAACAGTCCAGTCATGCAGCATGACCCCATGAGCGAATTTTTGAAGAAATCTTCGACATTTCAGTCTCTTTCGATCGTGTAGAGAAATTTTAGTTTATGATTTTGATAGACAAACATGGAATCAAATTATTAAAAATAATTAGGAGGTACTCTTACTTCCATAAGAGTAGTTCAATCTGAATGTGGACAATGTTTCATGCAAATATTACCGATTTTTACAACTAGCGAACGGCATTATTTCGATTTTTGACTGATTTTTCAACTTTAAAATTTTTGAAAACTTGATAAATATTCTTATAGAAAATTTTACGCTGATTCCGAATATACCACATGTTGGTATGCTGAAAGAATTATTTCGCACAACAAATCGCAAAAAACGGGCTATTTTGAAATTTTTGACTACATTTTTGAAAATTTCAACCCGAAGATGTAATCCGATCATGCTGGCCAACGAACTTAAACTTTCGTTTTGTGTCCTTAACATTTTAAAATTTGTTTGAAGTTTCTAGCACAATTCTACGGACAGTTATCGTCTGGAATGACACATACATACATACATATATACATACATACATATATACATACATATATACATACATTAAAAAATGCGTTAAACTTCAGAATATGATTCAGAATAGCCTGAAACGGATTTCTGCATAAAATGTTTTCAAAAATTCACATTCTACAAATTTTGAGGCGAGAGCAATAGCTTAATTTTCTTAAAAAATTCGCTAACAGTTGTTGTTGTGAATTTTCTATCAATTAAAGAATAGTAAAAACCGCTTTTTTTTTTTTTTTTTTTTTTTTTAAGCAGAATTTGAGTTCAAAAAAGTTTTTCAATTATGAACTAGAACATTAAAAAATTGAAGCAAAAATTTAAGCTAAAAGATGTAGTTAAATTTCAATAATATTTTCCAAAATTAGACAAAATTTCAAAAAATAAAAATGAAAAAGCAAAAAATCCACCCCAAAAAAAATTTTTTTTATCGCAGAATATTATTTAGACCGGGTTTTTTGCCATGAAATTGGTAGCTAACAATTTATTTTAACTCAAAGTGCTCGAATTTTCAAAACAATTTCACTATTATTTACGAAAATTTGCTCAAGCAAACATGCTGCATAACTGTGTATAATTTCAATAACTGCATAATTTCAATAACTTTGTAAAGTGTAACAACAATATTGTTGTTGTGAATTTTCTATCAATTAAAGAATAGTAAAAACCGCTTAAAATTTTTTTTTTTTTTTTTTTTTTTTTTTTTTAAAGCAGAATTTGAGTTCAAAAAACTTTTTCAATTATGAAATAGAACATTAAAAAATTGAAGCACAAATTTAAGCTAAAAGATGTAGTTAAATTTCAATAATATTTTCCAAAATTAGACAAAATTTCAAAAAATAAAAATGAAAAAGCAAAAAATCCACCCCAAAAAAATTTTTTTTATCGCAGAATATTATTTAGACCGGGTTTTTTGCCATGAAATTGGTAGCTAACAATTTATTTTAACTCAAAGTGCTCGAATTTTCAAAACAATTTCACTATTATTTACGAAAATTTGCTCAAGCAAACATGCTGCATAACTGTGTATAATTTCAATAACTGCATAATTTCAATAACTTTGTAAAGGCTGCAATTGAAATAAGTAATCTACAGACCTTCACAGGAGCGCTTCTCAATTCCGAAATAATATGCCTTTTTGAGATAATGTGGAGGATTTATGATGTAATCTCCATGTTCTTGAGTTTCCTCACGCAAATCTGAATGGATTAAATACCAGTGAGCGTGGCCTTCTACGAGTAATAATGAATATTTTATTCACATGAATGAGATTACTTGTTGAACATGGCGTTAACATGGAAACCTTATATTTTTCTGCAAAGAAGCCCTCCAGTAATCCATACTGATGTAATCCCACTCTAAGAAAAAGAAGAGAGATGGTCAAAAATCAAACAATATTTTAGACATAACTGATTCTTCTGTTTATTAGTAGAAACAAATATAACATTGATAACAGTAAATATTGAACAACATCACAGTGAGAGCACTTCTTATTTTATTGCAACAGCTTGATGAGTTCATGATTGGGAGGCAATAGCAATTTATACATGATGAGACCATACCTTCTTCATATATTTTTTCAAGTACCTATTTATTTATTTATTTAATCATACAAATGCATTTATAAATATGGTACAAATTGAACAACTTAAGCTATTCACTTGCGATTTCTTTCCCAACGATAGGCTTGGCCCGTGTTGTTGGGGAAGGTCTTGGTGATTCGCTCATGTCGTACAATCTATTTACTCTATGATATAATCGGTACTTAAAAATATAATGTTATGCGTATAATGTTCTTATAATTTTAAGAGAAGGTATTTTCTAAAATAATCACTGTACATAAATACAGCTTAAAACAGTTTCACATTCCGCTTCCCCCTTTTCTACAAGCCAGGTTAAAAAAGTCCAGTCATGCAGCATGACCCCATGAGCGAATTTTTGAAGAAATCTTCGACATTTCAGTCGCTATTGATCGTGTAGAGAAATTTTAGTTTATGATTTTGATAGAAAAACATGGAATCAAATTATTAAAAATAATTGGGAGGTACTCATACTTTATTATTATTAAACTAATCTTGTAGATTCAAAGACAAATGTAGGTAAATATTCATAGATTTCGATGTCCAATGTGGTCAGTATTGAAGGCAGTTGAAATCTTAACAGTATACTATCATAACATCATCAAATCTTGACATAAAATAAAATAACATACCGACGTCATATGAAAGAAACGTATTTCCACAGCCAATCGATGATGAGGCTTTATATTACGAGTGATTTAAAGTCAGTTGCATTCGAATCTAGTATCCCACAGCAAGAAATTGACAGACAAACTGTAGTCTCTGTTTCGAACAAATATTACCGATTTTTACAACTAGCATTATTTCGATTTTTGACTGATAACTTTGAAATTTTTGAAAACTTGATACATATTCTTATAGGAAATTTTACGCTGATTCCGAATATACCACATGTTAGTATGCTGAAAAAATTATTTCGCCCAACAAATCGCAAAAAACAGGCTATTTTGAAATTTTTGACTACATTTTTGAAAATTTCAACCCGAAGATGTAATCCGATCATGCTGGCCAACGAACTTGAACTTTCGTTTGGTGTCCTTAACATTTTAAAATTTGTTTAAAGTTTCTAGCACAATTCTACGGACAGTTATCGTCTGGAATGACACATACATACATATATGCATACATACATACATACATACATATACACATACATACATACATACATACATACATATATACATTAAAAAATGCGTTAAACTTCAGAATATGATTCAGAATAGCCTGAAACGGATTTCTGCATAACATTTTTTCAAAAATTCACATTCTACAAATTTTGAGGCGAGAGCAATAGCTTAATTATCTTCAAAAATTCGCTAACATGTTTCTTGTAGTCTTGTCTTGTGAATCTTTGAGCATTTTCCATATGGCCCTCTAGCGCTCTGTGGATAATGTAAATAATGAAATTTGGATTGTGAGTTGACAACGTTAATCTCGGTCTAGGTGCAATTACATTTCATGCGGCTACGTACCTTGTTGTATACATTGGATTACGTTGTGAACCAATTATTTGTGGATCCTTATGGAATTGCAGAAGTAAATTTTCAACATATAATTAATTGCCTTACAGTAAATAGCTTAGCGATATTAAATACATTGTCAGATCGATCCCTAATTGGTAAAGACAGCATAATTTTTACAATGATTTTCTGGCGTACATGTAATTTATTTATATGGGTTGAGAATGTCCCACCCCAAGCAGTTATGCCATATTGAAGTACAGATTGTAGCATACTGTAATAAATTAGCTTTATCGTATTTCTTGGGAGTGTGTCGAATATTATAGAATATGTACATGTATTTCAACTACCATTAGACAATTTTCTAACAGACTATTAGATAATGTTGTCCAACAGAACACATTCATTATGCCATATTCACAACCGAAATGGGGCTGTGAGTTTTGCTTGTTAAGTTTAAGCAGAAAAATATTGAAATCAAACAAGATGATAAGTAATATTTCAACAAAAACAATGATAAAAACAATTATTTTTCATCTGCCCCTCAAATGTATTTGATTTACGTACCAAAACACGTTGATTGGTCGCGCACCATTGCCTCACTTTGCATAAAGTTAAGTAGTAGGTTACAGCGCCCCTCCGGTCACTAAAGAGACTGCACGAAACAAATGATTGAATCAGGTGGATGAACAGGAGATATGATTTTTTGATTGACAATATTGCGGTGCGCGTACTGAGTTCATTTTATACACTCTGTTTCCTTATATCCTTATATGAATATAATTTTAAAATCTCATAATCGTTTCTTGACCACGTCCCTAGCGGGAACACACGTTGATCCCAGAAATCGAATAAAATAATACATTCGGTCGTCCTCCGTCCGACTCGTCTTTCGTAGCTTTTCTGACAAATGGGTCATTCTCATTTCATTTGCCGCTTTGGGGCGTTTGAGAACCTCAGTGACGTGAAATATGAAAGTGCTCGAAAATGAGGTTAGATCAGCAAATACTACTCATTGTACATTGCAGATTTGTGTTCCATAGATGAACAATGAGTTTTTCATTGATGTATTTTATATGTTTTTTTGTATTAAAAAACAGGATATCCAACTCATGAGTGTTACCAGATTTCAAAAATTGATTTCTGTAAAATGGATGATTTGGCAAAATTGTTGTCGGGACTCAAGTAAGTACAAAAGAATCACGTTCAAACGTAATATTCAGATTTCACGGAATTCATGTTGAAGGCAGTGTAATTGAGCTTAAATCTCAGGAGTGTTACCCTATTAGTGTTACCGTAATATCAGGAGTGTTACCCATCCTTGGTCACACTCCTGAGAGGTAACACTCATGAGAATTTCCGATAAAAATGGTGTCACACAGGATGATGAAGTGACATAACTCGGGGATGGCTACTTTTTGAAACCTGTCACCAAGCAGTATGGTTGTTGACATAGGATAATTTTTTTTAAGCACCAACAACAGTCGTAATTTGTGTAACACTCATGATTGAAAATAAAAATACTCAACATGTTTCTAGGCTTATTTAGCTGTAAAAACTGCTGCAACTCCAAGCACTCCACTACAGTCTCACATCTTCAACTGGACAATATAACCTTCACATCTGACTGTTTTCCGCCATTTTCCATCAGCTTTCTTGATCGAAAAAATGATAACACTCCTGAGGTCCCATTGAAAAGAGAAATGGGGGACTGACAGAAAAACAAGTTTTTCACGGGTTGGGAAAAATCTTAAAAATGTAAATCCTTACTCTAAATAAAGAGGAACCAACTTACTGCAGCTAGTTACCCTGGCCAGTTCTAGATTGTCATTGTTTCGTAACTACCTAACTTCTACTTAGGTGTTAGGTAGGAGGGGACAGTAACACTCATGAGTTTCCAGGATTTCAGGTTTCATTCGTCATCACTGTGTATTGGTTAAAGGGGATTTTGGGCAGTCAAATTATTACTTCGTTGATCTCCCAACATATACTACCTTTTTTTCCCCAAAATCACTAGTTTTGGTCAAGAATTGTGAGAATTCGTCGTCGGGGACATGAAAGCGGCAAATGAAATGAGAATGACCCAAATTGCAGAACTAAAGATTGCAAGACTGGCTGAAAAATATATTGATGGAGGATGTGCCTGAAATTTCGGCATTCAATTTTGATCCCTGAAAGTCAACTTCTGATCTTCTCGGCTCTGATTTCTGAATCCGAAATTAACATACTCCTAATTCATTAAGTATTCCTTAAATTAACATTCTTTCGAAATCCGAATTTTCACTAGGTTTTTTAAATTTTTATAATAGCTTTTATAAAATGTTTTGTTCCCTGTCTGTCTGACTGTTGTCCATCCTTGTTCCGAGCAAAGCTGAATTAAATTCTAGCATGATATTTGTTAGATGTGAGGGATTTTGCGGATCAACCTATAGTGTGTGCAAATGCGAAAACATGAATTTCGTGAAACAACCATGCCCCACATTCGATCAATCGAAGGGTTGTTGGAGGATGATAATATGGTAGTCTATGAATTTCATTGCGATTGATTGATTGATTTATTGGAATTATTGTGATTTATTTTATTAATGGATGAACTGTGACTACGATGAATGCGAGATTGTGAAGTTTGCTATCAAGGGTTAAAACGCAGAACTTATTTGGCCGAGTTTTATGACATTTTTTGTGTTTGATCTGGTGGAGTTCGAAAAAATAAAAGAGTTCTTTCTTTCTCGCCAGAATAGTAAAAACTGGGCACGATGATTTATGCAGGCTATCGAAACAAATCAAATCATATCTCTATTATGTTGAGGTAATTGTTTTCATTCATGACCACTTTCATCACTTTCTACCAACAGAATAAGGTCTGAGTTTTATGTTTCACACAATGAAAATAAGAAATATAAGAACTAAAATTATTTCATTGTATACAAAACACTAACAAACATGAGAATGAAATGTGTGCCTGATAAAAAACAAGCTTTTCGTAATAACGAATTTCAAAATCTTCATTATTATGATGCATTTATTTCATTATTGACATTTTCCTGTCTTTACTTCGGTAGGTGCACACTCGAGAAAAGCGTTACTTTTAGGGAGCAACATTTTTTAGGAGTTTGAATTTTTCAAAATTTACAGTTGTTTTCAAAATAAAATGTTATGGTAGTAACCGCGAAGGCGAACGTAGTAACCGATACATGAACATGACTCCCATACGCAAGCTGATTAGTATTAGCCCTTTAGGTGTTTTGAATCCTAAGTTTCGTTAAATTTTTATCATAGTGAATTGATCAGAGGGGTCTTTTACTTAATATTAATTTATTTATTTTATAAATATATTTATTCTATCAACTTTAAGACCATTGAATGATTAATGAGGCGTTTCCTATATATAGAAGCTTGACAATTGCTTGAAACAACGATGAATATTAATTATATGGCGAATTTACATTTTTAACTCCTTTTAGCGAAAAAATAAAGCTATTGCAAAGGCTCGGAAAATTTTAAAATAACAATTTTTGAAAAAAAATGTCCATTGAAATCCGTTTTGAGGCAATCTGAAACGATTCCTGAAGTTTGCGCTATTTTCATATAATATATAAAATTCTCGTGTCACAGTTTTCGTTGCCATACTCCTCCGAAACGGCTTGACCGATTTTGATGAAATTTTTTTGCTTATCCGGTATCTATGAGAATCGGCCAACATCTATTTTTCATCCCCCTAAATGTTAGGGGTAGTCCACCCCTAAATTTTTTTTTTAATTTTTTAGACAAAATTTTTAATTTCTATTTTAATTAACGTCTGCCAAGTTGGGTGGGCAGTATAACTTCCTCAAGCGAGCGAAGCGAGCAGCATCCCCCACAGAAGTTAAACCTACCCTTAGAGATCTACCGTTTGCGAGCGAAGCGAGCAACATCCCCTACATGTTTCAATTGTGATACATTCCATGTATACAGCCACACTTTGCGAGCGAAGCGAGCAACATTCCCTACATACCACACTTTGCGAGCGAAGCGAGCAACATTCCCTATATGCCACACTTTGCGAGCGAAGCGAGCAATTTAATGGGGGGTCCGGGGGCTTCCCCCCCCGGCTGGACGTGGAGGCGAGCGGAGCGAGCCGGAGCGGCTAGTATATATATATATATATATATATATACTCCTTAGGATTGAGATAAAAATTCCGTTCTTGCGCCGAAAAATCAAGCTTTCCAAACGAAAGGATGAGTTCGTTGGGCAACAAATTTTGAGCACATTAAATTGGTCAATTTTCAAAAAATGTACTTAAAAAATCACTAAAACTGGCTAAAAACGGCTAAAAATCGTTAATTTTTTTTTCCAGAATATTGCTCAAATAGAGTTTGCCAACTGTAAAATAGAACATCCAAAAATTGTTGAACAAAATATTGCTGAAAAATGTACCTATTTAAATTTCATTGAAATTTTCTAGAACAATCGATAAAAATAACAAAAAAGCTAAAAATCCAATACCATTTTTGAGTAGCAGATTATTATTTAGAATACGTTCTTCACCATAAAATTAATAGGTAGTTAACAATATCCTTGCACTCAAAAAGGTCAAATTTCAAAACATCTTAACATTATACAATGCGATAATTTACGAAAATTCGCTCATACGATCATGCTGCATGACTTGAACTTTGACAGTATTGCGTTAGATTTTAGTTAGGTATCGCAATGGCTCTCCAAAATCTTTGAAAATGAGTTGACCAATGTTCACCATTCAAATTATTTTCGGACCATTATGAAACAATTCCATTTGATTCTTGATTTTCAATAATGAACCTTTGTAATCGACCAAGAAGTTTAACCCCTTCAAAATTCGGTTTTTTTTTTTTAAATATAGAAGTAATTAACCAATATTTTCCAACAATTCTTTTTTTAACGATTTTTAAAAAAATAGTATTTATATACTTAATTATTTATGTTGGTCTATTGTTTTCAATAGGTTGGTGAGGAACCTTCGGAATCTACGAAGATTTGTATAGTTATCGGTATTAATTTTTGTGGATCCCTGGATCGTTACTCATATATTCTTCTGTTTGTGACATTTCGGATAATATTTCATTAGAATTGAGAAGGGAAGAATCCGTTTTTGAGCGAACAAATCAAGCATTATCAAAAGAAAGTATGAGATCAAATCGCAATTTTTTTTTGTTTTTTTGTATAGAAGTACTTGAATTTCGAAAAAAAAAACTGAATAAACTGCTTAAAAGAGCAGGCAAGCTCTAAATTCTTGAAAATTTGTTTATATTTCAACAGCTTATTCATGAAAATTCTCTTCATCGTAAATGTGAACGTTAAAACGTCCAGTACAACGCGGAACGAAATAGCTAAAAAGAGCTCAAATGGGTGATTCCGCTGTAAAATTGTTGTTATTGTAGGACGTAATACAGACAATATGTGCTCAAATAATGCTCTAAATCCTATAAAATGTCTTATAGACAATTATTTGGTTGATAAAGTCATTCGAGGTCGTGTTTCAGAATACTCACTAAAATATTGACGTAGGAACGTAGAAGACTGAATGTGGATGAAGGTTGAGCCATCCATGCCTGTCACAAAAGTCATGACTGGAGAAAAGTCGCCTTCAAACATGGCGACAGTGATACTCGGATTAAAACTGAGCCCCTATTCGAAAGGACCAACTGCTTTTATAAAAGTGGGGGTGGACCGTAAAAAGAGGTCGATCCATACGAGAAAAAATCGTTAACGTCTCTCACCCTTCTGTTCTGAGGTATTTCTTCTGAATGGCGGGGGTCTTTTGACTACGGAAAAACGTGGGGGAGAGATGCGAGGGTGGGACGGGTTCTGGCCACCATGTTCGTCGTAGTAAAATGGGAGCGATTGGTTGTCTGCGCCAGTAATGTTTGCCTATGACCCAGCTCAAACATCCCAACTTCAATTTCAGACGTCATTTTCACATTCGCAGGGAAACAAAACAAGGCGGAATGTGCTAGAACTGATTGGTTTCCGGTCGCTCCGTCATTTCAAGGAAAGAACTGCTTTTGGCATAGAAACGCCGTAAATTAAGACCCATCAAAGCCAAACTATCGCGATTGTCGTTCGGCGATTAATAGTTTTTGAGAGCGCGATGTGAACTATAAAATTTGGAATGAATCCAAAGCAAGGCTTGTGTTGGCAAGTTGGACCCCTCTCTGAATTTTAGCTGATCCGGATAACCTAAGTAAAATAAAGGATCGTGTTTCTTCTGGCAAAGCGGCCTGGAAACATAATCAAAAAAGTCCTACTCAGTTCATGCAGAATGACTAATAGAGCGAATTTTCAAAGAAAAGGAGTGGATAACATTAAATTAGGCACTTAAATTCTGATCATTGAGGCCAACCATGTCCTAAATAAAATTTTGGATACAGCCGTGTGACGAGATCGCAAAGAAAATTTTAGAACACGCAGCCAAACTCGGAAATTTGGCCAATTAAGGGCATTTTTCACCTAAAGTGGAAGTGAGGAGTCGTTGCAATCTACTCGGCAATGAAAAATACTTCAACTGTGACACCCCATATGTGCTCTTTTGTAAAAAAAAAAAAAAAAAAAAAAAAAAAACTCGGCGCTCCGCGCCTCGCCGGGGGGCAAGCCCCCTGGACCCCCGGTTACCTCTATTTACATACTTCGGACGAAATTATTGAAAGACAGAATGTGTTTGCGTTGTCGCGCAACTAAGTGACAACCAAACAAGCGTCATTGTTTACTATTCATTTATAACATCAATTTATAAAGTTATAGTATGAAACTACGAAAAAAAATACGAAATAAATTCGTGATAAATCAAGAGCGATTTATCAAGTAAATGTCCTAAAGAGGCTACATACGAAATTACAGCTTCCTAGAGTGTAAAGTATAGAAATTAGCTTTAAAAGCCACTCATCTGATCCGGACCCTGGACATCGTCAAGTAAATGTCCTAAAGAGGCTACATACGAAATTACAGCTTCCTAGAGTGTAAAGCATAGAAATTAGCTTTAAGAGCCACACATCTGATCCGGACCCTGAGCATCGTCAAGTAAATGTCCTAAAGAGGCTACATACGAAATTACAGCTTCCTAGAGTGTAAAGCATAGAAATTAGCTTTAAGAGCCACACATCTGATCCGGACCCTGAGCATCGTCAAGTAAATGTCCTAAAGAGGCTACAAACGAAATTACAGCTTCCTAGAGTGTAAAGTATAGAAATTACCTATTCAAATTATTTAACCTCCGCTTCACAAATCAAACCGTTTTCGTAATACTCAGATCACCTGCTATGAATCAAATCATCGAAACACAAGCTCAATGAAATCATCAGAAATTAACAAGCGGTTGCAATCATGTTCACAATATCAATTATTGAGAATGATCACCTGTGTGTAAACAATTATTTATATAACCATGCTCATAACTCAGTTTGTTGGACACGCACTTCGCAGTAGTTAACATAATATTGTTGGATAAATCGAGAGCTTTCGAACGAATGGTCAACGAATTTTGTGGGATGAAAAACGACGAAGTACCATATCCCTAGCAACGACTCGGTTGTACGTGAAAATCATCCGTCACACATTTCGTTACCATCCCGCGTTCCATTTTCGGCTAGTTAGTCCATGGCTAAAACACATTCTGTGTTAAAAGCATTTTTTGGTTTGGCCATTAAATTGTAACAACCACATCACATCACAGCTAACAAATAAAGTTGAAGCACATTATCTTACTTTTATTCTAAGCAAACAAGCAACATAATAACAGTGGCAAAAGCAAGTGTTTGTCTTATTATGAATCAACTTATGTGACGAAAAAAAGCAAACCCCATCCAAGCCCTGATGAGGATTTATAAATAAATCGAATATATGGCCTGATGAAAAACTAATCTATATATATACATATTTATATATTTATAGGGTGCATTTCCAGACGATCACTCCCGTAAAACACGGCTTTAAAAATTCGTTCCAACGCAGAAAAATCCGTCTTGGCAAAAGACAGGTCAAGTTCGTTGGCCAGTCCGGTCACCCCAGAATTTCAGGCTCAAATTTACAATTTAGTAGCCCAAAAAAAATATATAAAATCGGTTTTATAACAAAAGGGTATGTGGTGTGTCACAGTCGAAGTATTTTTCAAGGCTAAGTCTATTGCAACCATTCCCAGGTCTCTACGATTTATAATAAGTGAGAAAAATCGATTTTTAGGTGGAAAATGTCCATAATTGACTAAATTTTCGAGTTCGGCTGCGTGTTCTAAAATTTTTTTGCGATCTCGTCATATGGCTGTCCTCTCAGTTTTATTCAGAACTTGGTTGGCCTCAATGATAAAAATTTACGTGTCTAATTTAATGTTATCCTTTACTTTTCTTTTAAAACTGTAGTAGTCATGCTGCATGACAGAGAAACGCTAGGGTTATCCCTGTATGAGATGGTAAGTGGGCAGATCTGAGTGTAATATCTTTATAAAATAACAGAAAACACAATAAGATCAGAAAGTTACAAGGACGATTTACAAAAGTTACGCCTGCCACTTCATGCCAAAGTCAGGACAGACATATTGACAAAACGTCTGGCCGACGGATTTTACTCATATTCGACTTTTGAAATATATACGAATCTTGAAATGTATACTAACAAAGCTTGGGGAGGGGCGGGATAGAGGTGGAGGGTGTAAAAATGTCCTTTTCTTAGTCGATTACAAAAATTAATTATTGAAAATAATAAACCAAACCCTACGCTTAATTTAAAAATAACAGAGTGAATGAAACTGAGTGAGAACACTTATAAAGTGCCATCCCTCCAAGGGTTCCCAATAACTTGAATAAAAATTCACAAAATTTGTTGGTGGAGGGGATAATTATAATTACCGATTCTGTCAGGCGCTGCCCAAGCTACAAATCTCGACCGGTTTTCGTGATTCTTATTTCGTTCCATTAGGAATTTGATATAGTTTTGGAAAGTATGTCAAGAATTTTAAATTTCATCAGAGGAGAGGGTGAATGGAGGGGTTAAAACTATTAAATCGTGGTGTTTTAACAATTCTCGTCCGATTTTCGTGATTCTTTTTTGTTCAACTATTAATTCGGTCTAGTTTTGGATCGCATATCAGGAATTTCAAATTAAATTATGAAAGGGGTGAATGGAGGGGGTAATAGTACTAAATCATGATGGTTTAACGATTCTCGTAAGATTTTCATGATCATTTTTTTAATTCAAATATCAATTAGGTTTAGTTTTGGAAATTGTGTCAGGATTTTACAAATTCATATGGTCGGGGGCGGGGGGTCTAAGAACGAAAAGTCATGATATTTTTGTTTTTTCACTTAGGGACGTCCCTATAATGCATGCATTACTTACCGACATGTTTCCAACTAACTTACAACGGCACTTCAAAGATTGCAGCTATGAGGTGAACTGGAAAGGTTTTTAAACTCTGAAAACTGGTTGTCCAGACCATCGATGAAGATGGTGGAAATGTAAGAATGAGTGGGGGACCCTTCCAAGGAGCCTCAATAATACAGGGGCCTCAATAATACAGGGAGCCTCAACCAGAACTAGATCTGCACCGGGGACGACCTTCCACCTTTGAAAGGGTTCGCTGTTGGTCTTCACGGAAGGGGTCACGGGAAAGGTCGAAGCTGGTGGCGGTCAATCCAACAAAGTTGGAAGGTCGTGAGAATTCCGATGAATGAAGACTAGTACGATGCGATAACGGACAAAATCATTTAGTATTCTGGTCCTTCACTGTCAAACGTTACAAATCATCGTTTTGCAAGCTTTTCACTAATTTGTGATTTCATTCCTCAATCGATTTCCAAACAGTAAGATTTGATTACACAACAATCACAATTTAAAAAAATTGTCTTCTCCAAATAAATTCCTAATTCTCTATCAATCTCGACTATGGGTAGTAAGCTAAATCTGGCGAAACTGGTACGAATTTCAGAAACCCCATTATTGTATATTACAACCGATTATTGTATATTATGACCGTTGAAATCGACAAAAAAACTAACTGTAACTATTGTATTTCAGGCGGATTCAGTGAAGCGTAGGTAGGTGTTATGTTTATCTCATCAATTTTCAGTTGATGGATGCCTATGTTAATGTCGATAAACGACATAAGCCGATCAGAATCTGATGTATTATTGGACCTAGGCATTAGCTCTTGTAACATACAGAGAAACTAGTTAAGTGTAGGTGTTTGATTGAATTCAATTAAATTCGTTAAGTAGGTTTCTACGTCTAATAATTACGTTTAACAACTAATAATAGAAATAAATTACAAAAAAATAATAACCACGTTTAATAATTACAGACCCGAATTTTACAAAAAGGGCGATGTAAAACATAAATAATAAACTTTTACGTAATAATCTGCAGCGTTTTATTATTGATTCGAATTTTGTGCTGTTTCAAGAATGTTAGATCACTCACTCCTATTTTTACTCCTGGATGAAACTTTATCATTTGCCGAATGACTAAGGTTATGGATTTCTATAGTTTTTCATGTAGGTATGTAGGTATTGAATCAACTGAGTCGTCTTTTAGAGAGATCCGAATCGATGCAACGACGATGTTATTGTCAACGATCGTCTGTGATATCGGACGGTAAATCTCAAAAAGTCCAGTCATGCAGCATGACCCCATGAGCGAATGTTTGAAGAAATCTTCGACATTTCAGTCGCTATTGATCGTGTAGAGAAGTTTTAGTTTATGATTTTGATAGACAAACATGGAATCAAATTATTAAAAATAATTAGGAGGTACTCATACTTTATTATTATTTAACTAATCCTGTAGATTTAAAGACAAATGTAGGTAAATATTCATAGATTTCGATGTCCAATGTGGTCAGTATTGAAGGCAGTTGAAATCTTAACAGTATACTATCATAACATCATCAAATCTTGACATAAAATAAAATAACATACCGACGTCATATGAAAGAAACGTATTTCCACAGCCAATCGATGATGAGGCTTTATATTACGAGTGATATAAAGTCAGTTGCATTCGAATCTAGTATCCCACAGCAAGAAATTGACAGACAAACTGTAGTCTCTGTTTCGAACAAATATTACCGATTTTTACAACTAGCGAACGGCATTATTTCGATTTTTGACTGATTTTTCAACTTTGAAATTTTTGAAAACTTGATACATATTCTTATAGGAAAGTTTACGCTGATTCCGAATATACCACATGTTAGTATGCTGAAAAAAGTATTTCGCACAACAAATCGCAAAAAACAGGCTATTTTGAAATTTTTGACTACATTTTTGAAAATTTCAACCCGAAGATGTAATCCGATCATGCTGGCCAACGAACTTGAACTTTCGTTTTGTGTCCTTAACATTTTAAAATTTGTTTGAAGTTTCTAGCACAATTCTACGGACAGTTATCGTCTGGAATGACACATACATACATACATATATACATATATATATATACTTACATACATAAAAAAAAAATGCGTTAAACTTCAGAATATGATTCAGAATAGCCTGAAACGGATTTCTGCATAAAAAATTTTCAAAAATTCACATTCTACAAATTTTGAGGCGAGAGCAATAGCTTAATTTTCTTCAAAAATTCGCTAAAAGACGTGTTTATTGTAGTTTTCGATGTTTTGTGAAATGTGAAAGGAAAGAGTTTGGTTTCACCCATTACAAGGATTTGCAGGTATAAAGACAGTTAACTAAAATTGTACAGAGCAGTCTAAAATATAAAATGCGAGTGGAAATATTGATTTTACAGAATTTAGTATACATCTCATAAGTCATCACAATGGTTTTGCTTCCTAGTAAGACTTAGAAGGAAGAAATTGTGGATTGATTTTAGCATGAATATGCTTTAGCCGTTACCTAACTACCGAAAAATGTCCCACGAGAGTGCAACGAAAGTAGCGCCAATAATTGTGATGATTTCCGCTTACAACCGAGTCGTTGCTAGGGATATGATACTTCGTCGTTTTTCATCCCACAAAATTCGTTGACCATTCGTTCGAAAGCTCTCGATTTATCCAACCATACTATATTAACTACTGCGAAGTGCGTGGCCAACAAGCTGAGTTATGAGCATGGTTATATGAATAATTGTTTACACACAGGTGATCATTCTCAATTATTGATATTGTGAACATGATTGCAACCGCTTGTTAATTTCTGATGATTTCATTGACCTTGTGTTTCGATGATTTGCTTCATAGCAGGTGATCTGAGTATTACGAAAACGGTTTGATTTGTGAAGCGGAGGTTAAATAATTTGAATAGGTAATTTCTATACTTTACACTCTAGGAAGCTGTAATTTCGTTTGTAGCCTCTTTAGGACATTTACTTGACGATGCTCAGGGTCCGGATCAGATGTGTGGCTCTTAAAGCTAATTTCTATGCTTTACACTCTAGGAAGCTGTAATTTCGTATGTAGCCTCTTTAGGACATTTACTTGACGATGCTCAGGGTCCGGATCAGATGTGTGGCTCTTAAAGCTAATTTCTATGCTTTACACTCTAGGAAGCTGTAATTTCGTATGTAGCCTCTTTAGGACATTTACTTGACGATGCTCAGGGTCCGGATCAGATGTGTGGCTCTTAAAGCTAATTTCTATGCTTTACACTCTAGGAAGCTGTAATTTCGTATGTAGCCTCTTTAGGACATTTACTTGACGATGTCCAGGGTCCGGATCAGATGAGTGGCTTTTAAAGCTAATTTCTATACTTTACACTCTAGGAAGCTGTAATTTCGTATGTAGCCTCTTTAGGACATTTACTTGATAAATCGCTCTTGATTTATCACGAATTTATTTCGTATTTTTTTTCGTAGTTTCATACTATAACTATATAAATTGATGTTATAAATGAATAGTAAACAATGACGCTAGTTTGGTTGTCACTTGGTTGCGCGACAACGCAAACACATTCTGTGTTTCAATAATTTCGTCCGAAGTATGTAAATAGAGGTAACCGGGGGTCCAGGGGGCTTGCCCCCTGGCGAGGCGCGGAGCGCCGAGTTTTCTTTTATCAATTTCTTTCAGATCGAAGTACCTATCGAAGGTTTGCCAATCGGGACATTTTTTCATTTGGATCATGAATTAAAGCTTTCCCGGTCGGTGATAATCCATAGCACGAGGAAGAGAATGGAAAGGAAGAGATAATGAGGATGAGGAGGAGAAGGAGGATTGGTGGTCTAGTTTTCCGGAACCCCCTCGGTCTTATTTCCTTTGAGGCGTGTCTTGGAATGATCAGGCCCGAACCGGCGGCAACGCCTTTAGACCCAGCGATGTAATCAAGTAGCGAACCCCCTCACGGCCCCCCCTTAACCAGCACTCACTAACAAGGTTTTCCAAGGATTTCCCCCTTGGGCCTCCTGCAAGCTCAAGACGTGACGAGGAAAACCTCTTCGCCGTCTCCTTGGGCCTTACCCCGTATTTCCTGTTCCCGGCAAAGATCTAATTCTCAAGGGCAATCCACCGTGTAAGTGCAAACCGTTCAATTAACTGAGTTTCCGCTCTGGCGGGCCAGGCCCCTATCTCCCCCTCCCCCGCCATCTTCGGGAGACCCAAGTTTTCTCGGTGACTTGAACCTCCAAGGAGCCGGTAAATTGGTGGGCCCCTTAATTCACCTCCTTCTCAAGAGCCAGTAAAACCAAATGCTTGATTACATGATGTAATTAAGTCAAAATCCGGTTAGTTGACGATCGGTTAGCCAGCGGCATCAACGCACCCTCACAAAGCACCAAAGAACATCAAGTGAATATTCAATAATTATTTGTAGATAATAGAAACTGAGATAGTTTCTGGCTTCCGCGGTGCATGCAAACCTAGGAAAAGTCAAATTTGAGGCTCACACGCTAGCTCTAATCCCCCCTTCCTGGTGTCTCTTATCAAATGTTTATAACCTAATTTCGACATTCAACAGCCTTTATTTGTTTTCTTCTTCATCTTTCATACATTCATCATACACCATGAAAAAAACGCTGCAAATTATTACACAAAGGTTTATTATTTATGTATTAGACAGCCCTTCTACGTAGATCTCTGGTCCATAATTATTAAACGCCGCTTATAGTATATTTAGTATCGGAACTCGGAGCTTCGGACCTCACAAATGGGTTCAATCCATTACAGTAGCGGAATCTCACAATTTTACGCTTTTTAATATAGTTGATTAACAAAACAATTTATTACCAAGTCATCTTTCCAACACATGTTACCTATACTGTATATTGATATCATCTCATCGGTCAAATTTCAAAAAATGTGTTGACAAAATCACTGAAAATGGCTAAGAATTGTTAAATTGATATTTTTTAGCATAAGATTGGTCAAATAAAGTTTATCAACTATGAAATAGAACATTCAAAAATTTATGTACGAAATTATGCTAAAAACTTGAACTTCATTAAATTTTGTTTTAAAAAATCTATAAAATTGCAAAAAATAGCCTAAAATCCAAAACCTCTTTTTGAATAGAAGAGTATCATTTTGAATACTTTTTTTTTCATAAAATTAATAGCGAACATTTTCTTTTCACTCATAAATCTCCAATTTCTATAAAACTTGAAATATACAAAAAAAAAGACACTTTTTCACCTATTTTTGGCTCATAGCACCCATGAGCTGGCGAGAAGTTAGGACCAACTAGACCCCAAGTGGAGTCTATGTGCCAAAGAACAGATTTTTTAAGTCAATTCTAAGGCCTTTTATGGCCCGGACGGCGGACGGCGGACGGGGGACTACGCACCTTGAAACGTAAAGTGACAAAGTTTGAGGGGGGGTTATAAAAATTTTTTGCTATAGGATCACATAGGCTTATTATTGGAAATAATAAAAAAATGGGTCGAGTACTATTAAATTTAATCTGTTTTTACATGTAACGCTATTTTTTTTTGAGATTACTCACTCGGCGATGGTTCGAGTTTCATCTTGAGGCCACCCCATTCGGTATGCATACCTATTCCTTGATCATTCAAGTAGGTTCTTTTCCAGCTTTTTTGTAGGATTTTGGTTTTTAGGTATTATTTTTATTGTTTATTATAATTTTTTTATTTTGTTACACTTTGTTTATTGCAACTCCAGGGGGCATAGGCCGTGTTTAGCCTTGTGTAAAATGGTAAATGATGCGGCCTCAAATGAACCAAAACGAGTTACCATCTTCTAAATTTGAAACAAAGTTAAACGGTGAAACTCGTTGAGAGTTGAATGCAATGTGTGAAAAAAGATTTAGATTCGTCTAAAATGGATAGAAGGCAATTTAAATGTTTCCTGAATCTGAGCATGTTTGTGATTATTCCAATTAAATGTAAATATTGGGCTCACCACATTGTATACAACATAAATTAATAAATAGGTGATAAGTAGCGAGTTACTGTCAATGTACATTCAGGCTTTACTTATTTTGAGTAATTCATTATTTTCACTAATGAACTTGGTAATCGACTGAGAAAAATAAATGCAACTCCTCCTCCAAACGTGTTGGTTTACGGTTCAGCATACCTAGATTCCAATAATCAAATCCCATCCGAAGCTATTCTTTAAAACTACTGGATCAAGTTCATGAACTTTTGCTCAAAAATCATACATTGGCCGGGGATGTGCCTATAAATCCAACATCGTTTACACGTATATGGGGATCTTGAGTTTGAAGTTAAGACCTGGAGGTCATATCGGGGAGCCAATGACACAAATGCGTTTATTTAACAGGGAGGGTCATGGTTGAGAGAAAGCACGTCTAACCTATACTTTTTCTGCGATAAGAGCAGTCGTGTATCTAAGCTGTTTTCCTACCAATGGTGGCATCGCGTTGATTCTGGGAACAGACACCATTTTCATGCGATAATTTTACTTTAAAACCCCCTGCCTCACAAGTAAATGGATGGAAATTACATACTGATATTTCAATATAGATGACGAAAGGTGTAGAAAGAGTCCGAACTTGAAGTAGAAATCTCAATCTCATTTTGTATTGAAGACGCAACCCCTACATGATGAAATCACTGGGATCTATGCACTACTTATAGTCATTCGCTTCAAAATTTAGCCTAAAAAACGGCTGCAATTGGGAAAAATAATTAGAATCTGATCCAGAAATTGTTTTATTTTCCTAGAAGAACCTCATTTTTCCCTCTTTGATATTTTAAGTTATCCTGGAGGAAACTTGGAGCCTAGGAAGCGTTGTCACTTCGAAGGGTTGGGCCAGGTGAACGACTACCTACCTACTGCTTCTTTCGCGGCTCAGGTATAACGATATTATAGGTATGGTGTGGTAAAAAAAAAAATGGAAGAAAATTCTATATCAATCTATTGATATAGATAGATTATTATTTTTTTTATTTTTTTTATTTTTTATTTTCATTTATTTTTTATTTAGGTATGATTTTTTTTTTTTTTTTTCATTTATCCTTGTTTTAGGTTTTATGTAGCGAGTTTTAAATAATTTGTCAGTAAAGGGCTTTCTAATATACAGAAATACCTTATAAACCACTTTGAAATCATATGAGGCGTTCGGACACCTTTCCTTGAATACATTGGAACGAGCTTGGAAAATCTAAATCTACCCCACAGAAAAACAACGAGCCGCACCCAACGAAGCCACGTCGATTGCTTTTCGACTCCACTCGTTTTCACGTCGTTGTCAGGAACAGAGACAAGAGAACAAATAACAGCCTGTGATTTAGCGAAGGGAACAAAGAAGTGGACTACGGCAACCGCACCCTCACTCCAAAAACAGTGAATCCATTTGAAAACAGCGGTAAAACAGTGTAAATAACGCGTCCGCCGAGCTCTTTCGAAGCGGGCCCGGAGTGGGGGGGTAAACTATTATCTCTTGTAACATGGCCCTCTTTCGCTCCACCTAAATCACTTCGGATTTGTTGGGTTTTCAACTGCCCGCCCAGAGCCCGCGCGCGTTAAAAGTGACGGGGAAAACAAGGTTCGAAGAGTGGTCACAAAACCCCCCTGGTTTTTCACCCCCTTTCCCGACCCCAGTCGCGGATGAAAGCTGAAAACGAGTGAAAATATGTAAACAGGACGTCCTTCTCGTCCGCCACTCGCTCGCAAACGACCGTATCGTTTCCTCTTTGTTTTTCCGCGATGCCCCACACAGCGCGGGACACTTTTCATATATAATCAAGGGGTTTGTAGGTCGTTTGGAGGGAATTGCCAGTGTTCCGGTGAGGACGGGAAATGACGTCCGGTGACGACCAGGAGGGAGAGGGGTGGGTGCACCAGAAGCGACGAAATCAAAAATTTTACGAGTGCTTCGTAAACGAAGGGAGATATTGCGAGCGATTGGTTTCCTGTGGGAACAAATTTTCTCCCCTTTTACCGCTTTCCGAATTTTGACGTTTCGATTGAAGAGTTCTGTACAGATAAAGAGCAGAACATACTTTTAAAAAGTCCAGTCATGCAGCATGACCCCATGAGCGAATTTTTGAAGAAATCTTCGACATTTCAGTCGCCATTGATCGTGTTGAGAAATTTTAGTTTATGATTTTGATAGACAAACATGGAATCAAATTATTGACACATGCACAGAGTAAGCTCATCAGTTGTGATTACATTTTTTTTTTTTAAGCACCTACTACCTACGTTTTAAACAGCATGGTTCTAAAATTGGTTATACAGGGATACTTCCATAAGAGTAATTCAATCTGAATTTGGAGAATGTTTCATGCAAATATTACCGATTTTTACAACTAGCGAACGGCATTATTTCGATTTTTGACTAATTTTTCAACTTTGAAATTTTTGAAAACTTGATACATATTCTTATAGGAAATTTTACGCTGATTCCGAATATACCACATGTTAGTATGCTGAAAAAATAATTTCGCACAACAAATCGCAAAAAACAGGCTATTTTGAAATTTTTGACTACATTTTTGAAAATTTCATCCCGAAGATGTAATCCGATCATGCTGGCCAACGAACTTGAACTTTCGTTTTGTGTCCTTAACATTTTAAAATTTGTTTGAAGTTTCTAGCACAATTCTGCGGACAGTTATCGTCTGGAATGACACATACATACATACATACATACATATATACATATATACATACATATATACATACATACATAAAAAAATGCGTTAAACTTCAGAATATGATTCAGAATAGCCTGAAACGGATTTCTGCGTAAAATTTTTTCAAAAATTCACATTCTACAAATTTTGAGGCGAGAGCAATAGCTTAATTTTCTTCAAAAATTCGCTAAAAGAATCATCGGGAAAATCTCAATTGTTCAAAGACCTGTCATTTTCAATAGTCAAAGTGAGTTAGTCTAGGTGGACTATCTAGAACTGGTCTTGATCGCTTGGCATTTAAATCTTCGTTTGCCATGGACAGCCTTCAAAGTGAATGCAGTCTTTAAACAACTAGGTGTTACGAAAATAACAAGAAATTGTATGATATAGAGAGCATGCAAAATACCAGAACCAAAAATGCAAAAACTCGGCGCTCCGCGCCTCGCCAGGGGGCAAGCCCCCTGGACCCCCGGTTACCTCTATTTACATACTTCGGACGAAATTATTGAAACACAGAATGTGTTTGCGTTGTCGCGCAACCAAGTGACAACCAAACAAGCGTCATTGTTTACTATTCATTTATAACATCAATTTATATAGTTATAGTATGAAACTACGAAAAAAAATACGAAATAAATTCGTGATAAATCAAGAGCGATTTATCAAGTAAATGTCCTAAAGAGGCTACATACGAAATTACAGCTTCCTAGAGTGTAAAGTATAGAAATTAGCTTTAAAAGCCACTCATCTGATCCGGACCCTGGACATCGTCAAGTAAATGTCCTAAAGAGGCTACATACGAAATTACAGCTTCCTAGAGTGTAAAGCATAGAAATTAGCTTTAAGAGCCACACATCTGATCCGGACCCTGAGCATCGTCAAGTAAATGTCCTAAAGAGGCTACATACGAAATTACAGCTTCCTAGAGTGTAAAGCATAGAAATTAGCTTTAAGAGCCACACATCTGATCCGGACCCTGAGCATCGTCAAGTAAATGTCCTAAAGAGGCTACAAACGAAATTACAGCTTCCTAGAGTGTAAAGTATAGAAATTACCTATTCAAATTATTTAACCTCCGCTTCACAAATCAAACCGTTTTCGTAATACTCAGATCACCTGCTATGAATCAAATCATCGAAACACAAGCTCAATGAAATCATCAGAAATTAACAAGCGGTTGCAATCATGTTCACAATATCAATTATTGAGAATGATCACCTGTGTGTAAACAATTATTTATATAACCATGCTCATAACTCAGTTTGTTGGACACGCACTTCGCAGTAGTTAACATAATATTGTTGGATAAATCGAGAGCTTTCGAACGAATGGTCAACGAATTTTGTGGGATGAAAAACGACGAAGTACCATTTCCCTAGCAACGACTCGGTTGTACGTGAAAATCATCCGTCACACATTTCGTTACCATCCCGCGTTCCATTTTCGGCTAGTTAGTCCATGGCTAAAACACATTCTGTGTTAAAATACTAGCACTTTGCAAAAGAACGGAGATGCCCAGCTTTGGTTTCCTGACGAAACAAATATATACTTAATCTCCCTTACGCATCCTTCCAAGTATCATATGATATTGATGACAAATTCACTCTTTTGCCCGACCACCACAAACTTGTGTTACGCGAATCAGTTACAAAATTGTCTTACATCGGTCTTAAATCGGTGTCAGAATTCTGTAACAAAATCGTGTTATCACATAAAAGCTCCAGCAAATTTTCGTATATTACCGTACGATATTATGTTACATTGTTTTGGAAATTAAGGACTTTGAGGGAAAAGAAATTTTAACTACCAATTTTATGGAAAATAACTCTTTCTAAATACTATTCTGCGATTCAAAAAGAGATTTTGGGTTTTTAACTTTTCTGGAGTTTCAATCGATTTTTTCGCATGATTTTGCACTTTAATTTTTTAATTTTATAGTTGATAAACTTTTTTTGAGCAATATTCTGCTTAAAATATATATATATATATATATATATATATATATATATATTTATATAACCGCATGAAATGGCTCTACAAGAGCATATATACATATTCAATCAATTTTTAAGGAAAAACAACAATTGACAACATGAAACTAATTTTTTATATTTCGGCTTATGCATTTTTCAAACTACGAGAAAAGAATTTTGATTTTTGTTAATAGGTGAGAAAATCTTGCCATGGAGAAGCGTGGTTGCCCAGTTAACGTCTGATATTTAACGTCTGATATCAGACGTTATTTGGGCAACCACGCTTCTCCATGGCAAGATTTTCTCACCTATTAACAAAAATCAAAATTCTTTTCACGTAGTTTGAAAAAGGCATACGCCGAAATATAAAAAATTAGTTTCATGTTGTCAATTGTTGTTTTTCCTTAAATATTGATTGAATATATATATATATATATATATATATATATATATATATATATATATATATATATATATATAAATTTAACGATTTTCAACCTTTTTTTAATATTTCTAGTGATTTTTTCAGCACTTTTTGAAATTTGACCAATTTAATGTGCTCAATAAATACTGGCTAACGAACTCGTCTTTTCGTTAGGAAAGCTCGATTTTTTGGCTCAAGAAGGGAATTTTTATCTCGAACCTAAGGAGAGAAATGAAAAATTTTCTAGCTGAATTGCTGAATAGATTTTTACGCCATCAGGAATCCAAAAAGACCAAAACGATTTCTACCCTAAACAAATGTCATTACGGAAAGAAGGTTTTTCCTGGGGTGACACAAAAATCCAGTTGCACAGTGTTTACGAACCTGTCATAGGATGCGATTGCGTACCTACTGAGAGTTATATTAGATTTGACATATAATAATTCTGTAGATATATTTTCTGCCAGTATTGAAAAAAAAAATCAGGTTCCCAGTTCATTTAGTGATGTCCATGATACCCCATTTCACCCCCTCCTCTCCCAAAACACCCCCTACGGGTCAGAGTTGGAAACTTTCTAGTAGCTGGTGGTTCAAGTTAGAGTAATCCAAACATATTACCCCACTCAGTGATGACAGATACCCCATTCCCCCCATATTCCATAGTATGTCTTAAAGTTCTGCAAAGGGCAACTAACGTGTTTTTCGTACCTTCTTGTTGTAGATCCGATTCATGTTTTGAAAAACGACTCCCAACGGACTGAGACGTTTTCCCCACATACTCATTTCCGGGGGAGAAACGCTGGAGAATAATTAAAAACCGATTCAAGGACAGAAAGGCCTTTATTTTAAGTCTTGTTACAATTACGATTGTCGATTAGATCCAGGCAATTCAAAAATAATAGGTACTTGCACATGAAATAGCGGGGACCTGTTTTCAAAAGGTCTTTATTTTGTAAGGCCCTACAGTCGACGTTTTCACTCGTTTCCCAGGACTGTGGAATCGATCACGTTCGCCTCACAACCCCAGAGTCCGTGCCCAATGACTTCGAAACGAATTCACAAATCGCGAGCGCATAAATCGCGATTCAGCCCGGAGAAAATCGGGCGGTAAAACGGCGTTTTTACCTCATTATCGTTGTATGGGACCGGTTGGCTCGCCGCGTGAAATATCAGAGTCCGAGGGTGATAAGTGTAATGATACTAATGATACAGGACGATGAAAGCGGTGTGTGGGGGTGGGAGGGGGTGCGTTTAGTCAACAATCAGTTTGAGGGTGTGTAACGGCGCGGCGGATGGAGGTAAAACTAGGGGGCGGATACTTGGACAGGTTCGGTCAATAATGAATATTGATTTGATTCGAAAAGCTGGACGGGTGTTAAAATTTTGACTTTACCACTAAAACATTGTACTGAAACAGCAGTTTTAATCGTTCAATTCCATTCAGCAACAACTTAGATTAAATAGATACATATCGGAAAAAGTTGCTAACAGATCATCGTCAGAAATCGCACTTACCGCTAGCTATATTTCAGGGCTATATGTCATATATGTCATTCTAGAAGAAACCACAGTCAGGAATCTAGGAATTTATCTTGCTCATCACACATAACCTGGGAAACATATGTGATATACCTCGTCCTAAAAATCAAACAGAGAATCCACGACCTTAAACACCTACTTATAAATAAAAATAAATAAAAGATGTGAAAAATTACTAAAACACACTTTCCAGATTTTTCGTCCGATATCGTCGACAATAACGTATGACAATAATATCCTTGTTGTATCGAATTGGATAGCTTCGAAAGTCGTCTCGATTTATTCAACTCGTCAAAAATCCTTACCAAATACCAAACACGCGTTTCTGAGTTGTTTCGTTTGACTTCGTTGACGATAATGCTGCCCCATCGTGTCGTATCGACTCCGAAGGCTATACAATTATTTCCTAGCGTCTAAAGGGTCTACCTATCGAATTTCAAGTCGACAGCTTCAAAATTGCGTCAGTTGAGTGGAACAGACAGACAGCCACCTCCAAATGTCACATGACAAATGGCCTGTAGAGAGAGCGCGCGCGCGCGTGTGTGTGTGTCATTCCAGACGATAACTCTCCGTAGGATTGAGATAAAAATCCCGTTCTTGCGCCAAAAAAATCAAGCTTTTCATACAAGAGGATAAATTTGTTGACCAACAATTTTTGAGCTCATTAAATTGGAAAAATTTCAAAAAATGTACTCAAAAATCACTAAAAATGGCTAAAAACGGCCTAAAATTGTTAAATTTAAAATTTAACAATCAAACCCAAATTATCAACAATTACCTAGGACCTGAAAACATTTATGCACAAAATTATGCTGAAAAACGTACTTAAATTGCATTAATAACTGCTGAAAAATCTATAAAAACCGCAACAAAAAAAAACAATAAATCCAATTTTTTTCGAATTTCCAAATTTTATTTAGTATGAGTTTTTTGTCAAATATATATATATATATATATATATATATATATATTTCCACTTTATTCTGTTCAGTTGATGCAACCAACCACTTCAATCAGAGGATGCTTGGTCCATGTCTATTGTTTCTAGTTCCTATTATTTCTAGGTACATCTACGTTATTAGACTCGAAATTAACTAATTTTCAAAATTTATTTCTAAATGGATCGTACCAACTATTATATATTTTTTGTACGAGTGGGATACTTCAATTAAAGAGAATATTTCTAAGACCGTTAGAAATTTTGGCAGTCCACTCCTTGCACTAAACACTCACTAGTCATGCTTTGTAAATTATCGCAGCGAAGAAGGCTCTCCCAAATCCACGTGTAATTGTAAAATTCAATGTTGCTATAACTAAGGGATCGCGGATGACTCGTGAATTTCGTTAGGTGATTATCGTGGAAGGCGATGTCGAATTGTAAAACATTACTTCGCGTTCTTAACTTCATGGCTATTTTTATACTGAGGCACGTCACAATAGCCTATACTGAAGGGATTACAAGGCACTTGACTATTATACACGAGAGCTACGGACGGACTGGCGACAAACCTTGCTAAAGGAGAAAAGCGTCAAAAAAGAGGAAAAGGATAACAGAGAAGAAGGAAAGGAAAAAAGGACACGAGATGAAAACATACGGCGATAACCCGCTTTCTCCCTCCTATGAAAATCTTTTGTTGGGTGCCCAAATTAATGCCAACACCCTCTCACTTAGTCTCACAGAAAGTGTGATGAGAGAGGGAGAGGAAGGTATCACTCTGTCTTTCGCCACAGCCCCTGCCTCTGCCCCGGTCCCACGCCACCCCGCCTAAACCCCTTGCCAGCCTTTTTACCAGACCTTCCCCCACCAGGGATTTTTCCTGTTGCGAGGGATTTAGGAAGGGGAATTTTTGCAAGGGCGCGCATGTGTCCAGCCCTGTCAACCTACGACGGTCTGGAGCAAACGCTGGAGGGGTTAAAAAATGATGGCGGGCAAACAGGGCTGCGTGTTGGTGCTCTTTTAAAACCCTGGCGTTTTTCCCATCCGTTCGGGGGGTTGGGACGAGGGGGGAGGCAACGGGGGTAAACGGGGGCCGAAGCAGCAGATGAGGGGCAGAGTGGAGGAAAACGCTGGAAAAATCCATTCTGGAAAAGAGAACAGAAGAGCAGGCGCCTGGGATACTTTTTTGTTCTTTTTTTAGGTCCCTTTTTTGTGTTCTTTCCCCTCACTGGCTGGAACCGCCCCAGGGAGGGGATTTGTGGAAAAATCTCCACTCCAGTTGTTATTTGAGCCGGGAGCTAAGCATTTTTCTGGCTCTTTCCTGACCGTACCGCCGCCTTCTGGGGCTTTGTAGTGGTCCCTGTCTAGACGCCCTTCACACCAACGCCTCGATGAATTCAGGTGTGGGGAGTGAAGCGCGCCTTTTTCCACAGCCCCCGTTGTGAGTTGATTAGTTTTATTGATGCATTGAAACAATATGTCGTGAAGTGACAGCAAACAGATAATGGGATTAACAACATCTTCCGAAACATAATAACTCCTAAGGTAGGCCATGCACCATTTATATAGATTAATACCAAATTTTATAATCTACAGGAAGCCAGTCCATTGATCTTCTCACCTTATTATCTAATGTGTGTACAAAATTGACAAACTTACCTCACTCGTTTTAACCCCCCCCCCCCCACCTTTTTTTTTTTTTTTTGTCAAATACTGTTTTCTAAAAGATTTAAAATCCCAAATAAAATAAATTTTCATCAAATAAACCGCTTCACAGTAATGTCAGTCATACATACATGGTTTGCTCTTAGAATTGATTATATATGAAATCTATTAGGGTGGTTCAAATACAAACAGGCCTTTTGATTTACTGTTTTTTCTTCTTTTTTTACAAGAAAAAAAACGTAACTTTTGGATTATTTTTCCAAATAGTCCCCATGCCTATAGTTATACACTTTTCCCAACGAATTGACAGTTTTTTAAATTCCGTTTTGAAAAAAAAACTTTTCGGATGTACCAGCATCCAGCCATGATCGAACTGCAGAACCTGCTGATCGTTTACAAAACTCTCCGCCAAGTGCCTCTTTTAAGGGATCATACAAGTGATAATCACATGGTTAAAGGTCCGTACAGAAAAGTATATATGTTCGAACCAAGTTTTCGGGTTGTCAGGGCCGCAGTGAGAGGTTATTGAGCAATGCATGATGCCTTGCGTTGTCATGCAAGAGCAGAAAGTCTCACGACATGCCACCCAAACCTGATCAAGAAGGTTGCAGTAGTACTCTGCGTTTATAATTCAATGGTTGTGGGGCCGATCCACCAACGATAATTCTTCCCAGTCCGAAAAAATGGATGCCAATACCTCTCCAGCAGACAAGCGAGTTTTGGCCTATGATGGTCCTACCCTCCTTTTGCATTCATTCCATACTCACTCTCTTTGACTCGGGTGTGTAGTGGTGCATCCACGCCTCCTCACACATCACTGTTCGTGCCAGAAAAGCTTCACATGTCTCACCCCCTAAAAGTATGCCCCTAAAAGAAACAATTGGCGGAAAGCGTTTTTTAAACAGTGAGCAGGTTCATCAGTTTGTGCGCAACTGAATGCTGATCATTCCGAGAAGTTTTTTTTTTTTTTTTTTTTTCAAAACGGAATTAAAAACCTGCCAATTAGTTGGAAAAAGTGTATCGCTTAGCGAAGGGACTATATGGAAAAATGATCCAAAAGGTTTTATTATGTATATATTTCTTTCTTTTCTTGTCAAATAAATTTTTTATAACAAATGGCCTATTTATATTAAAACCACTCTCGTATTTTAATTGATTCTCGAGAAAACTACAAAAAATTAATTCATTGGTCCACGTCATAAAAAAAAATTATTCAAATCAAATGACCTACTCACAAAAAAAAAACATGCGCAGCGTGGACGTTTAATTTTTTTTTAACTTATATTTTCGAGTTCAATCAAAAATTAAACCAATGTGTACGGGTTTTTCATGCATAGCTGTCAAGTAAATTAAAACTGGGTAGCTGAAGAAGATAACTTTCGGTTATCTGTTGGGGACGTTGGGAAAGTTATTGCACAGAACAAGTTGTTATTACGATATATTATATTATATATTATAATCGTATATATATATATATATATATATATATATATATATATATATATATATATATATATATATATATATATATATATATATATATATATGTATAAATTTATCGAATAATAGGTACAAATATAAACACAGATATGAGTAGAAATAATCAAAGTTTCGCTATTTTGCGTTATCAAGATTAATGAAGATGTTTTTAATGTGGTTGGTGTTATATATATATATATATATACCTAATATATATATACATATATATATATGTATTATAATCGTATATTATGTCTCAAATGGTGCTGAAGATGGTACAATGCGACAACTAAAAACAGTTTGGTAATGTACGTTTTTACATTTCCCACACACTGAAGGGCTCAGAAGGTAACATAAGCAACAAACAAAAAATGTTACGCTTGACTGCTTGATTGGGTCTGATGTCAAAATCAAACCTGTACGAATTAGACACCTAGAGAAATATGTGTAGGTATGAGTACCTATCATCACCACTCTATCACTGGTTAGTAGCGTTTTAATATCCTGGAATATGTGGAATGATTTATTTTTTATCGAACGGTTCAAATTTTCCTAATGAATACTCCAAATATTTTAAAGAAATTCACATCAGGAACCCTCCATGGGCCTTCAAATAACGCCCAATACTTCATCCCCGTAGTTAATTATGCACTTGGGGAACACTGAAAAAAGCTACGATTTTCATTATTTAACACAGGGACATTGCTTTTCGAAGAAAAATTATCGTAGATTTTGAAGCATGAAAATTGAAGAATTTGAACTTTGTGTGAAGTTTAGCATCAGACGATATACTTTTCCAACGCTCACGAGAATTACGAGAAGTAATTAGCCTAAATTAGCTATCTGCTTTTTTTCTTTTTTTTTTCCAGAGAATGTTAGATTGACATCCTCCTTCCTTGATGTTAGATGTACTATCTTACATACATATTCGTAAATTAATGATTAAATATTCATAAATTGTATAGTTCTTTGCTCTGTTATAGATATATTTCATTGATTTGATGATCTAATATATTATGAATACATTATAGATATATTATAATTTACATAAAGTATTGTTGATAGTGTGTGGTACATTAGATCGAAGGATGATTTAAACATTCTCCATTCCTCTCGTATTTGAAACACAATGTTATAAATATAAGTAGAATGATTGTGACCAGAAGATAGTAACATTATTTCCATGTTACTCGTATTAAAATATGCATTATAAATTGAATATACAACCAGTGGCGGATCCAGAAGTACATTTGGGGCCCATCCATCAGCCTACATCCATTGTATAGGACATTCAAATAGATACACTGTTTGTAGTTACACTATTGCTATTTTCTAATAAGGAAGGTATTTGCAATTATTCGTTAATTTACGTTGTTTAAATATATTAGTGCACGTGTCACCGACAAGCAGGGGATGTAAGGCTCCCCCCCCCCCCCCTCCTTTGGACCCATCCCTGAAACATACAACTAAATTTAATCTAACACTTGCCAACCCCAACATTCCCAAAGTGGGTCTCCAAGTGGCGCAAACACCTTCTAAAATTTTGATCTATTAGTTAACCTAATAGAAGGTATAATACCTACAAGATAAGATACTCAAGCAAACCTACGTCCGCAACAGATGCCAGGCATAGACGGGAACTCGATTCTACATGCCTGCTGTCAACCATCCCGCTTGATAATCGCCATAGTGTGAGAGAACTATTTCCCTTACGTACAAGGCTCATTTCGGTAGAGGACAATTTAACGTATTGCATTAACACTCCGGCATGGCGAATACAAACTGGGAAAATATATTCTCTTCAACGTATCAACCTCCGCTCTTCGTATCGTAATAACCATGCAGGTAGAGGCAGTGCAGCAACTCAAGGAAACCCAGATTTTCCACTTATCATTCTCAACTATTTTCCATCTAAGACAGATCATCCAATATTTACTATTCCAGCTCCCTCCTGTCCCAGTTCGCTACGAACTCAGTATGCATCCTTTTAAACTGCTGGGCTAGTAGAAGAGTCATGCGGTAATTATGAAAATTTTATGAACATTATGAGAATAATAGGAGGTACCTACTTTGACATTTAGTAAAGGCTCTTTGCACCTCAGCAAGGAAATAAACATTGGTGCAAGGCTGAAAACAGAACTTTATTGTGAGTCCTGTGTGGCATCATTACCGTTGTGGTGGAAAGATGCCGTATAATAAGGGGAACAAGTTCGTTTGGGGGTAAGTCGATGGTAAGTCAGTAGAAGGTTGATAGTTGAGGGCTACTTTACTTTGGCAAACTAACTACCCCCTCCCCTCTCCGCACCACCACCTCCACCCCCTCCAGTGGGCATTCCGAGCAACTCACCCTGAACCCCTGAAGGTCTTCTAATCGACACTCCCTCCCCATTCAATTTTATGCCACGTTCGTTGTCCAGTTAGGAAGTGGTGGAAAGTTTTACTCTATAGTCCCCCTCACTAGGGATAGCCCCTCTGCCATTTCATGAATGGAGAATATAAAGGGATTTTGACCAAGGGGGATAATAGTGAGTATAATACTCGTAATAATTTTGAATTTGGGAATAATAATAAATAACACGGTATATGCAAGCGCACTTGGGGCATGTGCGCTTAATAAAGAGCCAACTCTAAAAGCTCAAGTCGTTACGCGTGATCATAAATACAATGAAAAAACGTAACAGCAAAGTTAGTGCTTTTTCGCAATTTCAGTATATTACTCGAAGTTTTACGCATAAACTATTGAAATCGACCAAGAATGTAATCTCACCTCAAACTTTGTTGGTTGTCGTTCCAAATTTGGCACGTAAATTCCATAAATTGAATTAAAAATAAACCAAACCCCCAGCCCGTAGCCCGTAGATTTACTCTCAAACTACTGATTCAAGGATCATGAAATTCTAGAAACGGGATTATGAATGGCATCATTTTGTTTATGCTTTAGATATTAGACTGACGATCTGGTCAGAAAGATTAGCTCATTCTTAAATAATTATTTTCACAATTTATTTGCGATTTGACATTTTATGTCTTTGCTATGGCACATAAACTAAAATCCTTGATAGAAACGTCTTACCATTGCAATCGTATTGTTACGTAAACCCATATTGTTTGTCATAAGCAACGAATCTTCATTTGACCTTATGAAAACATTTTCACTATATATGCATACATGTTGGTTTATTATTTACATTTGATGTCTTTGCTATGGCACATAAACTTTAAAAAAACGTCACGAAAATTGATTGACGAAAATTGCTCACGAAAATATTTGATGATTTCCTCTTACAACCGAGTCCTTGCTAGGGAAATGATACTTCGTCGTTTTTCTTCCCACAAAATTCGTTGACCATTCGTTCAAAAGCTCTCGATTTATCCAATCATTTTATTTTAACTACTGCGAAGTGCGTGGCCAACAAGCTGAGTTATGAGCATGGTTATTTGAATAATTGTGTACACTCAGGTGATCTTTCTCAATAATTGATATTGTGACCATGATTACAACCACTTGTTAATTTCTGATGATTTCATTGAGCTGGTGTTTCGATGATTTGATTCATAGCAGGTGATCCGCATATTGCGAGAACGGTTTGATTTGTGAAGCGGTGGTTAACTTGACGATGCCCAGGGTCCGGATCAGATGAGTGGCTATTAAAGCTAATTTCTATGCTTTACACTCTAGGAAGTTGTAATTTCGTATGTTTATGGCCTCTTTAGGACATTTACTTTACGATGCCCAGGGTCCGGATCAGATGAGTGGCTCTTAAAGCTAATTTCAATGCTTAACACTCTAGGAAGCTGTAATTTCTTATGTAGCCTCTTTAGGACATTTACTTGACGATGCCTAGGGTCCGGATCAGCTGAGTGGCTCTTAGACCTTGCATACGAGTCTGCAACTAAAGACATAAAATGTCCCAATGTGTTGCAGACTCGTATGCAAGCGTTTTTTTTTCTTTTTTTTTACAATTTGAGCAAATTTTCAGCGAAAAAAAGTTGTACAAGCACTTTCAATTGATGGCAAACTCACGATCCTACATATAACAATAAAATAGCGGTATTTAGCCTATTTTGCCCATTTCAGTAACTGTTAAGGAAATTTTTATTGAAATTAGTGAAACACACTATACTTATATGACTCCTCCTTTTCTCTCCCCTCTCACAATCGAGTTTATCGGTTGAACACTGAGAACTAGCAAAGGCTTGAGAACTCGCATCAAGTTGAAGCAATTTATTTAAGCAATAAATATGAGGGGGAAGGTTTTGATTGGGATAAACAATACTTTCAACCCTTCCTCTCTCTGGATCCATTGAGAACAATAAAAAGTAGCTTTTATTATTTCAAGATGTAACAATCCATAAATATATTGTAGTAAAAACCCTCCCCCCCGCAATCGAATTTTAAATCGTTCGAATGATCTGGAATTCAAACCAGAATAAATACAGTCCCACTTTCTGTTTACAACGGTGAGGCAAAATATAAACACACCCCCGCTCCAAAAATTGGCATCCTTTCCTTTCCTTTCTTTCCTTCTGTATCTGTGTCTTTGGTGAAGCAGTGTGACTCTCTAGTGTGGTTCCATTTCATATATTTATAATTAATTTAGGTGCTACCTGTTCACTTTTCTTTTTTTTTCTCTCTCTTGTAATTGGGTTCGTCCCGTATCTTCTAAATAAATAAATATATAAATAAATAAATAATTTTCTTAAAAAGACAGAAGGTACTACCTGTTCACTTTTCTTTTTTTTTCTCTCTCTTGTAATTGGGTTCGTCCCGTATCTTCTAAATAAATAAATAAATAAATAATTTTCTTAAAAATACAACCTTATTGTTAAGCTCTAATTAAGGTAAAAATTAAGTTAAGCTCTAAGGATAGGTACAGTGACACTCATAGATTCGTGAAAGATTACAAAATAAGGTAATTGTTTACTATTACTTTGTCACCTCCAATCGTTTTGATACTAACATATATTGTAGTGGAAAGGTATATAAATATAAAGAGATAGTATTTGAATGCCGGAAACATGTTTGAGCCCGTGAAAGATAAGCAGAGATATCATACACTTCATTCTGACCTACATGTCCGACTAATCTGTATTTTTACTAAGGGATTGACTACTTGATGTTATGTAATTTTGAGATGCGAGCTTGCGAGCATCCAGACCACCAACCTATACACAGCATTCTGCATTCTTGGTGGTCTGGATGCTCGCAAGCTCGCATCTCAAAATTACATAACATCAAGTAGTCAACCCCTTAGTAACAATACAGATTAGTCGGACATGTAGGCCTGCTTATCTTTCACGGGCTCAAACATGTTTCCGGCATTCAAATACTATCTCTTTATATTTATATACCTTTCCACTACAATATATGTTAGTATCAAAACGATTGGAGGTGGCAAAGTAATAGTAAACAATTACCCAAAATAAATACTATTTTAACTATTTACATTATATCAAACAACGAGCAAACCCCTTTACAACAACTATTCAAGGTGTTACCACACTTATGTATTAAGTTGCATTATGCTTAATAGATTCTCCTATAATATCAATTTTTGGAATGATACTATTACCATGGAATAGTAAATACTGTGGAATTACCATGGAATAATAAATACAATTACTGTGGAAAAAACTGGAGTATGACTGGTTAAAGATAAATTTATTGAGAGAATTCACACTTTTTCGCTTGTATGAATTCAACATTACGGGTTTTAATGGTTTTTTCCAAACACCATGCAAATTTCTACAATTGCTTGGATGGATAGTACCATTTGTGTTCAATGAAGAGTGCCTATCTAATTTATAAAAAGTATTAAAACTATCAGAGGAAGAGTTCTCTTCTTATGTTGAGTAATTTTCTTAGAGGTTGAGAAAATAATAATTAAAGAGTTGGTCCATTTTGCCAAAAAGTGTTCTATTGCTGTGTTTTCTCACCTATATCTATACTATTTTATAAGAATGAAACCCCATTTGTTTATCTGTCTGTTTGTCCATGCTATGCACGGCCAAACGGCTGAGTGGGGGGAGTGGAGGGAGGATCTTCTTTGATTTTTCCGAAAAGGGGCATAAGCGATTTTAAAATTTTCTACTCCCACCCAAACCAAGGGCTTGTGGGCTGGAGGGGGTGGGAGCCTCTTTTAATGCGCCGTTTTTTGCTGAGCGCTCGATCTTCTATTCACTTCCACATTAAAATTTGATCGAGAGCACTTCGTATGTCAGCAAAAAAGTTACGTTTCTGGACCCGTAGAACACTATGGTGCAGTCAAAGTTGCCGAAAGATGCTATCTTCCTGGAGAAAACAGCGAAAATATGCTGGAAATCACAAAAAACATTCGTTCTCCACTATGGTTTTTTCCTGCCTAGACCCAGTAAATTTCAACAGTTTTTGCTCGAGTTTATCTTAAAATGTTCGTTGGAATTCCAATTTGGCCCCATACAAGTTTCGAGGCATGAAATTATGTTTTCCGATTTTGGTGAACGAAAATGAAGACGAAAACGTTGGTTTTCGAGCTTCCGCCCTTCCTATTCCGTCGAAACTTATGTAGGTCTGAACTTTGCCTTCAAACCCCGCGATCGGGGAAGGTCTCAAAGACGGGGAAAAGGATAGCCCTTCTATGCAGATAAAATAATGGCCTACCTTTAGAAAAACAGACGCGGAAGACAATTACGTACAAACATTTAACATCCGACAGTTCTGTTAGTACTGAAATGTTCTTAAAACTAAACTTTCCGAGGTTCCACATGAAGTGCCGCGTTTGATAGTCATTGCCAACAGAAAAAAACCTCTGCCAAGTTGGGTGGGCAGTATAACTGCCTCACATAGAAAACGCAGCAAATTATTACACTGCAATTTATTATTTTCCTTTGTCCCTTTTATTAATTTTTTATTTATTTTTTTTAATTTTTTTTTATTTTATTTTATTTTTTTTTTATTTTATTTTATTTTTATTTATTTTTTTTTTTGCCATTCCCTTGGGATTGTCTATAGAAAGGGATTGTGAGCAATTTCCAAATTGCTTGAAACCTGAACCATGGGCTGTAGGTCTCGATGGTATGGGGACTATATCCAGTCGCATCTATACACCCCACACCGAACGAGCGAGGAACCCCACCCCTAGCGAGCAAAGCGAGCAACATCCCCTTCACACGTCGGATTTCAACGGGGTTTTTCCTACGAACTCGGGATGGACTATTAATATCCCATCGCATCTATGCATCCCACAGAGAGCGAGCGAAGCGAGCAACTTCCTCTACACATGTCAAATCACCCTTATTGATCCACCGTTTCCATTATTCTACTACTCAACAGTAAACACCATCGGATCTATACAGCCATACCGAGCGAGCGAAAATAACTAGGCTAGTTTATGAGTTCCCATGTTCGAACCAGATTGGTATTGGCCCCAGTCTCCATCTTTAGCCTTGAGCAAAATAATAACTCCTTAATTGGGAAATTAATAGAAAGTACCTTTCTAGGTTCTGAAATTACTGATCTAGTACTGGGGAGTACTTTTTCTCTATACTCATCAAATGCAGGATAGAGCTGAAAGATCAACGTTAATTGGTAACATCTAGTCATTGATTTTAAGCAGTTTCGTCCATAGAATTAGCTCTAGATGATAGTGATTAATATTAGGGCCAAAAAATGGGTCTAATCTATAAGGTTGATGATTGAATAACAATAAAATTGATGATTAATTAAGATGGTGATGAACACCCAAACTCTGAACTCAAAATCGCCTTTATTCGTGACCCGATCGCCGCTTAGATAACGACGAAAATCTGTGAGCCCGAAATGGACACAAATCACACCATACACTAGGACAACAAAAGGTGAAATGGTAATGACAATGGTAACAGCAACGATCGGTTTGTAGAAAAGGGCACGCGAGCCTTCTATGCTTGGAGAAAATGCAATGAAATTCTCAGCCTGACTGCGCCTCTCTTATCTATAAGAATAAGAATGAAACTCCGTTCTTTAGTCCACGCTATGCACGGCCAAAAGGCTGAGTGGGGGGAGTCTTCGAGTGGGGGGATCTTCTTGGGTTATCCGAGAGGGATTGTAAGTAATTTTATATTTTCTACCCCCACCGAAACCATAGGCTGGTGGGCGGGAGGGGGGTGGGGTCAGTTTGTTGAGGTTAGGCAATGACCCACAAGACCGAACGGTCTTAAGGCGAGGTCGCTTTTTGCCCCTTACTGTTGGGCGGGAGGAGAGTGGGACCCCCGTTTAATGCGTATTTTTTGCGTCTATACACGTCGGTTTTCAACGAGGTTTTTCCTACGGAATCGGGATGGACTCATCAGTAACATCCCATCGCATCTATACATCCCTCCCCGAGCGAGCGAAGCGAACGAGAAAACTAGTATATTATAAGAATGTAACTCTGTCTGTCTGTATGTCCACGGTATGCACGGCCAAACGGCTGAACCATTCTATCTATGAGTGGGGGGATCTTCTTGGGTGTGTCCGAAAGCAATTGTAAACTATTTCAATTTTTCTATCCCCAATCGAACCATGGGTTGGAAGGGGGAGGGGGTGGAATCCCTATTTAATGCGTTTTTTTTTTTTTTTTTTTTCTGCATATGCAATTTTCAAATTTTGTACCCCACCCAAACCATGTGCTGGAGGGCGAGAGGGGTAGGGGACCCCCCACCATTTAATGTATGTATTTTGCTTCTACCCTCGTCGAATTTCAACGGGGAGTCAGTAAGCATGATCTACTGATTCCAATCATTCTACCGATTATGCATCATAACATCTCAGCCAGAGCGAGCAAAGCGAGCAAGAAAACTACTCGTCAAGAAGGATTGTTATCGATTCCGGAAGCCTGTCGATATTACGGATTACTCTAGAATAAAGATCAGAAGAGGTAATACTCAAAAATTGAAAGAGTGACCCCCAAACGGACCCCTGAAAACTTGAGTACCTACTAGATAAAACAGCAGATTCTCAAATGGTAACACTTTCCAACCAAGTAGGATCTTTTCGCAACCCAAAAGGTAGAGTGCTGGACGCTCAAGTGTATGAAGAGATACCTCTCTTCATCATAGAAGAGATACCTCTCTTCATCATAGAAGAGTTCAGGGGTGCTCAAACGGTCGATCGCGATCGACTGGTCAATCGCGAGTGCTTTTTGAGTAGATCTCGAGAAGAAAAAATTTTTTAATAAGTAGGTAACTAAACTACAAAACTTGAAGGCGATACTACGTCGATACAAAGTTTATTATTAAATAGTGCGAAATGAGTGCAGTGAAGAAATCTAAAACGTATCATTTTAATAACGATTGGGAGGAAGAATTTTTCTTTTGTATGGTGAAGGATAAGTGCATTTGTGTTATTTGTCGTGCTTCAGTTGCAATACCTACGCGTGGTAACTTAGAGAGGCATCATAAAACGGTTCATAAAAACTATGAAAAGGATTTCCCGCCAGAGTGAATTAAGAAAACGAAAAGTAAGTGATTTGATATCTTGTTTGAAAAAAGAACATACCATGTTCACAAGACCAGCCAAACAATCAAAAGCTGCTACGATCGCGTCATTTAAAATATCTCATATATTATATTGGCGAAACACAAGAAACCATTCGAAGATGGATCGGTCGTAAAGGAAGCATTTATTGAAGCGGGTGAGACTTTATTTGGAGATTTTAAAAATAAAACAGAAATCATGTCTGCTATTAGAGAACTTCAGTCATCTCTTCCGACTGTCACAAGGCGTATTGAAGTCATGAGTCAGGACATCGCAGATAAACTAAAACATGATATCATGGAATGTACATACTTTTCTTTACAGTTCGACGAATCCACCGATATGACAGACACTGCCCAGCTGTGTATTTTTATTTGGATGGTATTCAATGACATGTTGGCTAAGGAAGAATTTTTGACAATCATTCCTGTGACCCGTGGCGAAGATATATATATGACGTTTTCATCAATTTTGAAAAACTACAAGCTACCAATATATAAATTAGTATGCATTACAACCGATGGAGCACCAGCAATGACTGGAAACAAGAACGGTTTTGTGGCATTGTGTCGAGCTAATGAAGAATTCCCTTCATTTTTTTCATTCCATTGCATTATACTCGTACATCAACAAGTTTTGTGTTCAAAAGTTTTAAACACGGAGGAAATTATGGGCATTGCATCAAAAATTGTGAATTCCATCCGTGCACGTAGCTTGCAACGGCGGCTCTTTAAGTTGCAGTTGGAAGATAGGGAGTGAGCTGAACACACTGATTTAGTTCTTCACACGGACGTCAGGTGGTTGAGTCGCGAAAAATTCCTAGAAAGGTTTCAAGAATTATTGCCCGAAATAACAGCTTTTCTAGACGAAAGAGGTGATGACACTGAAATGTTGAAAAACGAAAAATGGCTGACTGATTTGGCATTTTTGACTGACATCACAATGCACTTGAACACCATTAACTTGGAGCTTCAAGGTAAAGGAAAAACTATTATTGAGATGATTAGCGCAGTAAACGCATTCAAAAGTAAATTGCAACTTATGATAGATCAACTGAAAAGAAAGGATCTGAAACATTTTCCGTCTTTGAAAGCAAGGATTCTTCAGTTGAATTATGATACGTATGAGGCTGAATTATCAAATATTTTGGGACAATTCGAAATGCGTTTTTATGATTGCAGTAAATTGGCAAATAAAGCATCATTTATGAGTTATCCTTTTTCATGTGAAAACATTGAGGAATTAGCTACTGAAGTAGCAAGTCAGTTTAAAATGAACTCATGTTCTGTTGAAAATGAGTTGGTGCAGATTATATCAGATATACATCTCAAAGCTACAGCATCTGATACAAATTTCTGGTGTTTTATATCTGAAGATAAATATCCGAATCTAAGGCAAATCGCCCTTCAACTGACGGCAATGTTTGGGTCAACTTACTTGTGCGAGTCTGCATTTTCTGAAATGAAGATAATTAAGTCAAAATATCGCAATCGACTAACTGACGATCATATGTCATCATGCTTGCGATTGGCACTCAGTGGTTACGCACCATCTTATGAAAAGTATGCTGAGGACATGCAGTGCCACGCTTCAACATCCAAAGTCACTCCTTAGTTGAGTTTAACACAAAATGTAACTCTTTTGTTTTGTAACAACGAATAAACTCGCAATTTTGAATAACTAGGAGTTTTTTCATTGATATTGTAGAGAAGAACTTAAGTAAACCTAACCCAAACCTTGACTAAAATAATGTAAATTGTGCGGAAAGCTAATATCTATATATGCTACGGTACACCCTACCTAGGTAGGTAGGGTGTATCGTGTATGTACGACAACCCTGCATCACACATCGTATTGGAGTGACATCGTCGATCGTAAGTAGTCTAAAAATATTGAGGTAGATCGCCAGCAGTTCAAGTTTGAGCACCCCTGGTCTAGATACTGAGTAGCTATTATTCGCTGTTCCCGCTAGAGGAAGTATTTACTCATTGTTACTTGTTCAGTAATGGTAAACAAGAACCTCACAGAAACTAATTCTTCTAAAACCCATTGGTTCAAACAAAACCTCGTACGTCTGATTTTAATGCACGAATGGCAATTCATTGCACAATTTATTTCTAGAAGTAATACATAATCATTAGTCGAATGATGGTGCGGTGATGGTGGTCGTGGCTTTATTCGGATGGTTAAGAACTGCTATTAGAATAATTTTAAACCTCAATGTTTTCTTAAAAAAAAATATATATTTAATTTTCATAAATAGCGCGTCGTTTATGAATAATGGCGAAAAGTGGTTTGGGAGAAGACAGAATGAAGTAGGAGAGGGGTCCCATTGGAACTGATTGGTGGCTTGTAGGACCTTCCGCGGACGGCCGGAATCAATTGAAACTGGCTGATTGGCGGAACAAAGGATTTGATTAAATCGGATTGACGCGCGAGGTGATGAGAGAGAGAGAGCGAAGAGCCTCCACTCCTGCCACCTTCTGGATGTTTGTGAAGGCGGGATGATGGGAGAGGGGGGTTTCCGTAGAGTTGATCACCTAAACAATAACACTAATACTCCTCACAATACTACTGTTGTACTACGGGCACGAGAGATGAGGAGTTACTGCACGTCAATCCGCCTTCGAATGCTCTCTCAGAGCCATATTTCCCATTCACCATTGGAGTCACCAGTTGCTAGGAGCTATGGATTTTATGTGGAGGTGGGGAAGAGGTTATTTTGCATTTGTTCGAAGTTTATTCAACTTCTAACTTCAACTATATCATCTCTGAAAATGAATCTCAATAGAGGTACATTACTTAGACTAATTAAATGTGTATCATCACTTTCAAATCTAATGGAAGAAACCAACAGTATCTATTTCCAATATTATTTCCACCCAACTAGATACAGCATTCCAAAATCCCCATTGTCATGTTCAGGTGAAGATTTGAAGATTTGTTCAATGGGTAGAGCAAAATTGGCTGATGGGAAAATGTCAATGAAAAACTGAGATATTTTTGATGAAGTTGATAATTTTCTATGAGCGTGACAAAATATCTTGGAAAACCATGCATTGTGAAGAATAAAGAACTGAGATAATGTGCGTCGCTACGGCAACAACAAGGAAGGGATGTAGAACAACTTGAAAAAATAATCGTTCACCAAACTAATTGAAAAAGAATACCCACCCCACTATTAAATTACCTCCTTCCTCATACCAGCATCTTACTCTTGCAAAAGTTCAGCAGAAGGCGTTCTACTGGGGAAAAGGGATGTGTGGTGGGGCCTCGAAGGCGGACGGTTGATATATAACCCCCAGAGGCACCGCCTCTTTAGTCACAGGTTTAAAACGGCTTTTCCCCGATGCCCCGAGAGAAAACCAACCCCTTCCCTAAGCTTCCAAGAGAAAACCTATCCCTTTTCTAGAGCTCAGGGAGAAAACCTACCGGTTTCCAATCCTCCTCTGCCACGCCTTCCACGTCACTTGGTGTTACTCTGTCTCTCTCTCTCTCTCTCTCTCTCTCTCTCTCTCTCTCTCTCTCTCTCTCTCTCTCTCTCTCTCTCTCTCTCTCTCTCTCTCTCTCTCTCTCTCTCTCTCTCTCTCTCTCTCTCTCTCTCTCTCTCTCTCTCTCTCTCTCTCTCTCTCTCTCTCTCTCTCTCTCTCTCTCTCTCTCTCTCTCTCTCGCACTCTCTCTATCTTTCTCCCCCTGGAGAGAAACAAATTGGACCCCCTCCACTTTACCATCACCACCCCTCCCTCATCAACGTTACAAACCGACTACCAGTTCCTGGGCCAATGCCACTTCCGGTCTTTTCTTTGACCGCAGGAGGAAAACACGGACGTTTAAACTGAAATTCTTCACAAAACCCCTTGGGTGAATTTCACCCTCGAGTTTCTAAAAATCCTAACTGCTTGATTAATGCTCAAAGATATAGCAAACTCCAATTCAAAATTCATGGATGAATCAAAATCATCTATAAATATATATATATATATATATATATATTTTTTTTTTTTTTTTTTTTTTTTTTTTTTCAACAATGATTATTTTATTTGAATGAAGGAATAACGCATGAATGGTTCTGCGGCAGATGGATGATGGATCACATCGGTTTCTTCGTTCTGTCTCCTTTTACTCATGACAGAAATTCTTAAAAAACCTATATAAAGTGCAGCAAATTATTAAATAAAGATTAATTTTTATGTGGGACTACGGAGGAAATTCTGCTCTACTCATATCTACCCTCTTCTTCCTACTAGATTTAGAACGAATAACTCGTATTACTGTCGGTCATTTACGTGACTAATTAGCATTCACACGTAATGAGCTAATTTTCGTAATTGAGCAATAATCTGGGGCCTTCTCTCAGGCCCCTTTACTGCTGTGGAGCTTTTTACCTTTCAGTAGTCCTTCAGTCTTCTCTAGGACGTATCCTTTGGAATTATACTGAAGCTATGATACTGATGCTCAAGAAACAAGTAAGCAGGTTTAATAGTAGAGAATTCAGAAACTTCCTGGAGCTACCGAAGAACTATGAACAATAAGTTCAGCTACAGGCAAATGGTGTTCACTATTCACTCAAGCAGATGACCATATTCACACCAGTGTCTATAGCTCCTACACTCACAAATATTAGACACAAGTAAATATTAGACACTTTGGGTTATGGGGCAGCAAGAACCCATGGTAAATCAATAGTGCACTGACATTCAAACCGTGATTTACCAAGCTGCTCTGCGCGTCCCTTCTATAAGCTGGACGTAATGAGTAGGTAAATATGGAATGCGGAGTCTGGAGAAAGTCGGTAGGCACATGTGGTCAACTTACCAAATAATTAAGACCTCTGGTCTCCCCTCATCTTAGGCATGTTACAATGAATAATATTGTAGAATGAATATTAGTGGTAGGTATCTTACTTATTTGATGGAGAAAACAGTTGCCACCACATCGTTATTTTTCTAAATCAATAAAAAATTATGTTTATGAGTAAGAAGTGAAGTCGAGTACATATTATTACAGACAACCAGTTTTCCAAACTTCGTAAGGAACCTGGTCAGTTGACCAACTAGTTTCGTCTGTTTCAGCGAAACTGATACCATCATTTCATTTTCTGGGTAAACAAAATAGATCAGGTGAAACCTCGATTTGATGGAGAAGATATTTAGAACCCAACTCCTCCTAACCACTAGTGGGAACATCGGCTTCCGACAGTAATAATTCTCGTTACTGCATATTGTTTACTGGTTGACAGATCAACCCTCCATTGACGACAATGTCCTATGGGTTTTACCAGGGTTGAAATGAAATCCCTTCATGCGCTTATCGCTCCAAAAACGTCCTTAATGCCCATACCCTACGAACCTGTCAACTCGTCCACAATTTTAACGGGTCGACTTTATCTCGTCGATTTTCATCGTTCTACTATAATCCCAAGTGCCATTATTATCCGTTCCGCAAAATATAACAAGAGCTAGCTGGGCGACCGGGTTTTCCAACTCGCTCCAACATAATCATTCCCGACGATTCGTTATTAATGATTCCCAGGACTTTCAAACTTTTTGTTGGAGCTTTTCCCGGAGGGGAAACGAATTTCGCGGCTCAGTTAATCCTTTGGGGAGAAAATATTCTGGCGGATTGTGAGCGAAATTTTAATACTGTCCAGCTCCGAACAAATGGGAGCTGGTGGTACTGTGTGCACATCTGGAGGGTTTTAGAGGCGAGAATTAAAACACCGGTTATTCGGTTTAACGATTTAAAAGGGGGACGGGGGATAGGAGGGGTTACGGCTTTGCGAATTCAGCAGAGCTGGATATTATTATGCGAACGGAGGCGGCCATTAGAGAGGACGTCCACTCGTTTGGGCCGAGTCTGCGAAGATGGATTAGAAAAACGCTGCAAATTATTTCACAAAGGTTCATTATTTTTTCAATTGAGTATGATCGTAGTTTTAGTTGGCTTGCGTACGTCATAAGGCCCGTCCAGACTCCTCGGCGTGTCCTATTTCGAGTTGCCACAACCTATACTTCTATAATTAGATACGCATGTTTATATTTCTCTATTTGAACTCCTATCTATTCACATAATCATTGCCTTAATAAAATCGAATAAAATTTAAATAAAAAAATTATTATTTAAATTAAAAATAAAATCGAATAAAAATCAAGTTTTCGAAATAACTGTCCCTAATTTATTTGGCTGTCATTTATCGATCTCATCATAAAGAATCGAATGAAATCACCTGGATGGCTGTATTTTCATCTGTTCGCTGTCCTTAAGGGCTAGAAATTTGACTGGGGAAATTACCTCGAACACGGGAGCAAATCAAAACTAGTGGAACATTGTTAAAATCGCCTTATAAACGACGATAATCGCATCAACTGATATAATTCCAATGGAGTTCTCATTTTACGAAATTGAGTTTATTACAATTTTTGTCACCTAAAGATGGACTAGGGAAACTAGGAAGTTATTATATCTCATTATTTTTCAGTTAGTGGGTGAGTGAGTTGGGGGGGGGGGGGTTATTCTGATACAATATGGTACTTTTACATCAGCTCTTGTTAAATACTGAGGGACTAGTTAAGTGTTGGTGTATAATTATCATTATCTAAGTACGTACGAAAAGTCAAGAGGATATGTTATTAAATTTGCGTAGGCAAAGCATTGGTAGTAACACACAAATATGACCTAGAACGCAGCAAATTATTTCACAAAGGTTTATTATTTTTTCAATTGAGTATGATCGTAGTTTTAGTTGGCTTGCGTACGTCATAAGGCCCGTCCAGACTCCTCGGCGTGTCCTATTTCGAGTTGCCACAACCTATACTTCTGTAATTATATACGCATGTTTATATTTCTCGATTTGAGCTCCTATCTATTCAAATAATCATTGCCTTAATAATATCATTATCTAAGTACGTACGAAAAGTCGAGAGGATTTTTTATTAAATATGCGTAGGCAAAGCATTGGTATTAAAACACAAATATGACCTAGAAAAAACTTATATTCATGCCTCGAAGGAACATGAAATTCGAAAGCAATACAAGTGTAGGAAGTTTCCCACGTCAGCCTGGAGGTACTCCCTAGGTCTCGTTACCTCACAACTGGAGGTTCACCGCCCTATTACGCTTAAACTATCATATCACTCATATTTTTCCATCAACATTCATTTGAAAGTTGTGCATTTTGAGATGAGTGAATTTTGTCCTAACATGAGAATAATAATTATGAGGTCGTGCAGTTGTGGTCGTGCATGATCTGGTCCTAAAGTGTTCTGTTGCGAAGTCCTAGTGCCCATTGTTATCCTAAACGTGGAATATTAGCTTGCGCAGTTGTGGTTGAGCAGGTTGGAGTTTTAACACGTCAGTCTAACACTCAAAGTCTCGAAAAAGACACTTTTTCGCCCGTTTTTGGCCCATAGCATCTATGCGAGTAAAGCGATCAGGATGGTTAAACGAAGAAATTTTTGAATAATTTATATTTTAAAATTTTCCGAGCCATCGCAATAGCTTCATTTTCTATAAAAATTCGCTAGAATTAGGAAAAAATCCGAAATTTTTTGGAACGTCCAAAGGAGGGTGGGAGAGTATTAAGTACCTACTTCCAAAATATTATTTTGCTGTGACACCTCATTATAGATGTTTTAATTCTGAACACGATGGTGAAACCAGAATTGGGATGTCTTAATCCTTTCTTTCATTAGAGCTGATGAAGCGCGATTGTTTCTAAAAGTAGATATGCTTGGAAAAAATCGCGTTCACCATCGTGTTCAGCACTAAAAAATCTATACAATGTGGCGTCACTAAGCAACAAATGGAAATGAAGTCTCCAAAGTACCCAACACCCTCCCCCCTATTAAACATTTTTTAACTTTTTCCTGGTTTTTCTTTGCTTAAAACTTTATACTCGGCACTCGAAAAACCTTCTCCAAGTTTCACTTCGAGATCTCAAAAATTGAGGGGAAAAGTTAGGTGAGTGGGGAAAGGGAGGGAGTTGGAAGGGAGGAGGGGAGGGGGAATGGGGCTTCTTTAGGGATACCCTGTATAAGCGAGGGCTTCTATCCCATTACACTTAGAAAAGAGTGCTATCCTCCTTTTGGAAAAATCATTTTTCTCATTAGAATGATAATAACTGCATACTGAGCTTAATTGAGTGACTTTGAACATGGTTTTTAGTTTTTCTCGCATTCAGCTTTTACGGAGTTTCATCGTTCTTCCTCCGTACCCTTCAATTCAATTACCGTTTCAAGAAATCAATTTATTACAGCTATTTGGTAGGTACCTATAGACAGACAATAAACCGGAGGTTGGTGGTTTCCCGTCTGCTATCAACAATTGTTCCTATTGATTATATATAAACATATGGCAATTCACATGGAACATGCTATATCCATGACCTAACTGCCCAAAAGCGTACGCTTTGTGTTGCAAAAATGCCACCCCATAGTAGCGGTCGGAAGATTTTCCGCAAGCTACGCTCCTTGAGTAACAGTCGGTGGGTTATAATTACATAGTTGTAATCTGGTTTCGGAGACGTTTCTATGGAAAACATTAATTTAATGTTTTCAATAATGAACCTTTGTAATTGTCCAAGAAAAAAAAAAGTTGAGCCTCCCTCAAAATTTGTCAGTTGACGATTAAGATGCATGCCTATACTTGTAGAATCTAAAAATCGAATTTCCAAAAATCCTTCCGTCCGCCGTTGGTCATATGCAGTACGTTGCACGCCGTCCAGAGCTTTTCTCCAAAACTACAGGACTAACGTTCATGAAATTTCCTTGAAAAATCATACATCGGCCGGGGAAGTGCCAGTAACTGCGCCATCAATTCTGATCAACCCTAAAGGGAAGTAATTAAGGGCTGAAATATTGAAAAATCGAGATCTCGAAATCTTTCAAGGTAGCAGTACTGTTTTTTTGGTTGTAATTCACATATATTTTCCCAACAAATCGTTTGAAATCACCCAGAAAGCCATACGGTATTCAGTTCTCTCACGAGCCAAGATGGAGTAGCGAACTATGATTTTTCGGGGGAACTAAGTTTCATCAATGACCGCTAGATATTAAGCTACAGACATTATGCGACACACGCGCCGCTGCCACGGTTTCGCCAATTCACGACACTGCATCTTCAGCTTGTGAAGAAAGTTTAGGTGTGTTATTTAATTTTATTAATTTCTCTTCGGTAGGCGACTACACCTATGCACACGCATAAGATAATTTAGACTTGTCTATAGTTTTAATATAGACAAGTGTTCTGCGTAAAAGAACTAACTATACAATACAGAAATAATAAACCTCTGTCTAATAATTTGCAGCGTTTCGATAATAAATAAGACAACATCTTCTTTGAAGTTGGTTCTTGGTAATAAAGTTTTATAATTTTCTGCAATAAAATTTTGTGAGGATCCGAGCCCTGCTTTACATAGATATTCATTGTTATAAGCATGTTCTATGTTTTTGCATTTGAGTCGCTGGCTCTATGTTAATAGGTAGGTACCTAATTTATTTAAAAAACAATTCATGAAGTAGAAATTTTATTACAATAAATAATTAGTGGAACGCATACTGTCATTAATTATTTTTTACCTTTAATTGATTTAGTTCATGTTTGCAATTTAAAAAAATTCACTTCCAGAACAAAATACATTGTTGTCCAGTCACAAAAAAAAAATATGGGTCCTAACCTTGTAAAATGTATGGTATTAAAACTTACACTTGCTAAAATTTAACGGTCTATTGACTAGTGATGAAGATTAGCACGTAAATATAATATATTCGTTATTTGAAATATCTTTCATCGAGCCAACTAACGTAGCTAGTCCTGTCTTTTCGAAACAGTCATCATGGGCTGATAGTATTCTATATAATACACGATTTTACAGAATATGCTAATGACAACTTGGATACTTGTAGTATTTCGGTCACACCATACTTATCTGATCATCAACCTAGCAAACATGTAGGTACTACTTAGTAGGTATAGCAATGATGGTACAATGCTATACTGCCTTACCTTTTTTAATTTACCTACCACCATGCAACGTTTTCATTTCACAGCTTGTCTTATCATAATGAAAAAAAGTTGTTCAGTCTATTAAAATTGATACGCTTTTGTTTTCCACAAATCACTCCAAGTTGGTTTCGAAGTTAAGCTCTCAACCTGGTAGGTTTTTTGGCGTGATTACATCACAGTTCGATATGCTCGGTGCCTCCCTCACCAATTCTGATTTCTCCAATCTTGAAGCTTTTGATATTTCCATCCTGTTGCAACTTCTTCAAGTCTTCTAAATTGTTTACTTCAATAGCCCACGCAAGGGCAATCATCAAGAACATCACACAGAATACACCGAATAGTTTCATGTTCGCTGAAGGTTGTTTTCCTGAAAAATCAAAATAAAATAAATAAATAAAAAATAGGTTAGAGCTAGATTTTATAGTTGTATCAAACTATAGTCGATCATCTTGTGTCAGAATTGATTATCTTGATCACAGATATTGATTTAGTGCCATAAAACACCTAGAATTCAGGTATTTAGCTGCAAAAATCGCTGTGTTGTATTCGACAAAATAGAAAGAAAGGATAAACGTCTGCCAAGTTAGATGGGCAGTATAGCTTCCTCACATATTGTAACATGGATGTACAGAATTAGTTGATGAACGAAGTATGAGTCGAAATGATTGAATTCAGCATATAACAGTACCTAATACGAGTGAGTGATAGAGTGCAAAATAGAGCTATAATTCATGTTTGCATACGTGCGGAAACTGTCTAGAGGTTAACCCACATCATAATTGAAATTTTCATCTAAATCGATCAATTATTTTCGGAGTGTCATCCAATCTTAGTTTTGCGTAAGCGCAATTGTAACCGATTATTCAAGTAAATGAGACAGCATAAAGAGGACTGGACCCAACAACTCTTTGTGCTTGAACGAAATCGAACTAATAGTTGATAAGAAATCGATGTTTTAGGAAATTAACATTTACTCATTCGCAAAGGCTATTATTTATGCGACGGCAAATGAAGTTATAGGGGACCTTCTAGAAGCTAACCCGCACTATCTCTGAAAGTTTCATCAATCACTCTATTAGCCTGTGTCAATCGATATTAGTTTTGCGCATGTGCAAAGGTTATTACACCACCAATCGCTATATTATTTATAGGGCATTCTTTTAAAACATATAACCAACCACCTCCCGAGTTTGAATGACATCAGACCAACAGATGATCAGAAATAATAAATAACGTTTGCGCATGCGAGCAGTCTATTTGTTGATCCGAAGGTATTGAAATGAGGGGACCGTCTATGAGCAAACTCACACGATCCCTGAAAATTTAGGTGATCAGGAGAGAATTTTGCTCACTCAGCTGATCTGGAAAGATCCCATCATTTCAATCGGCTCTTAACGTCCCAGAGAGTCCCCATCAAATTCAACTTCCAAGTAAATATTGTTGCAATCATGGTTAATTATTCAGACAACCACACTCATACCTCAGATTGTTGGCCACGCACTACACAGAGCTTTCCAACGACTGGCGAACAATTTTTGTACGATTATAAATGCCTAAGATACACGACGTAGCAACGACTTGGTAGTAAGAAATAATTATCAGAAAATAGGAGCGTAACGCACTAAATGTCACGTAACGGTAATTTTGTCTCATTTTTGGCTGAGTTTTGATGGTAAAAACATGTTCCATGTTAAAAGAAAACGTCTTACATTGGACTGAGTGATTGAGACGACCCAGCCTGGTCATTATAATGGATTCATATTTATTTTATGTACCTGTGTGTTGAATCTTTGGAGGGAAAATTTATAATTTAGCTGATTAGGGTCAAAACAAAATTCAAAAATGACATTTTTTCAAAAATTCTAAGAAAACCATGAAACAGCCAAAAACCCTTAATACTGCTTTGATAAGTACATTCAAGATGCCTAATTTATTCAATGTAAATATGACAAACGATATATTCGTATTATTGAAAATCCGCGTAGATATCAAAATTGAACATGATATTAATAAGTTAAGTAAGTACATACCCGGTACCGCAACTGTGACTATAACTGTTACGGAGCGTCATACTCCTTGTGGTTTTATAGGAACCTACGTTGTTTCCCTTGTATGTTTATTTTGCCGGTGTCAACGAAAACTCAGCGAAACGAGAAACCTGTTTACATAAGGCGACTACTCGTTATTTCGTTTCATTTGCAAATGAAGGCCCGTTTATTCTGCGCTCACCGCGAATCAAAAAGAACCACGTGGTCGAATAACGATTTGTAAACATTCGTGTTTATAAAAGGTTGTTGGTATGAGATGCCTCAGCCGTGCGAAAAAAATTAGCTGGTTCAGGGGACGCCGGGGATGCTCAAGAGAGGCGGTTTTATCAGTTTGCAACCCTGCAACGTAAAATACAAATTAAAATGCTATAATTTTATTTTATTTATATTCGTTTTTTCTCAAATAGGTACCTACGCAGGTACTAGGAGGGGGGGGGGGGGGGTTAGTAGGGGTTGGAATGTATATTTACATTGTTGAAATTTACCGATTCTGATGTTAAATTCGTCTTAATTTATTTCGCGATGATGAAGTTAGGATTCTATTCCTTTCACTAGACAGCTAGCGGACGCGGACGGAGATTTACTTTGTAAGTAAAACATGTTCCATGTTTCATAATGGGGAATTTTTATGGTCATTTTTTATTTTTTCTATAGAAAGATCGGGCCCAGAGCTTTTAGAAAAGGTGCTACATGAAGGGTATCTGACCAGTAAAACGGCTCTTGAAATTCGTTTGATCTATGGCGTCACAGCCCCCGTGCGCCTGGGGGCGAACCCTCAGTTTCCTTTCTACCCTACGTCATGCGTGATGTTCCTACCCACTTATTGGTCAAACTAAACAGTCTTTTGAGCTGAAAATCGGTTCATGGAGATTTTTAAGAGCGCTGAATCGGAATCTGAGGTCAAAATTGTGAAATTCTAACAAATGAAATTTTACCACACTACTTAAATTAGTCGCCAGACTGTAACTACCTACCTATAGACTGCGTGTTTATTTATTTTATTTTTTTCTCCAAATTTATTTCTATAAAGCAAGGTTCCCCAGCCTGAGATATCGAGTGCTGAATGGTAGCTGCACTTCGAAAACAAATACAAAAAAAATCGTAGAATGTTCTCCGAATTAGGTATCTAGACACACTTAAGGGGAGTTGGACGGTCGGCAGTCCTGAGTCAGCGCTCCGTCATTTCCATGCTGCATAACATCTGTCCCTTTAGAAGTAATGGTTCCAAATTTTTACCAAGTGTTCAGGACGTAATCTGCATTACGCCACCAAAATTTAATTCAATTTGGACAATTAGGAAAAAAAATCGCATAACAATACTTTTGTTATTGAAAATGAATCATTATTTTGGTGCACGTACGCCATTGATTCTGTTGCAGTTATGATTTCCAATTTTTTACCCATTCTTCATTACTTTGTAAAGAATAGTCCGTGCTTCAGGTTTTCAAAAATATTGATTTCCTGATTTGTAGTGACCTTTCAAAGTTGATTGTCAAATTCGTCCAATTTTTTGAGGGTTTAGAAAATCATACCGACCATCAACAATTAAATTTCACCATTTCCTTGACACGAACTTGTCTTTACGTATTCATGAATTCTGTGTAAAATTTTGGTTGCAATCGGACAAACGGTGTGGGAGAAACGTGCACCGAAATGCCAAACAATTTAACTTTACAGGAGCGCGGTTTTTTGTGAAAATGTTGACTTCCCGCCGTCTCTACGAATGCAACGCTCCCTTGGAAACGACGGCAACTTTGCTACTCATTTATTTTTCATCATGGATGTTGTTTCGGAGTAAACTGCAATAATATCCATGTTGTCGTTGTTGTGGTATACATGGTTCCTGGTCTTGAAAAAAGTGAAAGAAGGAATGGACAGGTAAGAAAATACCGACAAAGAAGAAGTTGATCATACATTGCAGGCTCCTACTAGGCGGCTTGTCCGAACTTTGGAAATTAAATTCCGCTAGTTCCGATCGTTCGAAGTTAATTTTTCTTTTTTTTTTTGTGTTACATTGCTCGGGAAATGGTTTAGTTTAATTAAAAAATAAAAACAAAAATCGTCATTTTTTTCCATTTTTGCCGGCTAACTCCCCTTAAAGGGTGTTGAACAAGTAGTGTGGGGTGTAGAGCGGTGTTGTTGTATTTCGAAACTGTAAAAATTGGCATAAATCGTAAATGCATTAGGGTTGTTGGGGTAGAGAAGAAGTTGTTAGGCCAGACGTAAATTGTTGTCTGATTCTAATGGCAATAAAACCATATATATACCTATACAGAGAGATTTGAATCGTTGAATGAGATTTCACTGTCAACGATTTTATGCAAATGTGATGTGGATACATTCCATCAAACCCGTATGAAATACTTATATTTAAAAGCTCCTAATAAGAAATAACTACCTAATTAATTGAAAAATGAAACTCGAAAAGTGTTGAATATAATAAGATTTGGGTAGACGAATCGATTGAGAAGTTAAGATAATTTTTAAGCTTCATGACAAGATTTGTTTTTGTGCCTGAAGTGAAACACTGGTGGTTTACGGGTATGAAGGAGTAAGAAGTAAGAAGTGTAGGTAGAAAGGGAGCGATGAGTTTCATGGGAAGGAGGGAGGCGTAAAAGTAGGGGGCGCCTGGATCGATTGAGGCATGAGAGGAGCCGGAGAAGGCCAAGTAACGATTGCAGAGCGTCTCGTGAGGGTGGGCGGCCATCTTGGGAGTGGAGAAGATGACAGGTGACGTCATGTCTCCTTGGCAACCAACCACCATCAATATTATCAGCCAGCGTCTTCAACCTTCCTCTTCAAGTTTATATTCCGGGGAGCACATCCATGTGTAAATTGATATTGTCTTGAGGCGAGCTTTCAGGGGCGTGAGCGGGTGGTGTGGTGGAAGGGCGCCCGGGCTTTCGCTCCCCCACCGCCTCCAACTGCCGCCGCCCCGAGCTCTTCCGCCCGCCTCCCGCATTCTATTTAACAAGTCGCGAGCTAACCTAAGATAAACCCAAAGTACCTACTAGCTCATCTTCCGCAAGTATCGACCCAAACCTCCTTACTCTCTCTCCTTTCGTTTCTCCTTCAGTAACATTGTCTTCGTCCTCCGATTCTCCAAGGAGGTAGAGAACCCAAAGGTACACCCTCCCCTCTCCATGTGAATTCTCACTAAGGTGTTTTACACCCTGCTCCTCTCACTATTCTACTGATGTACAAAACTTCCTGCTTAGAACCAATATTGCAACTGACCAATATTGCAATTGCCTCATAAAAGAACCTCACCTCAGTTGGTTTGTCGACATCACACATCATTGATAAGTACTATGGAAGATGTTGGCCTTGAAGCATAGGTAGGTTATTATTTCGTAGAATGTAATTATGTGTTAGTTTGAGCTAGATTTAGGAGTTTTTAGTATTAGCGTTTAGTCTTAGGTGAGTAGGGTAGTTGGGGATATCAGCGAGGCCATATCAAGTAGGATCGAGGGGTCCTTCAGGACTGTGCACTTTGTGCTGGGGGGGTGTTTAGGCTCGGAGGGATGGTGTGCGAACTGTGAGAGGAGAAGGACGGGTGCCAGCACCAACAAATGGGTACCATAGAACTATGCGCGCAGTGATCCTGTGAAGCTCCCTCCCTCCCACTCCCATAATGCTTCGGCTGGGCTCATCCCCAGTGTGCGGGAAAAGTGGTAGATACCCTTCTTCAGATACCCCCTTCTCTGTATCGGGGTAGCGACCATTCTAGCCATAAAGGGGTGGTGCTGTTATGTGCCATCCCCAGTAAATGTTACTGCGGGTGGGGGGAGTTCCAGGCTACAGGTGCACGGACTTAATTCACAGCATCAACAGTCTGCCCCCCAGTTGAGGTTGGATTCGCGGGGTCAGTGGTTTATTACCTCAGCATGCTATTCAATATGCGAGCTGAGGGAGGGGTGTTGTAGGCCATGCGCGGGGGGTGCTTGTGGTCCTGCACATCCCGGCATTGGGAGTTGTGTGGCTGTGCCAAAAACTCGGGCACCAACCTGCTTAGTTGGTAGTGTGGCTAGAACATCTATGGGTCAATACAGGAAATTGGGCACATCCAAGGACTCTGACTGAGTACGCAGTCTCCTCTCAGGATGATCTTCCCAGGTTGTCCAATCTGGGGGGAGACAACAAGGCTAATTTAAACGGCTTAAAATGCAAGATTGTGACCATGTGCAGAGAATATTATAGTGCCTTGTAGAAGTCACAGAGCACAGAGCATTTAAGCAAGCGAGAAGTTGGGAGTATCAAGACGTCTAGAAGTTGTTGAGAGAAATGATCTGAGGTACTGGGGAGGAATTGGGGATGAAGTAGTGTTATCTTCTCTACAAGAGTTTTGGACTACTGAGAGCCACTCAGGAGTCATCTCATCTCACCTTATATCCCTGGAGGTTGCTAAGGCCTTAGATTTTGCCCTGAGTGATTTTCTTCGTAATTTCAGGGCACCTCCCATTTAATTGAGTATGTTGCCTGTCAGTACCACAAAAGTATGACAGCCCTCGAGATAGGAAGCAAAATGTCAGGAGATGTTGTCATTGTGCCCATGATACATCGGGGAGTCCTCTTTCGCTGCTCATCTTCAACTCTTCAACCTGATTTTGGAAAGGGCCTTGGATACCAGTTGAAATAGGGTTTGAACACCTTGACCAGAATGATGTGATGGTGGGGGATAGAAAGTATTTTGTCATAGGACAATTTCCCATCCCCACCCGATCAGTTATAAAGGTTCAGCGATACCTTGGTGTCAACTTCATGGGTGTGGGCACGATCGCTGCAAGCCTTGTGGACCTTGATGGTGCACTAGCTCGTGTTATCAAGGCACAGCAGAAGCTGCCTGTTCTTACTGGCAAACCCAACCTATGGGCCTTTGACAAGCTTACTGAAGGAAGGCTGCTTGAGTTGGATAGTGAAGTTTGCTCAGCAGTGTGCTCTAAAGCCTTACCAGTAAAGGAATGTGGGCTCGGTGGGCTCTCTTCCAGCCACCACCCCTTCTATACACCACCAGCGCCTACTCACCCAAGCTGCTACACACATCACTACTGACCATGACTTCGTTCGACAGCAGTTGTTGCGGTATGACCCAGCAACACCAAATGCTCCAGAACTCAGTACGCCTACTGAGTTGCTGCTGCACTGAATGATTCAGTGATTGGTAAACAACTTCTACTGTGCTCTGAATCCCCCATTTCCTTTTAGTGAATAGAATGGTCTTTAGATGGCGGGATAAACCTGGAATCCTCCCCAGTTATTGATTCAATTTTTTTCGTTTTATTAAAAAAGAAGAAGAAGAAGAAATAATGTGATGTTATTACAGACGGTAATGGCTCCTAGAATTGAGGTTAACAACAGCAATAAATTAATGAATATAATAAAATAAAATTAAAATTAAAAACTTGCAAATTATTTCACAATTTTTTAATATTTCTGTATAAAATCGCCATTCTAATCAGAACCCTTCTTTTGAAATTAAACCAAGTTTATAGTGTGCAAAGTGTGTGGGTGCATTATCTAAATACAAATGCATAGACGTAAACGCCTACTGAAAAGAAATTAATTTAATTAAATTAAACACCAACACTTAACTAGTCCCTCAGTATTTAACAAGAGCTGATGTAAAAGTACCATAGCGTATCAGAATAACCCCCCCCCCCCCCCCCCCCCCCAACTCACTCCCACTAGCTGAAAAATAATGAGATAAAATAACCACCTAGTTTCCCTAGTCCATCTTTAGGTGACAAAAGTTGTAATAAACTCAATTTCGTAAAATGATAACTCCATTGGAATTATATCAGTTGATACAATTATCGTCGTTTATAAGGCGATTTTAACTATGTTCCACGAGTTTTGATTTGCTCCCGTGTTCGAGATAATTTCCCCAGTCAAATTTCTAGCCCTTAGGGAGAGCGAACAGATGAAAATACAGCGATCCAGGTGGTTTCATTCGATTCTTTGTGATGAGATCGATAAATTACAGCCAAATAAATTAGGGACAGTTATTTAGAAAACTTTTGAGATATCGATTTTTTAATATTTCAGTTTTTAAACATTAAGGTTGTTCGAAATCGAAGAAAGGATTATTTTGTTGGATAGTACTTTTTAAACAAAATTAAATCCAGAAATTTCGAAGAATTGTCTAAGTAATATTAGAAATGGCAAAAAATGGTACTGCAACATGTTTCAAATTCAAAATTTTAGCAGACTTTGTCTTCTAAAAGTTTATCAACTATGAACTAGATCATTCACATGAGTTTCATGAAGTTGGGCTTGAAATGTAACTTAATGTAATTAAAAATTTTATGAAATTGATGAAAATTTCCTAAAAATTTAAAAAAAAAAAAAAGGGAGAGGGATTGTGCACAGAATATTATTTGAAGAAAGTTTTGTTAAACGAGTGCTCGAATAATTTTTTTTTTTTTTTTTCTAAATATAAAATAAAAAAATACTTGTACCTACCTACCTATAATGCGTAAAAGAACGCTCATATTACATGACTGGATCTTTTTTCAATTACTACCGATTTTCACTAAGAAATAAAACTCTCCTTTTCCTTGTTTTTCGTTAATACCTCATCTAGGTACTGATCTCCGTTCTCCTTAAAATATTATCTTCTGCATTTTGAAAGTTTTCAAATTGAAATAACTAATTAATTATTGTTTGAAATCCCATTCCAATTGCCTAGTCCATGTTTGGAACTTAGCCGCTCTCTTAGATAGAAAAAACGTCTGCCAAGATCTATGGGCACTAATCATTCTTCACTACTGTACCGAGGTCATATAGAATTAGTCGGTGATAAAATGCGACACGATTCTTTGCAGAAGTCTGAACTACACATTTATTCGCACACTATTGGAATAGTATCAGTTGTCCAATGGGAAGAAATTTATAAGTGGTTCTGCTTAATACCTGGGAATGTGATAAAAATGGCCGAAAGGTAACAATGTTTCATCTCAGACAATGACTTTTACGTTTGCGCAAGTTGCCGTTGCTGATTCAACAGATGAGATTATTTATAGAGAATGATCTTGTGTGCATCCTCTATCTGCCCTCATATTGCAGCTAGTTTGGGTGTTAATCGTGAGAACAGATGTTTCGTAGAACCTGTGATTGCTCAATGGTCATACGCCAGGATGAAATCTGTCATCGATGAAAATCATCGGAGCAATTCCAAAAAATCTCATTTGATTTGACCGGGTACATTCGGGGTCATGTCGCTTATAATGCAATTTTTACTGCATATGCAGTAACGATAGTTGAACCAATCGCAATGAAGTTCGTGAAGTCCGAATTTGGGCTATTAGTTCGTGAGAAATATACAAGTTTCGAAAAATTCAAGTTTGCTCATGCTCATTCAGAGAAAGATTCATCCACAGAATCCCTGAGAATTTCTTTAGAATCTAAGAATAATTTTGATATACTTTTGCCATGGACAAGAATTGACCACAGACAGATAGATACAGAGCCAAAACTATTTAGAAAGCCGAGGAAACCTAAAACAAGCGGAATGTTTGATGTCCAAATACAACTAAGTACCACATTGTTCAGCCTCTTGCACGAACACAAACGTACAAAGCTTCCCTGACTTTGCTCCTCATATTTCCTTGTAAGGAAGCAAAATAACATGGTGACCTGGTTAAAGCGCTAAAATAAACTCAAATTATATAATTTTTTATTTTCATCATTTACAACAAATATTTATGTATATGACTAATACATTTTGACATTTTATGTCTTTGCTATGGCACATAAACTAAAACGAGTTCCACTATCTGCTTTACAAGCAGATACCATGTTACATGGATATGTCTTTGATTGGGGATTTCATAACGGTTCTACTCGAGAGTTGTAAACAAATCCTTTAACTTTAAACAAATCCCTGGGCCGCATCCCGTCTAATTCCAACAAAACAACGGTTTACTTATAGAAATGTTGAAAATAACTGTGGAGAGAAGCCACTACAATGAGTTGTTGTTAACAGTCGACTGTTGTCAAGAGGATGAAAATGTTTCCTATGGAGTGGAGTGAATTATGCTATTGCTTTACGTTAAGAATTTTGTAACCGGCTTATTAAAATTGATTATAGTCCAATCAACTTAGTTTAGGAATGTAGCCAGGTACGTAAGGAGGGGGAAATTGGTAGCTTGAGATGTGAACATTTATCACATAAATCAAGCGCTTTCCAACGAGTGGCGAACGATTTCTGTGCGATGAAAACTGCGGAAGTTCCATTCCCATAGCAACGAATGGGTTGTACGTGAAAACCACTGAAGTTGTGACACAAATTTTGCGTCACGGAAATTTTTGATTGACCCCCCAGAGCAAAGACATATCCATGTCAAAAAATTTCATAATTTCTCCCTTGAGAGGGAAAAACATTAAATCATGTTTAATGTTTTTCCCTCGCAAGGGAGAAATTAGATATAGTTTTTTAAGGTCATGTACAAATCGTAAGGAGGGGTCAATATAAGTTTTCATATGTGACTTGCTGGAGACATTCGCCAACAGTGGAGTATGTATAGCATGCTACGAGAAGTAGGTAAAAAAATCATAATTTCTCCCTTGAGAGGGAAAAACATTAAATCATGTTTAATGTTTTTCCCTCGCAAGGGAGAAATTAGATATAGTTTTTTAAGGTCAAATTGGTAGAAATTACAGCTTCCTAGAGTGTAAAGCATAGAAATTAGCTCTAAGAGCCACTTGAGACATACGAAATTACAGCTTCCTAGAGTGAACATACGAAATTAAGAGCCACTCATCTGATCCGGACCCTGGGCATCACTTCCTAGAGTGTAAAGCATAGAAATTAGCTCTAATCCGGATCACGAAATTACAGCTTCCTAGAGTGTAAAGCGCATTTCGTCAATTAAATGTCCTAAAGAGGCCATACGAAATTACAGCTTCCTACAGTGTAAAGCATAAAAAATAGCTTTAAGAGCCACTCATCTGATCCGGACCCTGGGCATCGTCAAGTAAATGTCCTAAAGAGGCAACATGCGAAATTACAGCTTGCTAGAGTGTAAAGCATAAAAAATAGCTTTAAGGATCCGGACCCTGGGCATCGTCGTAAATGTCCTAAAGAGGCTACAACGCTTGCTATGTAAAGCATCCACTCATCTGATCCGAACCCTGGGCATCGTCAAGTAAATGTCCCAAAGAGGTTACACACGAAATTACAGCTTCCTAGAGCGTAATGCATAGAAATTAGCTTTAAGAGCCACTCATCTGATCCGGACCCTGGGCATCGTCAAGTAAATGTCCTAAAGAGGCTACATACGAAATTACAGCTTCCTAGAGTGTAAAGCATAAAAATTAGCTTTAAGAGCCACTCATCTGATCCGGACCCTGGGCATCGTCAAGTAAATGTCCTGAAGAGGCTACATACAAAATTACAGCTTCCTAGAGTGTAAAGTATAGAAATTACCTATTAAAATGATTTAACCACCGCTTCACAAATCAAACCGTTCTCGCAATATTCGGATCACCTGCTATGAATCAAATCATCGAAACACCAACTCAATGAAATCATCAGAAATTAACAAGCGGTTGCAATCATGTTCACAATATCAATTATTGAGAATGATCACCTGAGTGTACACAATTATTCAAATAACTATGCTCATAACTCAGCTTGTTGGCCACGCACTTCGCAGTAGTTAACATAATATGGTTGGATAAATCGAGAGCTTTCGAACGAATGGTCAACGAATTTTGTGGGATGAAAAACGACGAAGTACCATTTCCCTAGCAACGACTCGGTTGTAAGCGGAAATCATCAGAAAAAAAACGTTGCCATGTTTGCGTGTCGTGTCGGAATTCACAGAACGACCCCCAGCCCTGAAACATTAAAACGAAACGTCACGGAAAATTGAGTAAACTCACAGAAAATTGGTTATACTTTGATATTACCGATTTTTACAACTAGAGACTGATTTTTGAAATTTTTGAAAACGCATTTCTTATAGGAAATTTTACGCAACGGGCTATTTTGAAATTTTTGAGAAGATCATGCTGGCCAACGAACTTGAACTTTCGTTTTGTTCCTTAACATTTTAAAATTTGCTAGACACATACATATATACATATATACATATATACATACATACATACATACATAAAAAAATGAAATGGTTTTTTTCAAAAATTCACATTCTACAAATTTCGTCGTTCACGGAAAATAATTTGTCCCAAGTGGCCACAACGATGATTATGACCATCAGAAATGACGTTGATCCAAGCACAACTTCTGACAACTTCGATTTTTTCCCTAATGATCCCACGATTCTGAGATTTGGTATGTAGACCTGAGTGGCTCTAGAATCCAGTTTTTTCCCTAATGATCGAGATTTGGTATGTGGGCCCTTGAGGGACTTCTGAACACAACTGACGAAGATCAGCTCTTTGGTATGTAGCGATTTATCCAAACACAACTGACCGATTACCATTTTTTTCCCTAATGATCCCACGATTCTGAGATTTGGTATGTAGCCCCTTGAGGGACTTGACAGCTGTTAACTCCGCTTACAACCGAGTCGTTGCTAGGGAAATGGTACTTCGTCGTTTTTCATCCCACAAGATTCGATGACCATTCGTTCGAAAGCTCTCGATTTATCCAACCATATTACGTTAACTACTGCGAAGTGCGTGGCCAACAAGCTGAGTTATGAGCAAGGTTATTTGAATAATTGTGGACACTCAGGTGATCATTCTCAATAATTGATATTGTGAACATGATTGCCACCGCTTGTTAATTTCTGGTGATTTCATTGACCTGGTGTTTCGATGATTTGATTCATAGCAAGTGATCCAAAAATTGCAAGAACGGTTTGATTTGTGAAGCGGTGTTCAAATCATTTTAATAGGTAATTTCTATGCTTTACACTGTAGGAATCTGTAATTTCGTATGTAGCCTCTTTAGCACATTTACGTGACGATGCCCAGGGTCCGGATCAGCTGAGTGGCTCTTAGGGCTTGCATACGAGTCTGCAACACATACTTGTCTTCAACTAAAGACATAAAATGTCCCAATGTGTTGCAGACTCGTATGCAAGCGTTTCGTTTACAAGAACATCACATTTTACTTGAGTTGACGCAGCATGTATTATACAAATGACAGGTTGTGATGGTTACACGTATGATGCTATTTTGCAGCTTCTTCACTGTGATAAGTGATGAAACTGAGAAACTACCTCATTCTGCCGCATATCTTTACTATATGAAGCCCCGATTCACAAACTGTGCTGCAAGTTATCGCACAAAGGTTCATCATTTCAATGTTGAAATGCATCCCCCTTCTGTGCATCGCATAGGGTCGATTGATGGGCACGAATTATTTCTTCTGCGTATTTGACCAGTATCACGTACACTGCTATTACCGGTTTCTCTAATGCGATGCAATTTGGGGGGGCAAATATGATATATTATGATAAAGGCAAGAACAGGAAAGCGAAGGACGAACATTCGTGCATCCTGATGGTGAGCTTCTGCTGAACTACAGCTCGGTTCCTGCCTTTTGCACTTACCCAACCCATTACAAGCATTATCTACATTTCTCAGAATCACTATTTAACGCTGTAGAGTTCATACCACCACAAATAAATGCAGTTGTTGTGTGTACTGTCCATCAGTTTCATCGTTTTGATATACTGTACGTATATCATTGGAATTCACGGAGGGAAAATGATTACGAGGAGTTAGGCAGATACTAGCTAGGCGTACCTATATGTACTTGAATAATGACGGTTTAACGCGAGTTTGATGTTGAGGCGAATACATGCTTAGAATTCTGCAGCTTGGTAAGATAACGCTGATGGTTTATAAATATGCCTCGAGCGTAACCATAGAAGAGTGTTTAACCCATCAAGAAGTAACAAGAAACGTTGAGGAGCCAAAGGGAGAAGATAATAGCGTAAGGACTAAAGGGAGAGGCTGGGTAAGATGTTAAGTTGTCCCTTTTGTAATTAATAGTACCGACGGAGGGGTAGCAATATCTCAGAGTAACAGAGGAGCGTACAAGGAGTTTTGGCAAGCTCTTACCTCTACCTTGGTTCTGAGGCCACCTTACAAGGTTCTCCGCTTTATAATACATTACGGAGGCGGCGTGATGGGAAGGAACTTGTAGGTGGGGGTATATTTAATATGCAAATACGCTTCTCTGAGAAGGGGGTTTTACAAGACACCGCCCTTCCTCCGCAAGCCTGAAGATTATTCTGCGATGGGGTTGCTGAGAAGATGGAGAAGAGGGTAGAAGCTATTGTCTTCCTCCAAGATCCGCTAATGCGCCTTGGGACCACGTTAAGCAAACTATGTATTATACAACGGGGATAATATCTTGAGAGAGCTCCATCAAGGCGCTGCGCCTCCAGCTATGGGCGAGTCACAGGAATAACATGAGATCCGATATCAAACACTCCCCTCCAATATCTCATATAGCTGTGTAATCTCATTTCAACGAAACCGCAACTTCTCAGCAACTATTCTCTACTAAACTTCCGAATGAACCTAAACTATGTTGGCAGAAGCTCGACTTAAATAATTTCGTGCAATATATCTCATAGCGTGATATTATCCAAACTGTTAAACGTGATGATCTGCTTCCTAAGTTTCAAAACATTCGGTATGTGGGCATGAAGTAGACATACCCAAAGAAAGTTAATTTTGACTTCCAGCTGGACGGACTTATTGCAGACGCGTACAACTATAACATTCATCATTTCCTATAATTGCTACATAGTTGAAGCTAGCGGGTAAAATCATTACAAAAATGGTGTCACGCACCAAAGTCTAATTTAATTTAAGGAGTGTAAAAAATCGTAGTTTTGATTGAGGGACGGGGTGGAAGAAGTTTTATTATAATTTCATTCCCTTTTCATTTTTTGGACATAAACCTCTGCGAAGAACATTAATCCGCCTTGTGCCCATGGGCGGAGAAAACGTAAATCTAGGTCTGGTAGGGCATAGTTTACATTCTGGATCGCAGTTAAACTACACATTTCAAAAAGTTGTTAACAGTGTATACATGTTATTAGAGTACAAGAACAGGAAACAGTAGGACAATGGGAGTTGGTAACATATTGGGAAGTAATGCATGAATTTCAGAGACACCCCTATGTCTGGTTCGTATATTATTTCGATGACAATAGCGATCAGATCAAGATTTTTCTGGATTTACCTCTCCATTTGAGATATGTAATCTAACATGAATGTTCTGCGAGGCACTTTCCCCATTCCCCCATCAAAACCATTATGAAGTATAATCTTTTTTTCTTTCTTTTTTTCACATTGAAAAATTGATGAAAGAAAGATTTACGGAAATAAAATTTGAATTTGCTGATATAGAGAGTTCAAATAGGTACTTGAGACAAAATAGTAAAAGTATCGAACTAAGAAAGAATTTACAAATAGTTACTCACAAATTTTAAATAGTACAATTCACTCCATCCCCGCCCCCATCTTATCACTCCTCATCACGAGCTATCCGTAAACAAATGAAGTTCCATTTTTTTCGCAAATCGGAACAAAAAGATTTTAAAATAGAATAAAACAATAAGATTCAGAATAATGAAAATATAATGATTTTTGGGGCATCCCCCCTCCTCCCCCCCATTTTTAGTCTCGGTAATCAGATAAGAATAGTGAAAACATAACAATTCGTCAATATTACCCCCTTCATTCACCCCTTCGATGATGAAATTAGAAACTCCTTGAATATGCTCAACAAGAAAATACAACAACAAAATTATGAAAATCAGTTGACAATTTTTGCTTGGACAGGGCTTAAAAAATGGATTACCCCTTCCCGGCGCCTAATTAAATTTTTCGAGAGTCAACAACAACACACAGAGAGTCGACAACTAGACAGGAATCAGGATCGAACAAAAAATAATCATGAAAATCGGTTTACAATTGGTGTCAAGGCAATGTAGTCATAATTTGTCGAAAAAACGCGTTTTTTTTTTTTCGGAATTATCTCCGTTTACCTCCGCTTTCTACCACCCGCCACGAAATCAAATATTTCCGAGTTTGTTGCACAGCTAGACTAAAATTGGGGTTGTTGAGAACTGAAGTCCGGGCAGCGTCAACAAAATTTGTCTTTTTTAACACCCCTCAAAGGCAGAAGGGGCACGCCATTAAATCAAAACAGAAAAAACTAAATAAAAACGTGGGGAGGATATCCAGGCTTACGCCACGCCACGGATCAAGGGTATTGCCGAAGGAAGAGGACCTTATAAAGAGACCACCTGTTAAAGTAAGAGCCCCTGAGGATGCGGGTACCATGAATCACTCCTGGCAAGATGCCCAAATTGAGTAACTCAGTGGTGCCAAGACATGGTAGTGGCCATGACCTTGATGTTATCTGTCGCCACTCCCTTTAACTCAAATATCGCTTGCCACATGACATTTCTATCATACATATCCAGTATTACCCTGGACATCCAGGATTATGGCAGATCCTTCAGGCTTGACAGCAACAATATCTGATGGGTTTTTTGCCCCCTTCACACGCCATACAATACAGTCTCTCACTTTTGGCATCCTGAATGGCAAATCATCTGCTATTTGCTTGGCGACCGCATCATGACATAGAATGCATCCAGCGTAAGACCGGAGAAACTGCTGAACACATGATACAGGTTTTCAATTTTACCCTGACAGGCACTGTAAAGGGTGATCACCTCACCGAGGTGGCTAATATAGGAGCCCAGATGGCGCGAAAATGACGATAGCCACAGTCCCCAACACTCTCTGATGCCCATTCAACCCGTTGGAAAGAAATTGGGGATTCAGAGCACTGTCGGAGTTCTTTACCATCTACTACTTATTACAGTGGATGTAATCACTTGAAACACTAGGTGGAAAGCCTAGACAAGAGCCCTACCCTTATCTTCTCTGTTACCCTAATCTACCCTTAACTGGTTGGCCACGAAACCACACCTGGCTTGCTGCTCATGAAAGGTATTGAGGGTTATCTGGAAGCCCTCACTGGTTCCTGCAAGTAGGATGACATCATTGGTAAAACCCAATGCATTACCTCACCCTCGGGGGTGAGATCAAACCCTATTTCAGCCAGCAGCTTTCCCATGCCGTATTCACAACCAAGTTGAAGAGGACTGGTGATGGAGGATCCCCCTGGCCCAATGGCAACACCCCCGACATCACACCTTTTTCCCGAGGACCGGCACATCATCGTGGTTCATATAAGCAACGTACTCAATTAAATGAGCAGGTGCCCTGACTCTAGGAAGGCAATCAGTCAGGGCAAAATAGCTTAAAGTGCCAAAGGCCTTAGCGATGTCCAGAGTGGCAAGATGGAGCTGTCATTTCTTGATACAGGCCAGTGAAATGACAATTTGGTGAGACTGTAACGTTCTCCACAGTGACATCCACTGACCGAAACGTTCTCTGGATGTCACCTAAGACTCCAGTTCCTTGGAAGCAAGATGCCAGAATCTTTTGGAAGTGGCAAAAGGCTACTGACAGTATAGAAATCAGACCATAGCAGCACTGACTGAGTGACTAATCTACGCCTCCTTGGGAAAAAAAATGTCTGGGATTGGCCAACGGTTTCAGGGGTCTTCTTGACAGAAGCAACAGGTTGAGGGCGAACAACCTTACAGTCCTTTGTACTTTATTTCATCGTTGAGCGAAAATTCCATCAGGTCTAGCAGAAGTGGAGTTTTTGGCACAGAACTTAGGTACTCATCATGAAGCAACAGCGTGCACATAATGCTGAGCAAGTAACCCCTGATGGAAGCTGGGAGTATCATCAGCTCACCAGGGTTGTAGCTGGGAGTACTAATAAGTAGCTCCCAATATTCCACCAACTCCTGGAAAGGAGGCCAAACATTTTCATCCACAGCTCCTTCCAGTATCTCCACAGCAGCACAAGCCAGATGCTTCCACCATAGCGTCTGTACCCACTGATATTCCCGGCTTCTTGCGTATATAGCTGCACAGAGACCTTCACTAGTCACTATAGTAGAAGGAACCGCTCCCTGGTGCCACGCCACAGTCACTTCCTCAAGTTGTAGGTTTTTAGGTAGTTAGGTCTAATAAATAAAGGCTAATAGTAAAGGTTAATTAATAAAGATAGGCCACTTATCTGCGTGGAAGGGCTATCTAATATAGATTATGTGGAACCACGAAAAATTTAGTTTTAAGAACATTTCAGTACTAACAGATCTGTAGGATGTTTATTCTATACGTCCATGTTACAATATGTGAGGAAGTTATAGTGCCCACCCAACTTGGCATACGTTTTTTCTGTTGGAGATTACTTAAATTTAAATTTAAATCTTATAAAACTATGTGGATCCACAAAAAGTTTATTAGTACGAAAAAATAGGCCATTATTTATCTGCGTAGAAGGGCTATCCTTTCTATTATTCTTTTGAAGTGTCTTTTAAACGCGAGTGGTTCCTTCCTTCAAGAGGTTAAAATACGAAGTTCAGAGTATACCTACCAATGCATTTCTTTTGTCATTTCCCGCACATTCTCGCTGATTTCTCAGGGAAGACAGCATATTTCGGCAATTTTGACGCCACCATCCTGTTCTACAGGTCCAGAGACAGAATTTTGTCGCTGGCATACGAAGTGCTCTCGATCAAATTTTAATGTGGCAGCAGATAGAAGGTCGGGCACTCGGTAAAAAAAACGCGCATTAAAACGGGCTCCCAACCCCTCTCCCACCCTCTGGCCCATGGTTCGGGTGGGAATGAAAAATTTCAAAATCGCTTATTCCCCCTTTCAGAGAAATCCAAGAAGATCCCTCACTCGTAGACGTGCATAGGCGTTTGGCTATGAAGCTATAAATAGCTGGCAAATAGTTTCGCGAGGGAGTTAGACCTAGTATAGACGTGGGGTGAAGGCCCACGCTGCGAGCCGAAGGTCATTCAGTTTTTTTTCCGCGAGTCAAACGGTCTCGCGCAGTGTAGACGTGGTCCCCATAGTTGTGCGTGTGATGAGCAGCTTGGTTATTTTTTGTTATCGAAACTAAAGATGAATTTGAAACTCGTTCATATTAATTTTGCCACTGCTTTTCACCTAAAAATCAGTTTTCCTAAATCACTCATTAGAGCTCAGGACAGTAAATATTCGAGTGTCACCGTTTGAGTTCAAGGATTCAATTTCATTCGCGCTGTTTTACAATTTGTTGTACAAGTTTAATTTATTTTTCCCGATTCCCGCCAATACAAGTAGCGCCATCTAGTCTTACTATGAGTTTGTGTATGTGTGTTTAGAGGCGGGATTAAGCTAGAATGCTTGCATTGCACTTGCCAGTGTTGTATCACGTGACCGTTCATTCACTTTAAAAGAGAGTGACAGCAAATTTCGCACAATCTTGTTGGTCGACACACACACAATCAAGAAATTTCACAATAACAACGATTTTGTTCGTTATTGTTGACAATCGACATTTAAAGAGTGATTATTATCAACTAAGGATTTCATTAACGAGATATCGGTCCCACGCACTACAAACAGTCAAAATCATCGCAATAACGTTCCATTTCAAAATCCGGAGCATTATTATTTGCGGTCAATATATATTCCAGCTTTGGACCACGTTATCGCAGATCTGAACGAACGTTTACCTGAAGAAACATTAGAATGTTTTGGTCTTTCTGTATTTGTTCCTAAGAACATGAATGATTATAGGAGGATGTTGAAACAGCTATTTCGTTGAGTAAAACTTACAAATCTTTTCTCAACGTCCCCGAAGGCACTGAAACTTTGAAGATGCGCCATGAATATGAAGCCTGGGTACAAAAATGGAAGAGGGAAAAAAGTCGGGGTAACTTACTTCCAGCAACCGCAATCGAAGCATTGAACTTGCGCAATCAGGATCAATTTCCGCTGATTTGGAAAATGCTCCAACTTTTTTCAACTTTACCAGTGAGCAACGCCACGTCGGAACGTTCTTTTTCGACTCTTCGAAGATTAAAAACATGGTTAAGAACTAAGATGCTTAAAAGATATGAGCTAAAAATATCTTCCACCTCCTCCCCTCAAACGAATCGAAATCATCCAAATTATCATCCACTTGGTATTATTTTAAGAAATAATTTTGATTTCGTAAATACGATTAATGAATTAACATTATTTGGGATAAAATTAAGAAAGGTGGGTTTTAAGGCAAGGTTTGGAGTTTATTATTCTATAAAATAATTTTAATAGGGACATTTGTATCAAATATGGATTAAGTAGGATACTGCGGTTGACTCCATTTTTGATCTAGTTTCACTGAAAATAACCCTCCCAACTCATCATATTCACCTTCGACTTTCACACCAGAGAATAATCCCACCCCCATTCCACAGGAGGGTTAACTTCCCCTCCACAACACCGTTTTGTCTAACAAAGGTAGATACCTAATATTGACTGCTTCGGGGACAAAAGAAAAGGTGGATTTTTTTATTTTTGGATGGGGAGGGGGGATTGCCACACATTATATGTGACGTTAGCGAGACCCACTTTTTGTGTCTTTCTACGAAGATTTTGATAAAATATAATTTAAATTTCCCTGGTTTTATTTCAAGATTGTAATTAAGCACCTCACAGAACACACATTTACGTCTTCAGCAGCTTAAATCTCGCTGGAGATTTACAAAAATCTAGTAACTGAAAATTTATTCAACTCTCCTGGGCGACAAATTCGGTTCCTTGAATAAAATAGAATGAAGAAAGAAAATAATAAGCAAAAAATTATAAAAGTATCCTACTTCAGGAATGAGCCAGAGTTCAATTAAAACACATTAGCTTTTTTTCCAAGGGCTTTAAAATAGGTTTTTGGGTCATCAAATACTTTAAAGTCATATAATAAATACAATTTCAATCCATAATCACTAAATAGAATAAAAATCAGGTTTAATTGTTTCATTAATTGGCAGTGAGGAATGTGGTGGATTTAATGGTACCTCTCGATTATGAAAGTTCATAATTAACCTTCAATAAATCGCCAGCAGTAGGTATTTAAGTATTTGTGATCGGTACTTAAGCATCATTTCAATTTGCTATTATTTTTCACAATACGTAGTTATTGTATTTGCTCGTTATTTTATCACCTTTTTATACTTATAGCTTCGATGTAACTTGACAATACGATCATGATTTATAAATTAAATACAGTATTTTATGCCCGCCTGGGAACTAAACCGCTCTAGGTATTATGAATGATATTGGTAGTCTGCACTTCTAGCAAATGCTGGTCCGGCATGCCACAACTCATATTGTGCTACGCACGGGTGTTCAGGCCGATTCCTGCCCTTTCACCTTTATCTTATACCTACTTTATCAGTGAGGATTAGGACGTGCGTTTTGTTCGGATCGATTAGTGGGGATTCGTCAAGTGGGGGACCTTCCATCTCAATCAGTTCTCGTCTTCATGCGCTCTGAAGCAGAATCTACCTTCCTCTCTGGCCACGCAACGCACAACACGAGGTCGTCAGCATCCTCGCCGCGAATCGCCATCTTGGGTCTTCAGAATCCCGTATTTTCTATTAGATTCATCTATCCATTCCTGGAATCTCCAGCTAAGCATTCTGGAGGACCTCTCATCTTACCCTGATACCTCTTCATATGACTCCCACTGCCGTCGTCGTTCAGATGATCAGGCAGTCATTTGGGCAAATTTTGGGCAGGAAGTCAAGGTATGTAAGGGACCTTTCATTGACATCGGAGCGTGCTTCCATACTTCAAGCTGGAACCTGGATTTCATTAATTTTATTGATCGCCGACATCACCTCACAACAAAAGACTTTTCTTCAGACAGCTTGAATTTTAAGCAAATTTATTGTAATCGTTTTCTTTTCTTGTCAACCTTATTTTAGGACAAAGGAGCTCCTTCTAGGTTATTAATTACTTTCTTTTGTCACATTTGTTAATTTAAATCACCGAAGAATACATTTATTTTAACTAAAAGTTTGAGTCAGGATCAGATTATTTCATTGTCACCTTCCCATGCTCAAACAACGGGTGTACAAGCCAGTTCGTTGTAATAACTGTTGATGGAAATATTCTAAAATACCTAATGAAATCAAAACATTGAGAGGCATTGTGTAGTGTATGTGAGATTTGTAGGGGAGAAACGAATCCTCATTAAAAGCTTTGGCTCATCAGGGCGGCGCAGGTCTGAGGAATAATTCGTGAAAACCACCAGGGACCAAAAGGGCGGTAGTAATGATTTGTGTGGGAGAAGGAGGGCTGCAAAGAACCTCCCAGCGTAAGAAGGAGCGAGACGGGAAATCAAAAGGAAGAGAGACGGAGATAAAGAGAGAAGGAGAAATGAGAAAATGGAACGGGGTCGAAAACAACTTGGCGGAAACCCCTTCCTACGAGGGTTGCGACATGTGTCTCAAGAGTTGCTATGGAAGCCTGAGGATGTCGAGGGGAGGTTCAGGAGCTAAAGAGGAGAAAGAGGAACTCCAGCTTCAGCCGTCTCTTTCCTTCACGTCCCACGAAAGTGAGAGAGCGAGGGAGAGGGAAACATGGCGTCCCACGTCACATTGTCCAACAAACCGCCAAGTTATGGCATATTTTAATTAATCCTCTCCTCGCCCCCTCCCGTTCATCCTTCCACCATCTCGGCCCTTTTCACCTCTCGTCGTTCCTCCTCAACTTTCTCTCTCCCAACTCCGGGGAGCCTTACTCCAGAGGACCTCGTTTCCAGTCTGAAACCCTTTCCTCCCTCCCCCTCCCTCCACACTACTTCTCTTCACAACACAAAGTTTTAATTGAAGGGTATTCCAGGCTGGTGGATCATTTTATTAATTATTGTTGGAGCAACTCTCCGAGGGCTCTAAGTCCATCCTACGGAATTATTAATAAGAAAACTTTGGGAAGGGATCCCTTAAACCGGTCCTCGTCATTATTGGCTGAGGTTTTGTTCGCCAGCGTCCTTCTCCACCCTTAATATTTAGCCCACAAAATTCGGCCCAAAAAAGGGGATTCGACCACTGTTCTCAGGCGAAGAGAGGATTAGTGGTTGGACGGTCTTCCCCAACTCCTCAAAACGTGTTTTTCAGCTGAGTCAGGAAAAAAGGATAGTTTGCCAACAACCACAATTGCATTGGATTGCATCAGTCAACATGTCATGCGAACATCTCGTGCTTTCATCCACTGCAAACTAGAATCGTTCTCATAATTTTCTCTTCCCTCTTGGTTTATTATTTCCAATAATAAGCCTATGTGATAGTGTAGCAACAAATTTTTATAACCCCCCCTCAAACTTTGTCACTTTACGTTTCAAGGTGCGTAGAATCCAAATTTGAAATGTCCGTCCGCCGTTCGCCGTCCGGGCCATAAAAGGCCTAAGAATTTACATTAAAAAACCCGTTCTTTCGCACATAGACTCCATTTGGGGTCTAGTTGGTCCTAACGTTTAACCATCCCGATCGCTTTACTCGCATAGATGCTATGGGCCAAAAACAGGCGAAAAAGTGTCTTTTTCGAGCTTGAGTGTTAAACGTGTTAGACGCACGCCTGGCACGCTTGGGAGGGGGTCACGGTTGGTGGTGAGGGGGGGCGCCGTGGCACCTTGTGGTGGCTGGAGTGACCAGGGGCGTAGCAGAGGGGTGTAGGAGAATGGATATTTATGACTTTTACGTGTTATACCCATATAATACACGCGGCACCATGAGGTGGGTACAGTGTTCCTTCGAGGCATGAATATACGTTTTTTCTAGGTCATATTTGTGTGTTAATACCAATGCTTTTCCTACGCATATTTAATAACATATCCTCTCGACTTTTCTTACGTACTTAGATAATGATATTATTAAGGCAATAACTATTTGAATAGATAGAAGCTCAAATCGAGAAATATAAACATGCGTATATAAATATAGAAGTATAGGTTGTGGCAACTCGAAATAGAACACTCCGAGGAGTCTGGACGGGCCTTATGACGTACGCAAACCAACTATAACTACGATCAAACTCAATTGAAAAAATAATAAACCTTTGTGAAATAATTTGCAGCGTTTTTTCATAGTAAGTCGTGTAGTCAAGTCTTGGATTTGTTTAGGAAACTGGGGAAAGGATATAAGGGACACCTACGGCCGAACTACCCTCACTCATCCCTAACCATCTCCAGACTTTCTCAATAATCTTTTCCCAACCTCTAACAAATCTAAAAAGAACCTAACCAGCCCCTGTACAATTGCGATTCAATAAATATGCATTATCCCCCTGAAAAAATGCAGTTCCTACCTACTGGGGTTCGAACCTAGGAAAAAAAATCAAGAGTCCATCGCACAGACCATTGCTCCACGGAGCTGTTACTCTTATCAGTAGACTTTGCATTGAAAGCACTTGTGTGCTATAGGTGATAGCCATAATTCTCTCTTTACATGTACCTCGCAGAATATCAGGCAGAACATTTTGTAACAGAGGAATGCGTAGCAGGTAATCTATGACGAAGAAAAAAGATGAGTGTAAGTACTTTTTTTATTCATAGCCAGGAGCCCTCTTAAATCTGCAGCTACTGAGACTAAGTTGAGACTGGTTAGGGAATTCTGAGAAGTATGGAATACCTCGAAAGAAAATAAAAAAACACGGTTGTCTTGGAGCGGGTATTGAGGCACACTTTGAGCAACAGTCGGGGAGACCTCCTGCAAAAAGGGTGGCGAAAATGCCTTTGATTGGGCGCCAAAACCTGTCTTGGTTAAAGAAAAACGCTTATCAGTAAAAACCGCTTTGTGGGATTGGATAAGGAAGGAACACAAACGACAAGGGAAAACACGCAAGAGAAACAGAAATATAGGAAGCTGTTAATGATCACACCCTGCTACCGCAGGAATACAACCTTCCTCAATCTCTCTAGCACGAAAAAGAGACACTCAGTGAGAATGGTGGTTCTGCGTGGATACTTCAGGAAACATCTGAACGGAATCGGAGCGTCCACAGTGTGACCAGTGTGTAGATTATGCTGAAAGGAGAACACCCTGTACACGATGCCAGGCGGTTCATAATCTTTTCGGACGCTCAACTCAAAGGAGCTTGTAAGTAAGAAGTAAATAAAGTAAACCATTTCAGGTTGAGGCTTTTCGTCCAACTGCCTCGGGCATGGCGGGCGTCATCAGCAGTTCTCCGAATGGAGGATCAGAATCCGTTCTGGTGATTTTGCTTAAAGCTACTCATTGCGTCACCCATGATTCATGAGAAACGGTACATTTCAACGCCTAACCTACGACCCAAGAGAAGATAGTACTAGTAGACTTTCATATATAGCCCAACGTCGACCACGTGGGGTCCAGGTGGACCCCATGCGCACCTTTCCCCCCCTCCCTTATAGCCACTTTGCCCCTCACTGCCTGCTCCTCGAGTAGCTTCCTACTCAGTACTGCTCCAGAGGTTGGCGAGGTAGCAAAGGTCCTCCAGGATAGTGTACCTTTTGAATTCATTTCTGTTTGATGAAAATCGTTATTGGGGTCTGAGTAGACCCCACGTGGACTTCCGTGAAAAAAAAAAATTTCGGCACATTCACTCACATGTTTTGTCTTAATTTTCAATCGTTTGAGCATACATACGTAGTGGTTACTTAGTTCTCCTGTTTGCACCATGGAAAAAACTGGGAATGTGAATCAGTCGGTTTTTATCCATACTTGTAGACAGTGAAGTGGAGGACGAAATCTTGCCTAACGAGGACTCAGTGTCCGACGAGTTCTTTGTTGTGAAAACATGAAAAATACCAATCGCAATGTGACTGCAAACAATTGGTTCACGTCATACGTATTAGCGGAGGTGCTCACTAAATGTAAATTCACTTTCGTAGGCACCATGCAAAAAGGCAATATGAAAAGGCAATTTTCGAAAAAGTTCTGTGTTGGCTGAAGTTCCGTATTTTATTGAAAAACAATGGGCCTTCTTAGAGTTTATTTGCCTAAAAAGTTTACTAAAGTGTATATTTCGTTCTGATATAAATAAAAGACTTGAACGTTTTGCTTTTTATTCCTTTCTCCTGCGTTTTTGGTTTGCTTAGAAGAGGAAATTCTTTGGCCCATGTAATTTCGGAGCTACAAGCTGCAACTTTGCTACCATAGACACGATATTAGGAGACTATCCTCGTAGACACCTTAGAATTGATTGCATGATGTTTTGACGCTAGTCCCATGCAACAATAGGGCGGCACAGCCAGAAATGTGAGTGGGGTCCTGGTGGACCCCACGTGGGCGACTATTATTCTAGCTCCCACGTGGTCGACGCAGGGATAAGAAAAATCCTTAGTCGGATCGGGGTAGGGATTTGTTCCAGGTAGAACCAGGTAGGTAGGTCGAAAGCAGGGATATACTCCGAACAATGTAATGCTTCTAGGACCCTAATCGTAATAACAATAATAATAATAGGCGCTGGCAGTCCACAATGGCTAAGAGATATTACTTACATAGAATTCATCGTTGCAATAAACCGACTCTCGTCGTATCTGCTAAGTTATGCAACGGTGGCGTGGTGGGTACCAAATTGGATGCTGGGTGATCGGTTGGGCAATCCTTTCTCAATTGAAGGGTCGAGGCAATAAGTAGCTAAATCTTCAAACGACGGACATCTGACGACGTCGTCTGTGGCAATCGGACGAAAAGTCCCTACCTGGCCTGGTAGCTAAATTTACAATACTAGAAGCAAGTGGAAATTTCGAATTAGATGGACTAAAAATCGTTTACTAAACCTACTGCACATTTACAAAACTTCCCTATCTTTGACAAAGAAATATACAAAATGTACGTGGAGTGCAACGGCTGTATTACCTCCTCATCAAGTCACTTCCGAGCGCAGTGGTTTTCTCCAAAACCCCATAAAAAAGTAAAATTCAAATTTTTGGAAATTTTGAAAATTCGGCGACACCTCAACTTGTAACTTTTACTCATGAACAAGTAATCAACCAAAATACTAAAGTACTAATCAACCAAAATGCAAAAGCCTAACTGAAGTTCCCAAATCTGATATCGGTCGTTGTATGCTATCGTTAATGTATGCGCAAGAAAGTCAGAATATTATTTGGATCAGAAATAATCATTGGAATCAGACGCTATATAAAATGTCTATAAGATAAGTTTTAATTAATTTGAGAATTTCAAAAATAGCAATTGCCAATCTTCAGATTCCTTAAAACGGTAAAAAACCGTTCCAATTAAAAATCATCAAGATATCAGGAAACTTCCAATAAAAAAGGAAAAACAGTTTCCATGAATCCTGAATATCCTGAAAACTTTGGATTTTTCTTCTGATTTTTATTATTTTAAAACATTGTATCAGACACCCCAAAAATGCTCTCCAAGTTCTATCTCAAAAATTGTAGAGGAAGGGGGGGGGGGTGTTACTTTTTTTTACTGTGATGATATCTCATCAACAATTAATATTGATTGACATAGGGAAAAACGCAGCTTCAAAAATAATATTCTCATACAATACCAATAATGATCGTATTTCCAGGCAGCTTTACGAAATAACCTCATTTTTGTCCAATCCGGACCGTGGAGAATAGTACCTAATCGCTTCATCACGTGAGGCAGAGCCAAAAGCTCAAATGCGAAACTCTTCTAGCAAAGAGCAACGTCAGTAGAAGTGATTGAAATCTTCTATATCTGGTGGAGCTGACATGAATATTCCTCCAAAAGCCCGTCGTGCATCATGAATTTTTCTGACTGGTATTAGAAGTAATTAAACACTAAACCACTCCTAATTCGAAGGAACCAAGGACAAACTTGTAACTATTAAGTTATGTATCTTCGATTTTCGTCAGCTAAAATAGCGAAATTCACCAAGTCAGGTACTCCCAAGGAAATAGTGCCCCGTAAAGTCCTTTCCCCTGCAACCACACACTTGAACCTCACAAGAAGGAAACTAGACATTCTGTAGAAGCTGTAATTTAATTTTCAACCCCTTAGTTCTTGTCTTCATTGAAAAACAAGAGATTCTAAAATTGAAAATTTTCAAATTCGATTTTTTTCAAAATCATGTTCTCAGGCTTAGTGAAGGTCACTTGTAAGCCAAGACATATATAGGTAATGATAGACAATAAACAGCAATATATTACAGAAAAGACTCATCATGTTGAGTAGGGAGGATTACTGTGCTAGGTGGAGGTTTCTACGGTCTTCCATGAGAATTTGATGAGGTAAACAAAATACAGGGGTTCATTCAGCAGCCAAACGGTGCTGCGATGACCCTTAAAATTAACCAAATCTGTAATCCTCATCAGGAATAACAATAAATTTGAAGCACCTAATTAAACCAGGGGAGTGAGGGGGAAATGAACTCAGAAAATTAAGATCGGGCATCTTTAACTGCAACGCCAGGGCCGGAACTGCGGAAGAAGGGTGCGTTAAATCTTTAGTGGAGCCATTAGGATGAGCTATTGGGAAAGCCGTATTAGGTCGGCCATTACTTGGTACAAGATTTCCTACACTTCTGCCCTTATAGTACCAACTAAGAGATATTTATTCAATGAAAAGGGCCCCCTCTCCTCCTCTTTAGATTACAGAGCTAATTAACGACTTTCTCCTTCCCATCCCGACCCCACGAAGGATGTTCCACAGATTTTAATGGGACCAAGAGTTTCGGGTTAGTTTTGACTAATATCCCTGGGCCTCCCCTTTCCGAGCCGCCAGTTTCAGCGCAGTTTCCCCGGTTAATACCGAAGTGCGCTCCTCTCTGCTCGAGGCTTCCGAAGTTGCGGAATCCCAAGAATCCATTTGGGGCGTTTCTGAGGCGGAGGATATGAACACTAAAATTCGACTTCGAATGCTCCCGGACTTGCCCATAGAAAACGGAGCGAAGGAAGCTGCGAGAGTGTGATGAGTGGTAGGGGAGGCAAAAACTTTTGATGAATGGGGAGCTTCGGCCCACAGCAACGACCTCCTTTACGGGAAACAAAAGCACCACATACCACCACAATCTTCTGATATCTAACTTCATCTACATGTAAATCATTAAGTATCTGCGTTCTATCTAACTTCATCTACATGTTGAAAACAATGACTATTTCCAAGCAGGATGCATTTTTCAAACTTCAGTACTCCTGCGGAATTTTGAATTTCGTTTTTAGCTCTTCCTGAATAATCATGTTTTTTAATAAAGAGGATAACCTCTCGATGTGTGGACGATTAACCTATACGTTTCAACTCTATAAATACATTCCCAAGCCCCTATTCAATATTTTCCTGTGTTCCGGCCTCAGGCGCTACAAAATCTGTTCATGGTTTGAAATTATACAAGAAAATTTCCATTCATTGCGTACAGAATTAATACAAAAGACAAATAATGTTGAAGAAGAATCGTTTGCCAGTTAGTGGCCGAAAAATTTCATGATCGTGAACGATTAGCTCCCAGTCTAATAACACTAATCACTCTTTAATCGAATAATTTTGTTTATCATGTTTCATCCACTTTTCCTGGTTTTTGATGCAAATTTGTGATCAGTCTGAAAAACCATTCGATTAAAAAAATTTCTAAACCCTTAACTTCATAATCTTAGGATGGGTCTCGGGCAATAGTGGTGGGTAGGTTGTAGGCTGTACCTACTATTTATGTATATAGTAGGTACATCCCCATATGCATACAATTTATGCGGGAATCAGGGTTATATGTGGAAGGACAGTCATTAGGTACATATTTCAGATTTAATTTGCAACCCTCAAATAATAGGAACTTTAATATCGGTAGTTACATCAATATAATAGATGTAGAGATGAATAGTTCAAATTCGCTTAGAAATGAATTTAAACACTATTAAACAGTCTTATACACATTGGAAAACACATCTTCTGTCAGACTAGATAGTATACTACAGTCCTTATTCTAGCCATTTTTCTTAGCGTCGTTCACGAACTGGAGAGGTCACCCAATGCTCGATCTCCAGAGAGCTTAATAAATTGCAAAATTACATGAGCATATATAGGTGGTATATTATATTAATGGTGAATCACCTGAGAAACGGTAGGTACATCCTAGAAGGAATAAGGAATAAGGTAGAATAAGGAATAAGTAATATACTTATTCCTTAAAAGGAAAAGTAATAAGGAATATACTTATTCCTTATTCGACTTATAACCACTTTCTTGCTTTTGTTTTGCAACAGGATATATTTTTTCTATGCGGTTTTTACGGTAGTTCTACTACTTACCGAAATTTACTTCCAACTAAAAGCTATTTTTTCTAACATTTTCGTCGAGATATCCCCTAAAGATTCTGAGAATTAATGTTTAAAAAAGGTTCCAGTCATGCAGCAAGATTGCAAGAGTGAATTTTCGTAAAGTATCGTATACCTATATATTCAAGTCGAATCGTTTTGACATTTGAACACTTTGAGTGCAATTGAATTTTTAACCGTCAATCTTATGGCAAAAAAAAACTTGTTCTAAGTAAATAATATTCTGCAATACAAAAAAAAGTTGTTTTTATTTTAAATTGCGATTTTTTGGCACTCATATTGATGAAATACAAGTTAATTTTCCAGTAAAATTTTGTATATAATTTTTTTTCTTCTAGTTCTTAGTTAATAAATACTTTTTTGAGTAATATTTCGCAGAAAATAAATAAAAATAATAATATTTCCAACAATTTTTAGCAATTTTTGCCGTTTTTAGTGATTTTTTAGCACATTTTTTGAAATTGGACCAATTTTTTGTGCTCAAAAGTGCTGAGCTTTCTTTAGTAATGTTTGATTTTTTGGCGAAAACGGATTTTTCTAATCTCAATCCTAAGAACACTTATCGTCTGGAGTAACACGAACAGTATATAAATATTATGTGGCACTCCAGACGACCGTTTTAGTTCCAGGAATCGTTTAAGAATGCCTCAAAATTGTATACTTATATTTTACTTTTTTTTATTTTTAAATGTTGGGAACCATCGCAATAGCTTCGTCTGCTATAAAAATTTGCTAATTAACATTTTATTATGGGAAAATATTTATACACGTACTATCCTTAACTGGATTCGTCTCTGTCTTGAATGAATTTTGAATTAACTTCGATGGCTATTAAAACTCGACAATATACCTATCTATATTATTATAAGCCTTTGAAAATCTATATAGACTAGGAAACCAGTAATGTTTTAGATTATTTTACGAGTGACAGATGATACGTACCTGAGTGGTGTTGTAGGTATTATATTGTTCTATGAATAAATGAAACCATGTTATCGTACACAAAACTGGATCATGACGAAGTTGAGGTGGCTCCAAGAAGGATGTCTTCATCCAATAGTGTTGATCTGTTGAAAAAAGAAGGAACGGGGTACTGGAGTCGAATGATTGGAGGAAGTCTCTCAGATCATAAGTAAGGAGAGGTACCTAGTTTTGATTTCGACAGTAATTTCCGTTTCAGATCAGTCCATCTAAATATTATCGTAAAATAAGTTGATGATTTTGGAACAGAATGGACCATGCGTCATGAGGGGGCTGTGTGAGCCAGAAGAGTTCTTGTGCATTAAATTATATTTTGAGGCGCTGAAGTGATTCGTATATATGACACTTTTGCTCACGCCTCAAAAGTGAGTGAACATTGAACATCCGAAATCAGCTCTTGCAGTAAAATAGTGGGAAGTTTAGGTCACATTTCTGATTTAAATATTCTTCTGTAAAACGGTGTTACAAAGCCGGAGTTCCTCTATATGAATTCCATACAAATGATGAAACATTAAGTTTAGGTATATGTGTACAACAATAATTTATGTTGTGAAATCAGTTAGGTCTTTTTAAATTTTTTTTTTTTTTTTTTTTTTTTTTTGTGAGGCCTTATAAAATGTAATGCATCTCAATGGCATCATAGGTATAAGTAGGTACATAATAAATCGGGACGACCATCACCATGATACGACGATCCTCGGATGCTGCATTTTGAAAAGTTTTTTCGTTTCACTTAAATTAATTTAATGGTATCTGGGTCTGACGAGACGTCTGGGAGAGGGCGGTTGAAAGCTGTCGATGACAAGTGGATGGAGTGATATTCGCGTCGGATATGGTAGCTGCTAAGAGAGCTTATCCAGGTAAAATTAAGGAGTTTCGAAGTTCAAATCATTGTACCTGTATTGATTTGTTTCTAACTACCTAGTGGCGGTGCGTGGACTATGTTTTCGTAACATGTTATTTTGTTGTTGCCCAAGTCGTTTGAATTCGAATTTTAAGCACGTTCTCCTAATTTCGACTGCTTGCTTATGTCAGATCAGCATCTTATACATGAAGATTCGGTTTTGCGAGTATACAGCATTTTCAAATTAATTAATTTTTTTTTTTTTATTTTTTTTTTTTTTTTTCCAAAATGAATTCGTCTTTTTTCAAAATGGATTCGTCCTTTTACAAAATGAGTTCGTCCTTTTCCAAAACGAATTCGTCCTACACAAAAAGAGGGACCAAATCTTGAAGGCGACCATAAAATTATATGCAGATACCTTTTATCGAAGAATAATAATTTATTGCATTGATTTGCATTGTTAATAAAGGTATGATAGAAGAAATGTACCACGTTTACAAGGAACTGATACAGGAATTAGCAAAAGGTTTGCAAGAAATTCATACAAAGACATGAATTTTAGATTTTTGGTTTATTATTTTCAATAATGAACCTTTGTAATCGACCAGGAAAAGAAAAGAAAAAAGGAACCTCTTCAAAAGTTGTTGGTTTACGTTTCAAGATGCATAGAATCTTTAAAAATTAAAATAAAAAAAATCCGCCCGTCCACCGTCCGCTGTAAAAAATACTGAACGCCCGTCCACCGTGTGTGGGTGCGTGTGTGTGTTGTTTACTCTATGCAATAAGTGCTCAACGTGCCTAAAGAAGTTTTTACTTCAAAAATGTCTCGACAACTCAAAAAACAGATAGGTACGAGGAATATCCCTTCAAACCAAAGTTTCGTTTCTACCCTAAGGTACTTGAAGTGGCTTACCTGATCGGGGAATTCGCTGTACATATTGTAATAGTGATGAATACAAATCGATGTAAGATTCGATTAAATCAACTTTTGCCTTTCTCCAAAACTACTGAACTAAAGTTTAAGAAATTTGGCTGACAAATCATAAATTGGCAGGAGATGTGCCAGTAACATCAGCATCAATTTTGATCAATCATAAAGGTAGTAATCGAGGGCTGAAATATTGAAAAGTCGAGATCACGAAAACTTTTAAGGTAACGCTCGTGTAAAGAAAGTTTAGGTGTGTTATTTAATTGTATTCATTTCTTTTCAGTAGGCGTCTACACCTATGCAAGCACATTAAATACATGCCTGATGATTCGTTTAATAATATAGACAGGTGTTCTGCGTAGAAGAGATATGCAATACAGAAATAATAAACATCCGTGTAATACTTTGCACCGTTTTTTCTTTTTTCCCAAACGCAGATGTAGCCCCGATGCTGCTCCAGGCATGAGGGAAAGCGTATACATTAAAAAGTTAGTGCCTACAGTAATTTGTATCTGATGTGCGTAGATGGTAGGAGAAACCGCCTTTACTAAGATACCTACCTTCAAGATTCGGTTCCTCTTTATGAAGGACAAATTCATTTTGTAAAAGAACAAATTCGTTTTTGTAAAAAGACGAATTCAATTTGAAAATGCTATACATATGGGCTGTACAGCAGAGACCTTAATTGGGAACATCGGTTCTTGAGTCGCTTGATCAGGTCAGAAACAAGCTGATGGTATGTGGTACGGGTCCAAAATGACTCCAAGATAACGGTACGCCATGGTGATTGGAAACTCAAACTCGCAATCATAAGTGTACATATCCCTATTACATATTCCTATTTTCATATAAGTTTACATTAATAATGTATTTATTAGAGTTGTGGGGGGTTGCATTCCCGCCAATTTTCACGCACCTGTAACTTGCAACTTCATGGAAGTTTAGTATGTAACATAGCCCAATGCTAAATGTCACCAGTCAAGTAAAAATAAGGCAATTACAATTATTTATATATTTAAATAATTAATGGCGATATTAGCGATCGATTTATCTTGCACATATTTAACCATTTAAATTTCCTTATGTGTAAACAGATTGTCGAAAACGATCGAAGTGAGTAAAGAAAGAATTGTGGAGAAAATACAAGCAGATTATCCCAACTTCATTGCTAAACTTCTCCTGCAGTCACTTTGCAGGCTCCAGGAAACTCACGTACGTTCAAAACTTATTTCTATCTCGGAAATTTTGTTAAAACAAGCCTAGTTAAAACAAAGCTTTACAAAAATATAGGTAATGTCATCGATTTCTAAACTACAAAAATTCATGGTTTCAGATGGCAAAAAGCTTGTAGCATATTAATTTCACTTTCGCACTTCATTATTCATTAACACTTGAGACGCTGTTGAATATATACTTGCAGGCTTCATAGAATACTGTTGATGTTTCCAAGATGATGAGATGGCGAATTGGTTGAGGAAAAATGAGTTGTGACTCATCAATTTGAAATAATAAGCTGTTGTTTGTACTTAAATTTGAAAATCTTTGGTTTCTCCTTTTAATAGTACTTAAATCTGTGTGTAATCATCTACAGTGTTTTCTACTTCCCAAAAGTGTTTACATGCAACCTTCTACTATTAGGTACTTAGATGCTGTAGTGGTAAAGAAATTACAATTTATTCACTTAATTGGCAGCCTATTGTAGGCACCTGTATGGTACATAATGGCTAGTGACAGCGGCAGACCAACATAGATGATACAAGGAGTCAGCTCCAAGACTGTCGCCGTGGAGATGGCGTAGTCTTATAACAATTACTTACAGTAACAGCAGACTACCTACATTACAATGTTGACTCGGAAGTAGAACTGCCGCTTGTACGAGTATGAATTGTAAAATACCGAAGGAACTGTGCAGGTATTGATGTACGTACGAGACCGCGATATTGGGATCATGAAGACTCTGGTGATCCCATGGGCGGAGGAAGAGTACAAGGCTCGCACTGGGGCCCCCGTCAGGTTAAGAATCGACCACCACTTCAGGCTCAACGACCTGTTCAAAGGCCGAGTCGTCATCTCCAACTCCGACCGAACACTCTGGGTCGACAACGATGCCGTCGCAAAGGTGGATGACATCGCGAAAAACGTCTTGGACCGCCGAAACATCGTGGACACGGACAAAAAGACCCTAACCTACATGAAGAGGTGAACAGCGTCAACCCCGAACAATGAATCCCAGTAACCATACCAACTTAATTGATTCGTTGTATTACGGAACAACACGATTTATTGCAATGTGCTAACTCAATTGCCTATTTAAATGATATAATCACGAAGTTACTATCGTCTGGAATGACACACAAGGCTGCATGTGTCACACAGCTAACGCCTGATGTTTAACCCTGGAGGATCGTATCCGCCCAAAACATTCGAATGTGCCTTTTCCGATTGATGAAGCATTCTTTTATTCTCTCCTGGCCTCATCTTTTCTTAAACTTGTATGCCAAAACAATCGTTAAATGTTGCAACATGTATGGCGGGCGTGGTGGCTCACAGGCAGATCTTCCGTTCTTCAAACCACCAATGATCTATGGTTGTTGACACGCAGGTTAAGTTGCGTCTCGGCTTTTCCAACATAAAATGCCTGTGAGCAGCCATGCCGCCACGCATAATGCAATATTTAACGATTTTTTTTGGATAAAAGTTTAAAAAAAGATGACTCCAGGAGAGAATAAAAGAATACTTCATCAATCGGAAAAGGCAATTTTGAATGTTTTGGGCGCTTACGATCCTTATAACAACGAGAGGTGTTGAAAGAGAGAAGTTTCCCTTCAAAGGTGAGAGGCGATTAACCTCCTTCAACCAGAGGTTATCCTGAAAGCTGGTAGTCAGGTAACATACCCTTAGATGTAACATTTGGGAGAATCGAGAAGGAGGAACTACTCCTATCCATCACACTCCCCGGGCTTTCATAAAGCAGGGGGGTGGGGGTGGGTTGAAGGTGGGCTCCAAATAGGCAAGGCTGGGGTTTTAGTTGTATTAGTTTTTAGTTTTTTAGTTTAGGGGGTTAATGCCCATTTTGCCAATTGGTTGGGGGGGGGCATACAATAATAGAAGGGCTGGGTGGGGGCGGGGGGTGGCTCGAAACCGAGCTCTGCTAACATGTAACAACGAGAGGTGGTGGAAAGAGAGAGTTCCTCCTTCAAAGGTTCTTGCAAATGTTAGGTACATCTAAGGGGATCTTACCTGGACTACCAGCGTTCAGGATAACCTCTGGGTGTAGCAGGTTAAATCGCCTCTCATCTTTGAACGAGGAACTACTCTCTTTCATCACCTCTCGTTGTTACATCCTCCAGGTTAAACATCAGGCGTTAGCTGGGTAACCATCTTCTCCAAGACAAACGTCTCTCTGCATAATATCAACATCGAAATTCCCCCAAAAACTTATATAATTCCTTATATTTTGAAAAAGGCAAATAAGCTGAAATATAAAAAATAGTTTGCAGAGTAACTTATTTTTTCTAAAATTTGTGTTAATTATACATACTCTTGTAGAGCCGCTTTATTAAATTGAATTATACATATATATAAAAGTGCCAACTTCAGGAACCGTTTGAGAATGCCTCACAAAGGATTTTCTTGAGGGAATTTTTAAAAATTTATTTCAACATTTTTTGAGCCGTTGCAATAGCTTCATTTTCTACGAAAATTCGTTGAAACGGCATAACTATGAATCAAACATCTGTTTTAGCGAATTTTTGAAGAAAATTAAGCTGTTGATCTCGCCTCAAAATTTGTAGAATGTGAATTTTTGAAAACATTTTATGCAGAAATCCGTTTCAGGCTATTCTGAATCATATTCTGAAGTTTAACGCATTTTTTTATGTATGTATGTATATATGCATGTATGTATGTATATATGTATGTAATATAGAGAGCGAGAGCGGCCCAGGTATGCTTCTGAGTATTTGCAGCTAATGGCAGCAGAAGAGGCAGAAACAGTGCGCAATGGGGTACGCAATATTAATGTATTCTTGCAAGCTCGTTTTCCCATGCGCACACTCTCTGCCCTTCTATCCCTTTGCCTGAGGTCCCACTATAAGCAGCTTGTCCAGGATACTATCCTGGCTAATAGCCCTCTCCCGCATCTCCAACAGGCGTGGGACAGCTGCTCGCTGTTCAGCAATCCTCCCCTGGGACCTCTGGTCTTCTTCAAGATCTGAAGACCGAAGTGCTGAGGCTCAGGGAGCAGGTAGGCAACATCATTGGTTATGAGAGTGCCTACCTGCAGGGTCTGGCGAGGCGGGCTGTTGAGGGGCCAAATAGCTTGGAGGACGAAGTCGCGGCCTATGTGCAGAGGATCTTCCCGCAGGTTGAGGAAGCGACCGTGGCGAGGCACCAGGGAGGAGTTCCTCCTAATGTGGTGCCTCGTGGAGGTCGCAGAGCAGCCAAGCAAGCAAGAAGGCGGGAATACCAGCGTGTCCAGAGATTGTGGAGGAAGCATCCGGCTCGTGCAGCTGCAGAGGTACTGGAGGGAGCTGGGGATGAACAAGTCATGCCCCCTCTCCAGGAGTTTGTGGATTACTGGGAACCACTTATGAGTGCTCCCAGCCACAACCCTGGTGAGCCAGTGGTACCCCCAGCTTCCACCAGGGATTCCTTGCGCAGCATCATGTGCACACCGGTGCTTCATGACGAGGCACATAAGTGCCGTGTCAAAAACTCCACTTCTGCTGGACCTGATGGTATTTCCGCCCGACGCTGGAATAAAGCTCCAAAGAATGTTAGGCTGCTCATCCTCAACCTGTTGCTACTATCTGGAAGACCCCCGAAAGCGTTGACCCGTGCCCGGACAATTTTCATCCCAAAGAAAGGGGGAAGTGGGCCTGGAGGCTACCGTCCGATTTCTATTTCGTCGGTGGTCTTCCGCCACTTCCAAAAGGTTCTGGCATCTCGCCTCCGAGTGGCTGGTGTCATAGGTGATGTCCAGAGAGCATTTCGGCCAGCGGATGGCACAGCGGAGAATCTACCAGTTCTCCAAACTGTCATTTCGCTGGCCGGCAACTAGAAACGGCAGCTCCATCTTGCCGCTCTGGACGTCGCTAAGGCCTTTAACACAGTTAGCCACTTTACCCTGATCGATTGTCTTCGTGGTGTCGGGGCTCCTGCTCGTTTGATTGAGTATGTTGCCTGCCTGTACCACGAAGGCGTGACGGTCTTCGAGGCACGAGGTGAGATGTCAGGGGATGTTGTTATTGGGCGCGGGGTACGCCAGGGGGATCCTCTGTCGCCACTCCTCTTTAACCTGGTCGTGGATACGGCCTTGGGTAAGCTGCCAGCTGAAATAGGGTTTGATCTCGCCCCTGGGGTGCGAGTAGGTGCATTGGCTTTTGCTGATGATGTCATCCTACTCGCAGAAACCCGTGAGGGCTTGCAGATCTCCCTCAACGCATTTGCTGAGCAGCTAGCCAGGTGTGGTTTGGTGGTAAACCCAGCTAAGTGTGGGTCGGTCTCCTTGGTCCCGTCCGGTCACCAGCATAAGGTGAAGGTGGTGGATGAGGAGTGTTTTGTCTTAGGACAAACTTCCATCCCTGCCCGATCCGTGCTGGAGGTCTGGCGGTACCTTGGAGTCGACTTCATGGGTGTTGCAACCATTGCCGCAAGCCGTGTGGACCTTAGTGGAGCATTAGCTCGTGTCACTAAGGCTCCATTGAAGCCACAGCAGAAGCTGCGCCTCCTTCGCACGTACTTACTGCCAAAGCTAACCTATGGGTTAGTCTTTTTCAGGCTTACTGCGGGGAGGCTGCTTGAGTTAGATCGTGAAGTTCGCTCTGCTGTGCGCTCTTGGCTAGGCTTTCCACCTGGTGTCCCAAGTGCTTTCATCCACGCACCGGTCAAGGCCGGTGGGCTCGGTATTGTCTCTCTTTCTGCCAGCATCCCATCATTACGCCGCCAGCGCCTGCTTGCCCTTAGGGGCTCGAGCTGGGAGGTCGCCCGCACTGCTGCTGACCTGGACTTTGTCCGGCAGCAGTTGTTGTGGTGCGATCGAGCAACACCAACTGCTCCAAAACCCAGCTCATCTGCTGAGTTCACTGCTGCATTGCATGAATCAGTAGATGGTAAACAACTCCGACAGTGCTCTGAATCCTCATTTTCTTCCCAGTGGGTGAAATGGGCATCAGAGGGCATCGGGGCCCGCGACTATCGCCATTTTCATGCCATCCGGGTGGCTACACTAGCCACCTCGGTGAGGTGTTCGAGGAGTAGTCGTGGGACAGTTGACACCCTTTGCCGTGCCTGCCGGGGTAAAAATGAGAATCTATATCATGTGGTGCAGCAGTGTCCTCGTACTCACGGTGGCCGCATTTTACGTCACGATGCGGTTGCCAAGCAGATAGCAGGTGCTTTGTCATCTAGCGGTTGGGATGTCGAAAGGGAGAGACTATACCACATGCCGAGTGACCGGGGCAAGAAGCCAGATATTGTTGCGATCAAGCCCGTTGGGTCTGCCATAATCCTGGATGTCCAGGTTGTCAGTGGCAGCGTGGACATGGAGCAGACCTGGCGGGCTAAGAAAAGTAAATATGACAGAAATGATCTGCGCCAAGCGATATCTGAGATAAAAAGAGTGGCACCTAATAACATCAAGGTCATGGCCGCGACCGTGTCATGGCACGGGGTGTGGTGCGGGAAAAGCGCCACAGAGTTACTCGAGTTGGGCATCTCGGCAGGAGTACTCCGTGGTATCACCACCCGCGTCCTGAGGGGTTCTTACTTGAACTGGTGGTCATTTTATAGGGGCACATCCTTTCATCCCATTCTTCCTCCTCGTCCTACAACTTCCCTTATCCCTAGAGCCGGCGTCGGGTAAACCTGGGTGTCCTCCCCACTTTTTTTATTTTATTTGTTTATTTTTCAATTTAATGGCGTGCCCCCTCCGTCTTTGAGGGGAGATTTCTTAAAAAAAAAAAAAAAAAAAAAAAAAAAAAAAAAAAAAAAAAAAAAAAAAAAAAAAAAAAAAAAAAAAAAAAAAATGTATACATGTATGTGTCATTCCATACGATAACTGTCCGTAGAATTGTGCTAGAAACTTCAAACAAATTTTAAAATGTTAAGGACACAAAACGAAAGTTCAAGTTCGTTGGCCAGCATGATCGGATTACATCTTCGGGTTGAAATTTTCAAAAATGTAGTCAAAATTTTCAAAATAGCCTGTTTTTTGCGATTTGTTGTGCGAAATAATTTTTTCAGCATACTAACATGTGGTATATTCGGAATCAGCGTAAAATTTCCTACAATAATATGTATCAAGTTTTCAAAAATTTCAAAGTTGAAAAATCAGTCAAAAATCGAAATAATGCCGTTCGCTAGATGTAAAAATCGGTAATATTTGCATCAAACATTGTCCAAATTCAGATTGAACTACTCTTATGGAAGTATCCCTGTATAACCAATCCTAGAACCATTCTGTTTAAAACTTAGGTAGGATTTAATGCTAGTATTAAATATTTTCAATTTCTTTCATGTTGCTATGGAAAAGCCAAGTGACACTTCCCCATGATTTAGGCTGTCAATAGATGCACAGAGACTACAGTTTGTCTGTCAATTTCTTGCTGTAGGATACTAGATTCGAATGCAACTGTATGCAACGGTATGTTATTTTATTTCTTGTCAAGATTTGATGATGTTATGATAGGATACTGTTAAGATTTCAACTGCCTTCAATACTGACCACATTGGACATCGAAATCTATGAATATTTACCTACATTTGTCTTTAAATCTACAAGATTAGTTTAATAATAATAAAGTATGAGTACCTCCTAATTATTTTTAATAATTTGATTCCATGTTTGTCTATCAAAATCATAAACTAAAATTTCACTACACGATCAATAGCGACTGAAATGTCGAAGATTTCTTCAAAAATTCGCTCATGGGGTCATGCTGCATGACTGGACTTTTTAACTTCAGAACTCAATTTAGAACCCTTTTTTCCATGAAATGGGCAGATAACAATAATTTATTTTCACTCAAAATGCTCAAATTTCAAAACAGCGTAACATACTATAATTCGATAATAAATTTACGACAATTCGCTCATTTGATCGTGCTGCATGACTGCAACTTCTCTGGGTTTTGGATGTTTTTTATGATTTTTATTTGTCTAAAACTTACTATCCAGGAAACCCCGAAAACGCTCTCGAAGTATCATTGTGACACCTCAAAAATTGTGGGAAATTTTCAGGGGGAAGGGGGGTTACTTTTGAGTCACCCCATAGATGTGTCATTCCAGACAACATCTTACTAACAACAATACCATTAAATGCTTTTTTATGGTCGTACGCGTGATCAGCGTTAAATTCTCTATAAAGATAGAGGTTATATATTTTCGGAATTTACTTATCTTGAAAAGTAAAGCAACAAATTATGAAGGGGGTTAACTTTTTTCATCTGGGTCGATTACAAAGATTTATTACGGGAAAACGTTATTGTTAGCTGTTATCAACTTTTAAAATAAATTTGTGTCTTGCTGAACCCCTTGCTGTCTGAAGAAGTCATTATAATGTGGTCCCCCCACAACTTTTTTCGTTTTGGGTTATTATCATGTGTATCTTTGAATAATGGCTTATTATTTGTGTTTTAGTACAATGCAATCAAGAAGTTGTTAAAATGTCAAAGTGCTCTGTTACCTACTCGAATGAATAATTATTTTCGTATTCAAGGACTTACTTTCCTACTTTTTTAAATCCTTGCAGAAGCCTTTACATATTTTCGAATTCTCTCAGAAATAAGCCATTTTATCACCGTTACAATAAGAAATCAATCAACTACTTATCAACTCAATAATTAAGGGAAATCGGAGTATACATACAGTAAATGAATGAACCTTCGTTCCGTGAGTGATTATCAGTTGGCATGCGTTAATATAAGTTTTATTGTTTGACAGAGTGAATAAAACTCAAATCAAAACAAATTAATCAGACCTGTCATCCTCTTCATCGGTGACATTAGAAAAACCTAAAGGGCGACCACCAGCACTGTTTCCAATCTGTAGGTTGTAAGATTAAGAAAGAACAGTAGGAAAAAAACGACGTGGTTGCATGCAGATGTACCTTTTTTATTTTCTCACATAATTTGAATATGTACAGCATAAAAACATTAAAATACTCGTAATGATTGAGATGTGGATCGGATCATCGGAGATCCGATAAAATGAGGAATGAAATCTGACACATCATAACTCCTCTTCGTCCTCAGATATAACAGGTGTACAAAAGTATTCAATATAAGCCATTTGATTGGTGTCCGATTTAACCATAAATTGGAAACAGAGGAGCCCATCAGATCCAGTTTGCATTGAGACTTTCTCAGACGACTGGAGCGTACGCAGAGCGGGTTTGATCTGGGAGTACTTGTACTGGCAGACTTGGCGAGCCGAGCAGATGAACTCCTCCACCATTTCCGCGTCTTTGGGAACTGAGACTTCAGCTCGGCAGCCAGTGCTGAGGGTGGCAACGGTGAAATGAGGAGGATCCGGAGACATCTTCAATGTGACCAACTCCGAGTCGGGGTCCAGATCTGCTAGAACATCGCGGAAGCGGGGCCCATCAAAGATCATTTTGTTCGTGACCTGTAACCAAAATTATTAACAAAGCTGTAACAAAGGGGGCTTCCTAAGAAAAGAACAAGAACAGCTAAAAGATGGGTAACTGTTGAGCGAATCGTCAGAGAATGGACAGATGGAGTTTCACGACTGGTTGGGGATAGTACAGCCTTGGGAGTAGGGAACCTGGAGAAGGTGGCATATTTGGACACTCGGATCGTTAACGCGTACACAAATTTTTTCCGGAGCCAGGATGGAGTGTCCAATACTCAGGTTGCAGGAGATGCTCAGCATCAAAAGTTTAACCAAGCTACTGAAAACATAGGATTTACCACTCTTGTACATTCATGCGATGAAGCATATCATCGCAAATTCTCTAGCACTTCATCGGAATTCACCATGTTTCTCAAGAGGACCGCAATAAGCCTTAAGTTATAAATGGGGCAGGTGATTATCTCCAGCAATGGGATGGATTAGAGTCACAGTGCAGTTTGCCATAATAAGGCTTTCATTTAAAAATATAATGCATACGTGGGGGCCAGGGGTACAAAACCAGTTTAAACCTCACACAACATTTAAATAGCTGTCTAAACGGAGAATCCAGTTTATGCCAGGTGTACATGTTAATAAACGGCGCTCATAGTTTGTGATACGAGCTAAGCTCTGATTAAAGTTAAACGGTCGTTGAGGGCCATTTAAACACAGTTCTATGGGTTTTAGTGCAGAATTTCTCCAACTAGATATTATTGAGGAAAGGTGGTACAGACCAGGAGATATTTCTGATGATGGAATTGTGGAATTGAAGGAGGTGTTTTTAAGGCAGCTACGTATCATCCACGAAGGCCCAAATCATTTTGAAAATGGATTGAAGAGGAACTGTTGGATTCTACAACTTTTAGTTCCCATTCCTTTTACTTCACTACCATGTCGTCAGCATCCGCATTTTCGTTTTTTATTATACCGGAACAATTTTAACGAAGTGCAATATTTACTTTCATCATATTTACTGAACTTTGTGACTCTTCCTTTTTCTGCAATGTCATCAAACTATAGGACGAAGCGATAACATAAATTATATGAATAATCCAGTTGAACGAGAAAAACGACTGTTGCAAGAAACACTCAAGGTAACTCAGCCGAATATGAAAAACACTGTTCAAGACATCAAAAACCAACACATTCTTTCCCCCTCTCACTAGGTTATAAATAAACTATGACCGAAATCAGTGGTGTGAAATATGGAACTGCAATTATGCTTGTAGTTTCATGAGCTTATACTCCCTGTTTGTACCTGTCTCATTCTTTGACGCTTAAACTCCAGTTTACTATATCATATTGATAAGGGCTTGTACACACGCCAAACACGATCAGTGAAGTAAAAGACGATTGGGTATGTTTCAATTTAAACCTTGACTTGTACTCCTGACCCTAAAAGCGGATACACGAAACGTTAAGACGATGAAACGGTGCACTCAAAACAGAACGTAGGGTGTAGTTCCGTATGTGTCCCTACTTTTAAACCAATGTAAATCTATCATTAACCTATAAAAAAATGAATTTGACGACTGTTTCGGAAACCTCTGAATCTCCTCTTTCCCATGGATTCATGATAAATTAACTTTCTCCTTCGCATTCATAAGAAATAGGGAATTGAAAAAAGTCGAGACACATACGGAACTATTTGACTAGTCAAAAAGTTCAGTATGTGTCCAAGCGCTATTTGTGAGTCACTAAGTTGAGCAATGAACCCTAAAACCCTTTCGTGGTTGATCTCTGACTAAACTAATTTGATGTTTATATTGTGTTATATGATACAGACCCTTGAATAAACATGCATCAATCTCCCCCGAGGGAGAGTCGGGCTCACCTGAACTGGGCACCAGGGGCAACTAAACTACCTGAAATAGACACTTTCCAAATCTTATTTAGGCAGGGTCTGCTCCAGAATTTTACTAAGGGATTGACTACTTGATGTCATGTATTTTTAAGATGCGAGCTTAAGAGCATCCAGACCACCAAACTATAATATACATCCTTCTAATGTATTTACACGTTAGATAGATTTGAACATACGGAACTATTTGCCTAGTAAAAAAAAACCCACTTGTCCCTACTTTTTTTATATTCCATATTTCTCATGTACGCAAAGGAGAGTCGTCAAATTATTTTTTTGATATGATAATAACAGATTAACATTGGTTTGAAAGTCGGGACACATACGGAACTATATCCCAGAGCGTATAAACGAAAGTCCTACCAATACCAAAGTCGCTACCAGTTGTACGAGTCTGGGCCAAATTGGAATGGTTTTTGCACAATTACGCAAATCTCTTGGACTAGCGGCGACAAGTCGGTGAGAGTAAACGGTGACTCAGTTATATACCTCAGTTCTGCCATTGTCGTAAACATTTATAGAATGTATTTCGATTGATTATTGTGCTGTTATTTTGTTAATTTACTGTTGTATATCAGTTTCTAAGTTTTTCTTGCTCATCAGTTTGAACTTTTAACAACTTCACATGGGTTAACCTCTTTTTCAGTAGCCCCTGACAAATCCACTAACTTCTAGGTTTTCTTTCCCTCTTCACACTTGTTACAAGACACACTATGTACATAGACTACAGCACTAATTCCTCCATTGCTAAGATAAAAAGCACTTAAAAAATCACCTACCACGGAGGGGTTAATAAATACCGACTGAGTTAAACGAAAAGACGGAACGGGTAAACAGAACGTCCAATATACGACAAAACGTACGCTGAAGACAAGTCGTTCACTTTATCGTTGCGTGTAAACCCGCCGTAAGAACCATAGAAGACTATTACAGACATTAACATACCTCTTCAGGAGGGAGAGTAAAGTGAAGAGTTTCCAAGGCCTCCATAGTCTTGATGGAGCAATCAGTGACGATGTCCTCTTCAACAATGACCAGCCGCAAAGGGAAACCGTAACCTTTGTAGTAAAGATTCATTGAGGCCTCACCGTCCAATATCGTCAAGCACTCCAACAGCACGTTCAGTTCGATCCTGAATCCGATCAGCTCTTCCTCGAGAGAATACTCCTAGAATGGTAACTCGATTGCAGTTGTATATGATAATGATCCATTCACAGGCTTTTATCAATCTTATTTATTATAACTATTATTTTTTTATTATTATTTTTTTATTTTTTAATTCTTAAATACTTTTTCATTAACAGAATGGAATTGGGGTTTGTCCACAAAACTGTATTCTTCCTCTTCAAACCTTTTTGAATGTAACTAAATGTAAAAGATCAATTAATTATCAATTATTATTTTTCAACACTACCTACCATTGAATAAAAAGCTAAATGGATATTTAAGAAATTATTTTCCTTGAAAATTTGTAGGACGAAATATTGTAAGCTGGATATGAGCAAGGCAGGTGGTTGTGTTCTTCCTCCCCAAAACTTTTTTACATTCAAGGGGAAACATAAGGCCCGGTGCACACGAGCGTCAAAATGACGCTTGACGCCGCGTCATTTCTTGGAATCGCTATCTGCGTCCTATCTGAGTTTCAATGCACACGAGCGGCAAAAGGACGCAGGACGCCGCGTCATGACGTGTCAGTCACTCGCTCGCCAACTACGAGGATGGATATGTACCCAGATATTGAAGAAGAAAGTGGTTTTTTTCGTATTTGGTGCACAAGTACGTATTTCGCAAAGAAGAGGGCAGAAATCGGAAGTACTGAGGAAGCGAATATTTTCAGCATAATTTTGAGCAAAACTTATTAAATGTCCTAGTTAATCGTTTATAGTTTAGTTTTGACTAAAATTGTGCTAAAACTTATAAATGTAACGCTTTTTGGCTGTTTTTAGCCATTTTTAGTGATTTTTTTAGTACATTTTTCGAAATTTGCCAATTTAATGGGCTAAAAAATACGTAGTTGACCAACAAACTCATCCTTTCGTTTGGAATGCTTGATTTGTTGGCCCAAGAACGGTATTTTTATCTCAATCCTAAGGAGAGTTATCGTCTGGAATGATGTATATATATATATAGGTATATATATAATCAATTACTGAAATTTCGATACAATTTAGCATAATATAATAAGACATGTAATTTAAGAAAATTCGCTCATTCGATCATACTGCATGACTGGAACTTTTTCTAAATAACATCCCCATACTCCCACATACATGCCCATATGTATACGTATATGAAATTGATATGAATATGGATTTTGGTTGGGGTTGGACGAAAAGTTGGAAGGACCTCGGAGCTAGGACTCGGATTTCAATGAAGAATGTTTTCGAAAATTGTTATTTTATAATTGCAGTAGCAATTTTCTGCGAAGATTCGCTAAAAACGGCATGTTGGGCATAGCACGTAGCTTTCTCGTATCCTTTGACAATGAATCAATGTGCAGAAAATTGAAGTTTTTCAAAAAATCGTGGGCCGAAATCTTCAAAATGATGGTTGACGCGAAGTGACGCAGCTGCACGTGTGCACCGGACGATTGACTGCTGAGTACTGCTAGGGGTATCGGGCGGCAAGATACCTATCGCCCGCAACGCGCGTCCCACAGAAACCTGCGTCAACTTTGATACCTATCCGCGTCAACGCCAGCTGCAGATAGGTATCGGCGTCCCGTGTGCACCGCACCATGCTCCGCTGTGTATCTCTAGTTATCCGATTGAAAATGACGCGGCGTCAAGCGTCATTTCTTGGAATCGCTATCTGCGTCCTATCTGAGTTTCAATGCACACGAGCGGCAAAAGGACGCAGGACGCCGCGTCATGACGTGTCAGTCACTCGCTCGCCAACTACGAGGATGGATCTGTACCCAGATATTGAAGAAGAAAGTGGTTTTTTCGTATTTGGTGCACAAGTACGTATTTCGCAAAGAAGAGGGCAGAAATCGGAAGTACTGAAGAAGCGAATATTATTGAAATTAAAGTACCTACGTCTTTCAGCATAATTTTGAGCAAAACTAACTAAATGTCCCAGTTAATCGTTTATAGTTTAGTTTTGACTAAAATTGTGCTAAAACTTATAAATGTAACGCTTTTTGGCTGTTTTTAGCCATTTTTAGTGATTTGTTTAGTACATTTTTCGAAATTTTCCAATTTAATGGGCTAAAAAATACGTAGTTGACCAACAAACTCATCCTTTCGTTTGGAATGCTTGATTTGTTGGCCCAAGAACGGTATTTTTATCTCAATCCTAAGGAGAGTTATCGTCTGGAATGATATATATATATATATATATATATATATATATATATATATATATATATATATATATATAATCAATTGCTGAAATTTCGATACAATTTAGCATAATATAATAAGACATGTAATTTAAGAAAATTCGCTCATTCGATCATACTGCATGACTGGAACTTTTTCTAAATAACATCCCCATACTCCCACATACATGCCCATATGTATACGTATATGAAATTGATATGAATATGGATTTTGGTTGGGGTTGGACGAAAAGTTGGAAGGACCTCGGAGCTAGGACTCGGATTTCAATGAAGAATGTTTTCGAAAATTGTTATTTTATAATTGCAGTAGCAATTTTCTGCGAAGATCCGCTGAAAACGGCATGTTGGGCATAGCACGTAGCTTTCTCGTATCCTTTGACAATGAATCAATGTGCAGAAAATTGAAGTTTTTCAAAAAATCGTGGGCCGAAATCTTCAAAATGATGGTTGACGCGAAGTGACGCAGCTGCACGTGTGCACCGGACGATTGACTGCTGAGTACTGCTAGGGGTATCGGGCGGCAAGATACCTATCGCCCGCAACGCGCGTCCCACAGAAACCTGCGTCAACTTTGATACCTATCCGCGTCAACGCCAGCTGCAGATAGGTATCGGCGTCCCGTGTGCACCGCACCATGCTCCGCTGTGTATCTCTAGTTATCCGATTGAAAATGACGCGGCGTCAAGCGTCATTTTGACGCTCGTGTGCACCGGGCCTAAGACATCAAGTCTGATTACTACCTAATTAAAGAAATTAAATTTGTGACGATTTAAAACTAACCACAGCGAGTTACGATCAATGAGTCCTCAGACGTATCAAACATTGGCTATTTTTTCTAAAAAGTTGCAATTTAATTTTCTTTTCATTTCTTATTGAAATATCGACCTAAAGCCCAACGCGATAACATCGTTTTTCAAACAAAAAAACGAAAAATTGGGAAACCTGGATTTGGCGGTTTTGAGAAATACCACTTATATTAACCATTTATGAATATTTGACGGTTAAACACACCATGGAATCATATGGACACATTACTATTAGTTTTCATGAGGTGAAATGTTTGCAGGGTTGGGCTGGTAAAAACAGCGATTTCGTCTAATTACATTTTCAGTTTTGGTAGCTCCTAAACTACTCGCCCCAGCGGTTCGGCCACTATTACCATTCTTAAACGTAATTAAATTGGTGACAATTTGAGCACAAATAAACCTCTGTGGATCTAATAGGGAACGAAAAACACCGTTTCAAATATAGAGCATTTTAAAAGTTGACCTCTTGATTCAATATTGACTTACACAGAGGCTCGAACATTCATACATGAACAAAAGAAGAGAACCTTTGTACAAAAGGTTTCGAAAACAAAACGCCCTACGAATTGAATGCAAAAATCACAATTTGCACTTCCTGGGCCCTGTTTACGACTTTCGGCTTATATTGCTCCAAAACTATGCATCCTAGCATCCCCGACTATTATGAGTTATTAACTATACTGAATCGGCGAAAATTTTAGTAGACATTTTTTAAGCTCTTTATTTATTAAATTCATTTACTTTATGTTTTTAATCAATTTAATTATTTTATTTTTATCATTTATTTATTTTTTTTTTTTTTAGTTAATTAATTTATTTTATTAATTTTTATTTTTTATTAAATTATTTTATTAATTTAAATTATTCCAGCTCTTTACGGCAAATAAGTATCGTTATAGTTTTCTTATAACGACATATGCAGACATATATGCGTTAACAATATGCTCCGAGCCCTTGAAAACCGCTATTAGTCACAAATCACAATTTCTGATAAAAATGCCGAATCTTTGGAGGGCTGAATCTCGGCTGTACACCCATTTGACATAAAGAGCTCTCATATATAAACAAAGTGCCCTAGACTTCATTTAATAATCATCTATCGAGCAGTGATCAGGTTAGGAGAGCTATCTAATATAGAAATAATAAAATGTGTAGCAAGTAATTTTCAGCATTCTTTAACATTTAAGTCAGTTATTCTGATCAAAACTGCTGTTTAGTTTAACCAACTCAACTTTTCTTTTGGATTTTGGCGAAAGAACGTATTTTATCTCAATCCTTAGGAGAGTTTACGCCTGGAATGATAAATAAATAAATATATAGCGACATATTACACGAAAAAAAAATGCAGTAATAGTTACCGAATACCTCAAAACGGATGTCTACAATATTGGTTTTGAATATAATTTATTCATAGTGAGCCCTTCATAGGTTGAGAGGAGGAGAATTAAGGCTGCTCCTCATGTATTCAACTTCTTTAATCTCAAAATCCTAGGGCTTTCGCCGATTTGGGCCTCGTCAGGGATCTAAAATATCACAAGGAGTACCATTATGGTAATGTTATGGTAAAGGGTCATCACATAGAGGTTATATGGTGTCAAAATTTAACATATAGTACACAACTATAATAGAATAGATTAGCGGTAAAAATATATTTAGTACTTACTTAATATAGAGTTACTATCATAGGGGGTATTATGGTTTTATGGCTACAGAACATCAGTACAGTACATCATATATAGCAAAGGCTCCAAACACAACAGGTAAGATTTAATACACCATAAACACTCTAATACCCTGTCTTTATCTAACTAAATGCAACTCTATTAACTACCATGCCTTTCTATTACAGGTGACCTATATTATGATGTACAGTACTGACGTAGCCATAAAACCATTTAATACCCCCTATGATAGTAACTCTATATTAATTAAGTACTAAATATTGTTTTACCGCAAATCAATACTTTTATAGATGTGCACTATATGTTAAATTTTAACACCATATAAACTCTATGTGTGATGACCCTTTACCATCACATTACCATAAAGGTACTTCTTGTGAAATTTTAGATCCCTGATGAGGCGCGAACGGGCGAAAGCGTTAGGATTTTGAGATTGAATAACTTAAACACAAGGGGAGCAGCCTTAATTCTCCTCTCCTTACCCCATTCCAATATCGGTTTTTAAAATTTAATTTTTTGAGTCATTGCAAGAGCTTCATTTTTCCCAAAAATCGCTAAAAACCCAAGTTTTATAAAAGAAGTCCAATACAATAAATAGTATCAGCTGGTTTGATCTAGAGTTGGGTATCGTTACAAAAAAATCGATCGACGCTGACTCGAAAATAATAAATCAATACCTACTCGAAAATATGAATTAAATCAAATCGATTTTTCTAGAAATTTATTTTATGATTGCAACTTAAAATTACTTATAGGTACCGTTTTACCATACTGGAAATTGCCCGTTGATGTAGTGCTCGTGATTTTTTTGTGATAATCAACCCAATCCACCTTATTTTCCAGTCAATTAAATGTAAAGTCAAGTTGATAAAATAGAATAACAAATGTATTTAAAAAAGTAGCTTTCAAACTTTTTTTATGAACAAAACTGTTAGTAAAAAAATTATTTTTTTTTTTTTTTCCGTTTGTGTTTACAAAAATTGGCATTAACAGATTACAGGCTTCAATATATTCGAACATAATTTTTTAGACATTAATAGTTCTCGTTGATAGTAAATTTGTATAATAATTGATGGGTAATAATTTCACGTGTTGTGAGAGTTTGTTGAACATTTTGTCTCTTTCTTAATAGAACAGTGGGCACGTCATTAATAAATGTTCTAGGTTACCAAGGATCACCGCACTTGAAACTTTTCAATGATCTATATATTCATGATACGTAAACAAGGAAGCTATCCAATAGTTATAGTTCGTTGGGGTAGTAAGTACGAGAAGCTGACCACAGAATCCGGAGCAAGCAGCTCGCCAGTTCGAAGAATCTGACTGGCTTTTCCCGCGTGGTTTGTTATATACTCTCAAACAACCACACAAACCACAATTTTGTTGAGCAAACTATGTAGACTGTAAATCATTAATTGATTAATTTTTATCCGCCTCTAACCATGAGGCTCGCAGCTCGCATTAAGGTTAAAACATCAAAGTAATGCTGCAAATAGGTAAATCTTTTTTTTTTTTTTTTTTACTTTTTGATTATTCAGCTAAAAACATCGATTAAAAATCGAAACTAAAATAAGGTAACGATCAGTGCTGCCAACGCGGGGGATTTATCCCCACGTGGGGGATTTTTAAGGGCTCTCGGAGCCCTAGGGGATGAAGTGTGGGAGGGGATTAATGGTCTGGGGGCTTTTTGAGCTTCACTGACAATCCTTGATTTAGATTATTTTTGACTGCCTTACATATGAATCAAAGGTGAATTTCACCATAAATACAAATGAAAAAATGATCCCTCCACTAGATCGTTCTCAGAACAACGGCAAATAACACGCACGGACAGTGTCAGGCACGAACGTCAGTTAGCCAAACCAAACCAGACGAGAGTTAGTGAAGATGTAGGAAAGTGAAGGAGTTTAAACCCTAAGAAAAATGATTTTCTCCAAAATTTTGGAGGAAAAATAAATGGATATTTCTACATCATGTACAGTGGGCGTACTCGTATTTTTTCCTATTTTACTTACTAGTCACACTTGTTGGTTTAAATTTTTTGGTGATCCGTGTTATGTTGATGTTAACCTATTGAAATTTATTACTCGTGAGAAAGTTACCCATTAAGTTTTTCTTTTATTGATAACTTGATTCACCATAAGTACCTGCCTACTGTTGGTAACGGAGTTTCTCCTTTTAGCGAATTTTTGAAGAAAATTATTGCTCTCGCTTCAAAATTTGTAGAATGTGAATTTTTGAAAAAATTGTATGCAGAAATCCGTTTCAGGCTATTCTGTTTTGTAATAATCCGCTCTTTAATTTATTTCAAGTTGTTTTCCTTGTTATATGACCTTTTATTACCTACTTAATAATTCAATGTGTGATCAATATTGTGTCCAAAGTCGCTTTTAACAGCACCTTAAATGTAGGGAATTTTCTGGTTCTTTCTGGGGATTTTTTCGTGAATTTGGGGGGATTTTTCGCTGAAACGGGTAGGTACTTACATAATAATAATATGTGTGATATGTTCGAGTGTATCAATAAGTAGATTCAAATCCAATATTTATGTCTCCGGGACTACTTTTATTACAAACAAAAACCTCAAAGGAGAATTTACATTGCAATTACTAGATCCTGTCATGGTTCAATGAAACCAAGTCTGCTATACAAGTGTGGTGAACTATGTATTTGTGAGCCATACAGACTGAATATTAATCGTCCTGTTCACATCTCGAGTTCTAAACTATAGGTATGATACACATGAATGCGTATTTTGGATAAAATATAGACCTCTGACGTCACATAAACTTCAATATTTGGAGATATTGTTGCACAAAAAAGCCATTACAGTCACCTATTCCCAAAAATTATTGATGATATTCCCATTAATAATTAATCATCTGTTGCAGTGGCCGAATCTCTAATTACCTACCCTCTTAGGTCAAATTAGGGAGACCCGTCAAATACAATAGTCTCAGAATTCCTAGTCCATTACTTCACTTTTTTGTTCCAGGTATTGTTGAAATTTCTAAAAATATAACCTGAATAGCATATATATTCATTTTATTCCTGATTTTTTTTTATTGTAAAAACTGGATAAATTTTATTCACAAAATAGTATAATTCGTAGTCATTTTTGAACCGATTATAAACAATGTTTTTATTTCTAAAATCGATTTTTCAAAAATAAATCGATTAATCCATTTTGATTACAATTTTTTGCAACACTACATCGAAGGCTAACAATCGATTTTGACAAAGATTTCATAATCGGAAGGTCAGAATCGATTTCATTGATTAATCGGTCCTAAAAAATCGGTTTGCATCCAAGAAGTTATAAAAAATCACTAAAATTTTAAATATACCTTTCTATATGCAGAAATATGTGATCATGGGATCATTGAATTATGTACCTAAGATGCTGAGTAGGTAAGTATTTATTATCGAAGTATGATAGCCACACCCAACTTGGCAAACTTTTTTCTCTACCAACGGAGAAGTCGGTCCAAGTCGGAAGCGCGAAAAGAACTGTTCAAACATTTTCGGATTTGCCAATAATTTACCGGCACCATTCTGATAAATGTAGCAATTCAAACTAAATAACCAGTTTGAATTCATTTATAAACCTCGATAACAATCGAATAAAGTACTACCAACATAGGTTCAGTTTCAAAACAGAAATGTATGATATTTATACAGTGAAAAAGTTTGTTTTCACCAAAACTCTCATTTTAGTTTTTAACGGATTTGATAGAATTTTTCCATTTTTTGATTGATTGGCGATTTGAAATACCAGCCAAAGAGCGATCACATTAGATCGTTCGATCAATCCTCTGAGGGAAATGAATTTTTAAAATTTCAAAATCGTAAAACATCACGTGGAATTGACTCCGTTAAATCATATTCATTGGTCGTTTACAACGGAAATATTACACCAATTTAAATTCTACTAGTTGTATGAGAAATATTCAATCGAAAGGTATATGCCACATCCAATTTAATTATTTAATACTTGCTGGGTTAAGCAGAAATAATCAATAGAAGACACATTGATTGGTGTTTAATGAACTAGAAAAAATTCGTTATTGGTGGGTAAATCAGAAACGTTTGAACACAATTGGAGGGAGTGTCTGCCACTTGGTCTAAATGAAACTGATCAACACAGTTCCGACTCCTGGAGCATCATAAAAATTCATGTTTTGAAGTTGGGGTTCTACACAAAACCAAAAAATTAAAATAACGCTAATCAGATCAAAATTGAGCCTAAACTGTCTGAACTTAGTTTAGACACACATACATATTATATGTACCGTACCTCTACATGTCATACATACAACGGGCGTGACACTTTTGGGCCACTCAACTCGGTGGACGAGAATGACGACAGAACCAGATAGGGCCAATGAGTGAAAGCACGTTGGAGCAAAAAGTATGACGATAATACTTCCGCTAATCGAGCTCATATTCGCTGTATTGGCTCATAAATGATGTGAACCTACATTGTTTGGTGGTCTGGATGCTCGAAAGCCCTCATCCCAAAAATAAATGAAAATCCTAAATCAATCCTTTTAGTAAAATGCAGATTAATTAGTTGGACAAATAGATCAGCATTAGGTACGTTTAAAAACATATTTCGGAGACTAAAATACGAAGCAGACAATTAAGATGAATGAAATACCACCGCTTGGGCAAAATTAATTTTTAAACACACCTACGCACGTCATTTGGGTCGAACGTAGACAGTAGACGTAGACAGGGGGGTTCTGTGTGGAAGGGGAAGACATTTTGTGGACCTAATGTTTCTTTTTTTTACCCTAACGTGTTGGTATTCAGAAATACGAAATACCCTTGGCCAAAAGGTCCTGCGTTCAAAGCCTCTTTGGCCCTAAACGTGCTGCACCCCACACAACATGGGTGGTACCTATACGCATGTAATGTACTGAGCTGATTTGGTTCGCTCAAAAACTCTCATTCATATTAGTTGTTTTGAATATGTAACTATCCATGCATTGAAAACAATAGACTCCATCCGTCTACTTCTCCACTTATAGTTACCTAAGTTAGAGCAAGGAAAGGCATGAACTTGAACATGGAATCGGAATTATGGGTACCTGAAATATGTCCTCTCCAATAAACGCAGCAGCTTGCATGCATTTTGAATCTTCTGTCACGAATTTCAGTCCGTTTTTACTTGCGAAACAGACAGCAACGTCTTTGAAATGAATGCACTTGAGGAGTTGCGAGAGATTCTTCACATTGTGAACCTTCGCTTTCAGCACACAGTCTGCAGGATCCTCATCCGACACCATTACATCATCGCGTTGAAAATCTACTTAAACTAGCTATAATAAATAGCAAAACAATAAAAAAAAAAGGAAGAGAAAATCGGCAAAACAACACGACGCCGGGAGAATGAATGTAAACAAGGAAAAGGAACCATGAATTAACTTTCGGAACAAATAACCTTCCTGCCGTCGCGGGATTAGTTTTGAATGTGCTCTACAGAGCGCTCTGCTATTCAGATAAGTTCGCGCTCTCTCTGATTGTACTACCTACGAAGGCACATTCCCTTCATCTCCGACGTAGGGCCACTTTCACCAACAACTTATTAAGCGGAGATTGGCCAAACTCGATTAAATATAATCTCGAGGATCAAACCTTGGCGTCTTTCACCAACCCAAAATTCGTTTAAACCAAGATTGGAATAATCGAGTTTCCCTAACGGAGATTCCGGAAACTGTCCAATGAAAAATTGGACAATTTGAAACGACAGTTAGAAACCCCGCCATGTGTCCGTCATATCAAGACAATAAAGCGGTGAATCACAACCACGACCAATTATTACCCGCGCCGTTTTTATCTAGTTACCTAGTTACTATCTACTCGCAACTTTTCGTTGACTTCCAACAATGAAAGTGTGACACATCATTTGACGGAAGCAGGACGGTTGATCACCTTATTTAAATGTACATAAGTTATTTTATGTGGTATAGGTAGGTAGGTACATACTACAAGTGATAGCAATTCAACATCCTATTATAACGTGCTATCATCATCGATTATACTTTATTTTCCTACCATCCTACATCAATTTCGTATTATAATTCATCGATTTGATGGTATAAAAGCCTTTTTCCAACTTATACCTGTTCGAAGGGAACTTCAGGTGAGTGTCGATAAGCTCGAGGACTTTCAAAACTGTCAGTTTTGGGAGCCGGAATCTCCGCCGAAATTCGACGTCGTCCAACCCGTCAAAATGTGGAATGCGCCGTCGGATCGTCCTTGGGCGTCTTTGCGGGACATCGTCCTCATCCGAGGAATCAAATTAATCCGAGCGATAAATCGCGTGAATTCATCATCAAAAACTTGAATAACAATAAACTATATATAAACTATAATAATAAACTGTGAACCAAACTGTAGAGGTATGAGGTATCAGCTGTTGGTGCGCGGCCATATTGCTCGATATCATTTTTATCACTAATCTGAGATTGGGAAGTGTAACTGGCCGGGGCTTGGGAGATTAACCTCAAGCCACCTCGTTAGGAGTTTAAACTCGTAAAGTGGTCTGGTGAAAGACGATTAGCTGGAATCTCGATTATTTGTTAATCTTTTCTAACTTAAACTCGTTTATGTTGTTGGTGAAAGTGGCCCTTAGGTAGGTAGTACCTAATTCTCCGATTTCTGTAAGGGATTTTTACATCAAACTGTAGATTGCATTGAGTCGAGACATTAGTGAAGTACCTACTCAACTACCTATAATAAAACATTTGCCTATCAATCGGAGTTATAACTATAACTAACTATAAATAACGCTATACCTACTATTGGTTTACAAAGGACATAGTTACCTAACATTATAAATATGTACCTACCTATCTTAATTTCACATGTATTCGCAAATTATTGGGCTAGATCCCGCAACATAAGAAGTTTGAAGAGAAAACCTTACTAAAGATATGTGATCTGATCAGATATGTTGACATCAGTTTCATCCTTTCATTCGCCTGAAAATTAAAGGGCACTCTTTTCTAATTTACCCACGGTGCCGAGACCTGTAACAGAGCTCCATTTGGACATCGTCAATAAAAGTACAAGCTAGCTATAGAAGTTCACTCATCAGCTGAGGAGCCTCTGAGGCCATTATTTCTTTCCTTGCCGCCCTTCAGTGCGGGAATCTGAAATGAAGCTTTTTCGAGATAGAATAGGTACTAGAAAATTTAGAAATCTTGAATGGAGCGTCTTTGAGAGATCGAATACTAGTACATTTAGCGAGACGGATGAGTATGTAGACTGACCTCCAACCTTAAAATTAATCATATTTCATGGATACCTAACCGATTTTTTGCTGCATTGAATAGGATATGTAGGCACCCTTATTATTTGCAAAACTAAAGAAGTGCGAAAAGTGAACCTTGGTTATTGGAGTTCCCATTGACCATCCCTTAGCATTAAATCATCCGTAGCTTATTCATTCAACTCCCGTCTCCATGTTTTACAAAACTGGCTCTCGTCAGGGTATTCGTGGAGTATTTGGAGATACAGGCCGCTCACTTAGGAGCCTGCAACACGCAAGCGGGAGAAAATGTGCCGATATCTCAACACACGTTTTCTCCTTCCTTCCCGAATCGACGACCGCCCCGCCCAGTTGAATTGACTTCCTTCTCGTCGGTATCACTTTTCCTCCGTCTCCATTTCCTGCCAACGAGACGCCAACGGCGGGCATACCCTCATTTCGGGGGGCTCTCGGTTCCGTTTCCTCTCGATATTGGCGCATCCGAAAAGGTGAAAGTTTGACTCCTGGTAATTACCGTTCCTCTCTATCGGCATTTTCAATCCAAACTTTGAGTCGTGGAAATATGTACAATCTCCAGTATTCCGCACATACCTACTGATAGACTGTAGGCACATTCGAGGAGAAATTTTGCATAATAGCAGTCAGCCCATGACACTCTAGAGATGGTTGTGGATATCATCTTTTCCCAAGTTGTTTTTCATATATTGTTTGAGAACTCATCAGGGCAGTATTTTTAAAAGTCTTTCCTGACGTTGCGATCAGACCTGAATTAAAGCAGTGTTCATTGCTCTGTTCGTGAATCCTGTCTGGTTGTGAGCAGACTAGAGTGCGGCTCCCCCTTCAATACTTGGAGGGTTCCCCTATATTCCCTGAATTTCCAATGAGGTCTACAATCGCTTTCCATCGAAAGTAGGTTGGTTACAATGTACCGATGTGCGGAGATGGACGGTTCTTGGGTTTCGGAAGAGTTGCACATGCAGTCTGAGATATGTGGTTGGATTGGTGGTAATCACGGCCCAAGTCCGAAATGGGCCTTGATTGGGGGGGGGGGGGGGGGGGGGGGGGGGGGGGGGTTGCACGGTTTTTTGGGTAGGAAAGTGTGTGTTGTGCGCTTAGTTTGTATAAGAGGGGGACTTCTTTCAAGACAGATAATGATTGATCTCTGACGGTCATAACTATATTTATCCAGTATGGCCTGAGTGAGTTATTGTGGACGTACTCAGGGCCGACCTAAAGGGTGTGCGGCGTAGGTATGTAGCCGCACACTCGAGCCTTTTGGAGGGGCGTGAAATTGGCCAATTTTGAAAGAAAAAAAAAAAAACAACAGATTTTTAGAAATTGATTCAAATGTTGGACAGAAATATTTAAACTAGAAGGAACTTTGTCTCAAAACTATAATTCAAGGTAATACCCTCTCTGTAATTATTGGTTCACTTAATTCATGTTCTGTTGTTTTATTTTCTTTGACCCATGTGATTTGGTAATTTGTCTTAGGCTCGGCGGTCGGTGATTTATTTGGTGATAGCTATTTATTCTGAGAGTACTTGCAATATAAGTGTGAAAGTTGTAACGTGACCAAGAAGTTTTCTTTAGTTTATATAACATAATAGTAATTTAAGGTACAAGAAAGTGTATTGATTCTATCAAGTCAATCAATAACAAATCAAATTGAGAGACATAAATTTGATGTTCTGAAAGGCGCAAAATTACCTACACAAAAACTGTTTTTAGACCTTAGATTTCAAAAAATTTCCGTGATAGGGCCACCGGACCCCCCCCCCCCCCCCCTCTTCTGAGGGGCATTGGTTACCCCCCACTAGGGGCACACTTGCAATTTATGCCTTAGGCCGGCCCTGGAGGTACTTGCTTCCAACCATCCAGAATATTGGCAGACTACTGGTATGCTGGGTAAGTTGGTTTGACGTATCTGTGCGGTTTGATCTGCTGGCGGTGAATGTATTCGTTCGACTACTTGGCAGTTTAGTACATTTTAACTTTTGTTGTTTGGATAAGAACTGAATAGGCCGTTTGCGATGTCCAGCATAATCCATTAAGAATTAGGTACCGTGCTATAAAAATGGCATTTTCAATGACAATGCTGCTGTTAGATAATATTGCAATTTGGTACCAGGCTTTAAATTACTCTTTAACGTAGGTACTCCATGTGAATTGGTGATTGTTTTTTTGCTGTCGACAACCATAAAAGTGGTTCAGTGCCTTGTCAAAAGTCTCAGAAAGATTGTTAAAGAAAAGAAAGTTTCAGAAGGTACATTTACAAGGTATTCACGATATTTCTGAAGAAAGCTTCCAGAGCCTTTTAGAGTATCATAATGGTGATTGGGGGGGGGGGGGGGGCTATAATGTTTACTGCCATTAAAGTTAACTTATTTTGTTTTGTTAAAAAATCGTAGAGACCGTTTGGGTTAAGTCCAGCATAATTATGGTGGTCCAGATTGTCAGTGACAGCTTGAATAAATGGAGCATAGCTAGTGGACTACGATAAGTACATGTTACAGAAATGAGTGGCGGCAAATAACATCTAGGTCCATGTCATTAGTCAGCGTGTGGTGCGGGAAAAGAGCCATGTGTTGAAGAGTCAAGAAGAAGCTATTTTTGAATGTGCAGAAAGAATGCATAGGACAATTATGAACATGGTTCGTCGTTTTCTAATTGAATCTGGATTTTCTGCATCTTTCTGGGCTGAAGCAGTGGGGACAGCTGTTCATATTTGAAATAGGTGCCCATCTGCAGCAATCAGTGGCAAAACTCCATTTCACTTATGGCTTGAGAGAACACTAGTCGTGGCATATTTTCACACATTTTGGTTCGAAAGCATATATGCTGAACAAGAAACAGAAAGGAAAACTAGAAGGAGTGCATTTTTCGTGGTTACTCGGCCACATCAAAGGCATACCGAGTTTGGAATCCGAAAGAAAGAAAAGTAAATGTTAATCGAGATATTAAATTTGTAAAAGAAGGAAGAAACGTAGATGGTGAACAAAATTTTAAAGAAGAATTTACTCTGTTTGACAATAGATAATGAAGATAACGAATCGTTTGAAGGCCCAAAGCAAATGCAAATAACAATAGATTGAGCGAATCCTAACATCCTTGAAGAGGATAGTGTGATGACACGAACAAATGAAGAAAATAAAGAATGGTTTCTGGCTAATAAGCATCTCTCTCTCTCTCTCTCTCTCTCTCTCTCTCTCTCTCTCTCTCTCTCTCTCTCTCTCTCTCTCTCTCTCTCTCTCTCTCTCTCTCTCTCTCTCTCTCTCTCTCTCTCTCTCTCTCTCTCTCTCTCTCTCTCTCTCTCTCTCTCTCTCTCTCTCTCTCTCTCTCTCTCTCTCTCTCTCTCTCTCTCTCTCTCTCTCTCTCTCTCTCTCTCTCTCCTCTCTCTCTCTCTCTCTCTCTCTCTCTCTCTCTCTCTCTCTCTCTCTCTCTCTCTCTCTCTCTCTCTCTCTCTCTCTCTCTCTCTCTCTCTCTCTCTCTCTCTCTCTCTCTCTCTCTCTCTCTCTCTCTCTCTCTCTCTCTCTCTCTCCTCTCTCTCTCTCTCTCTCTCTCTCTCTCTCTCTCTCTCTCTCTCTCTCTCTCTCTCTCTCTCTCTCTCTCTCTCTCTCTCTCTCTCTCTCTCTCTCTCCTCTCTCTCTCTCTCTCTCTCTCTCTCTCTCTCTCTCTCTCTCACTCTCTCTCTCTCTCTCTCTCTCTCTCTCTCTCTCTCTCTCTCTCTCTCTCTCTCTCTCTCTCTCTCTCTCTCTCTCTCTCTCTCTCTCTCTCTCTCTCTCTCTCTCTCTCTCTCTCTCTCTCTCTCTCTCTCTCTCTCTCTCTCTCTCTCTCTCTCTCTCTCTCTCTCTCTCTCTCTCCTCTCTCTCTCTCTCTCTCTCTCTCTCTCTCTCTCTCTCTCTCTCTCTCTCTCTCTCTCTCTCTCTCTCTCTCTCTCTCTCTCTCTCTCTCTCTCTCTCTCTCTCTCACTCTCTCTCTCTCTCTCTCTCTCTCTCTCCTCTCTCTCTCTCTCTCTCTCTCTCTCTCTCTCTCTCTCTCTCTCTCTCTCTCTCTCTCTCTCTCTCTCTCTCTCTCTCTCTCTCTCTCTCTCTCTCTCTCTCTCTCTCTCTCTCTCTCTCTCTCTCTCTCTCTCTCTCTCTCTCTCTCTCTCTCTCTCTCTCTCTCTCTCTCTCTCTCTCTCTCTCTCTCTCTCTCTCTCTCTCTCTCTCTCTCTCTCTCTCCTCTCTCTCTCTCTCTCTCTCTCTCTCTCTCTCTCTCTCTCTCTCTCTCTCTCTCTCTCTCTCTCTCTCTCTCTCCTCTCTCTCTCTCTCTCTCTCTCTCCTCTCTCTCTCTCTCTCCTCTCTCTCTCTCTCTCTCTCTCTCTCTCTCTCTCTCTCTCTCTCTCTCTCTCTCTCTCTCTCTCTCTCTCTCTCTCTCTCTCTCTCTCTCTCTCTCTCTCTCTCTCTCTCTCTCTCTCTCTCTCTCTCTATCTATCTCTCTCTCTCTCTCTCTCTCCACTGGCAGATCCGAGGTGGAGCAATAATAATATCCCACAGAGAAAGGCATCGCCACAAGGGATACAAGCTAATTCACCATGCAGGTGTCTGAGAATAAGTCGGGTAATATGGTCATTGGCTACCCGATTGACCGCTATTCAGTCCCTCAATGGAAGTTGGGTCGTGAAAGGGTCAACTAGGAACAGACCCTGAAAGAATCCACGCAGACCAGTGGGGTCATTCTGCCATTACCCATGCAAGATGGAATTGGCTTTATGTATCATCTAGGAGTTCTGACCCTCAATATTGGAGTTATCGTCAATAGTTCTCCTCTCAAGAGCAACAGCAAAATCATTGCTTTGGATACCCACATGACTTGGAACCCACATAAAAGTTACGGATTCTCCCTAAATTCTAGCTTAGTCCCAAATCGCTTCGATGGTACTTGAGGAGTTGCTACAGATCAGATAATTCCCAACAACCGACAGCGCCATTCAGCCAGTAACCCTGCCCACAGATCTGCCGAGAACACTGACCTGAAGGTCATAAGTGTCTTGTGGAAGTTGAGCCCCGTAGAGTAAGGCACACCATATCTTTGAGCCATCAGTGAAGAGGAGAGTGTTCCCACAATATCCCTGAATTGCTTCAGTGTAGCAGCATCTGAGAATATGTGAAGGTTATGGGCAATAAGAAGTGTAGGTCAACACGCATCCCAGACAAGGTCCAGGGTGGGACAGAAGTCACTTCAAAGGAGGCCATGAGGTGTATCTCTCTATGCAGTCCCACGTGGTGAGTTTTTAAACAGAATGTCCGATGTCGAGTTATGAGCTTGGAATGTGTTTCATCCTGGGGTGGTAAAATCCTGCCATGGTATGCAGAGACTGCTCAGGGAAATAGCTCAGGTTCCTTCTAGTATAGCGAAGTTCTAGCAGGTTTCGCCAAATCCTTAATAGCTGGCTACACCCAAGCATTTGAAGAGAAGCTGTTGGGGCAATATGGACGGCCCCAGTAGCCAAACAAAGATCCGGTTTATGTAGTACGGGCCATAAACTGCAGGCTCGTAATCAATGCTTGATCTCACCACTCCATTGAAAACCCTTAGCTGACAATGTGTCATTTGCAAGGGCTAAGATACAATTGGATAAGTACCATATTTACCCTCCGTCACAAGGCAGCGTGCCATCATGGACTCTACTGACAGAATGAAGGGGCTACTATAATAACCTCAAAGCAAGGCATTACTACACTCTGACTCGAAGGGTATACCTATGACGAATCTGTAGCCCGTCCAGCAGGAGAAAAAACTATAATACTAGATTATGCATACTCCTCTAACTTACAACTACTATGTACAACTATTTCATGATCTATAATATTGTCAAGTGAATCATAGCTATGGCTAGGTGCATGTAAATACAGGCATTTCAAAGACTGGATGTATATGTCTAGACTATGTCTGATACAGATCGAACGTCAACCCACTGAGGGAATTTAAACTTTCGAAAAGGGATGGACGAGCTTTCAGAAAGTGGCCGAGGGGCAGGTCACCTTCACGCCTCCCACACGCAACACTACGAGCTAGTACACTTGGCAGATGGGTGTGGGCAGAATACGAGTAGTGGCAACCCAATTTACTAGGTACCTACTATTCTGACCCTCCTCAGAAGTTTGCACATGGGTGGATGCCACTTGTAATCAAGGAACGAAGATAGGTATTTGTAGTTAACCATCCCGAACCCTACCTCCATCATTCCTGCGAATTTAATCGAAATTGGATAAAAACTGTAAACATTGTGCTCGCTAATAGAATTTTACGTTTGCACACGGGCAGGTGCTTCCATCAATCAAGGAGCTATGAAATTATTGGGTTACCATCCTGACTCTTACCCGCACAATCCCTGAGCATTTCAACAGAATAGAATGAAAACAGTAAATCATGTAATAAAAATTGAATGATAACTGTAAAAGTTGGTTATGCTTGTTAAAAGAATTTTACGTTTACACATGATTAAGTAAACACTACGAGTAGTCAAGGAACAACGAAATTCATGAGTGTGGTGAACTCCCAAGATCTATCACCGACCCTTTTCAGGGCCACGAAAGAGACCCCTAAAACAATCAAGTAAAAGTCCAGTCATGCAGCATGACCCCATGAGCAAATTTTTGAAGAAATCCTACATTTCAGTCGCTATTGACGTGTAGAGAAATTTTAGTTTATGATTTTGGGTCTGCGTGCTAGTACGTACATAAATAGAACTTCTTCATAATTTCATGGCTGATATTTTCTAAGCCACAGTCAGTATTGAAGCCACATCAAGTCCTAAAACAGTTGAGCGTAAAACATTAAAGAGAGCGACTGAGAGAATCGGAGGACGGAATATTTCACAGAGTAAACTCATCAGTTGTGGTTACATTTTTTTTTTTTTTTTCTAACAAGTATCCACTACCTACGTTTTAAACAGCATGGTTCTAGGATTGGTTATACAGGGGTACTTCCATAAGAGTATTTCAATCTGAATTTGGACAATGTTTCATGCAAATATTACCGATTTTTACAACTAGCGAACGGCATTATTTCGATTTTTGACTGATTTTTAACTTAAAAATTTTCGAAAACTTGATACATATTCTTATAGGACATTTTACGCTGATTCCGAATATACCACATGTTAGTATGCTGAAAAAATTATTTCGCACAACAAATCGCAAAAAACAGGCTATTTTGACATTTTTGACTACATTTTTGAAAATTTCAACCAGAAGATGTAATCCGATCATGCTGGCCAACGAACTTGAACTTTCGTTTTGTGTCCTTAACATTTTAAAATTTGTTTGAAGTTTCTAGCACAATTCTACGGACAGTTATCGTCTGGAATGACACATACATACATACATACATATATACATACATACATACATACATAAAAAAATGCGTTAAATTTCAGAATGATTCAGAATAGCCTGAAACGGATTTCTGCATAAAATCTTTTCAAAAATTCACATTCTACAAATTTTGAGGCGAGAGCAATAGCTTAATTTTCTTCAAAAATTCGCTAAAAGACGTCGGACTACCGCCTTCGCATTGCCTAACCGTCCCGATCCCGTCCCGTGCATTCCCCAAGAATTTCTCTTAAATCGATAGGTACCTACAGATGAAAAGATACCTAATCTGCCGGCTATTATTTGTGGTTGTAATTTATAACTCCACTAGTAGCTTGATGGTGATGAATAAGTGATAACAGTTTTTCTATATCACTTTGGTGATGAAGGTTTAAAATTATTCTAGTTACTTTTGGGTCGTTACCCTTAGGGGTCGTTGCAAGCTGTATTTACTTGTGCGGAGAATATTAAAACCCTTCGTTATCGACTCGTCCCTTCAAGACGGTGTTTAGTTCAGAAACAATCCGCACGCAGCACCACCTCCTTACTCACCAACACATTTGTTTGTAGAAGGAATCCGCATGGTCACCTCACTATCTTTTTGTGAGCAAATGCTAAGGTTCATTATTGAAAATAATAAACCAAAATGAAAATAAGAACTAAAATTTAAAATACTCTGTTAGTCACCCAATTCACTACCATCACTGACAACAAACAAATTTATTTGCGGCATTAAAAAATTTAGTTTTTTTTAAAAGCTATAAAGGGTATAGAGGAAGCATAAGCAATAGCAGAACATAAAATTGAGTAATAGGAAAGGAATCAATCTCAGTTAGGTGTAATCAATTCATTTTGAAAAGTAAAGGAGTTCGATCCCTCGGTATCCCAATTCTCTTATTATTCCTTGTAGGTAACAACAATTACCTGGCAGGCACATGCCCATTAGCCTACCCTGATATTTAGATCAGTTTCCATTTTAGAATTAAAACCGCTTTGGCCGGCACCTACGAAGTAAGTCAACGTACGAAGTAGATAGGTATATCTATGTACTGTAGGTAACTAATATTGTGGACGTTGGTTAGGTTATAGGTCGGACTTTAGGTGGGTTGGGACCTAGGTACGTCCATAGACGATAGATTGACTAGATGATATTTATTGGCTTGCACTGGTAGGTAGTTGCCTAATTAATCGTGAAATTTTTAGTATTATCTTCAAAGAATGCTTTATGTAGGTTCAGGTTCCTGCGGATATGTAGGTTAAACTTTCAAACAATCTTTTCCGCCTGAAATTAACGTCCGTGTGTCATAAAGCCACCCTTCACCCTTTTCAGGATGGGTCCCTACACCCCTTCATCGGTCGGTAAGGTGGGATCGAGCAAGGGAGATTATAGTTTATGAATTCGCCGTCAGAAAGCGCGAAAGTTGTTAAATGAACCCAAAGACATAATCAACCCCTTCGCTGCAGAGTAGTGTGGAAAAAAAAACTCATCGTAATTATATCATTCGTAACCTCTTTAGAACATGAACGATTAAATAACAATATCAATACTTAATGAAATTATCTGGTTGGATCTATTGAATACAAGATCTGCTCCAATTTTATTTTAATTTATTATAAGTATTTATTATATTTATATTCAGGGAGTAAAACACACGAATACAATACCTAAAAGATAAAGATGTATTGATTCGTCCAAAAATGTTTATAATTTATCAACAACCTAGTTTGATAGTGACGGCAAATAGGGATAAATTTATCATTTCTCAATCATGTAGGCGTACATTTTATAAATGCTTACCTTGGATATGAACATTATAGAAACGTTCATGATTTTTTGAATGATAATTAAATTTTTTCTTTATTTGGAAGGGTCAAATGTCAAACAATGGGATTAGATATGGGGAATCCTTCAGGCAGTTATGTAGGATCACGATAGTGATATTGCCATATAAAATTGGTTGAATCTGAATAAAAGTATATTTGTTGACACAATACAAATATTTAAGAAGTAGGTATGTTGATGTCAGATTATTTCTACTTGATCGAGCATTATATGAGTTATGACTGTATTAAGATGTAATACAGAAATACTTGCTTGTTTCAATAGCCCCGCTCTCCGGTTCACAGAAGAGGAAAAAAATTGGAGAATTTCATTATTGGATACTGAAATAATCAAAATTAGGAAAATGACAATATCACCACAAACCGCTACTTCAAGAAAACATACTTTGAACAAATTTTAAATTACTTACTCAGCTCCAAACAGCTACAAGAGTAATGTGGCAAAAAATTGTACATAGATGGCTCACTCTTTCTGCCCCCGATTTTCACGGCTAATTTCTATCCCTTCAACATACTACACCATACTATATTAACAAATAAGTTATTCTATGCCAACCTACATGAAAAGGGTGGCAGAACGAAATGAAAAGATTTTAGGACCTTATAAATATTTTGAAATTACATTTCGAACAATACGACCAGAATTGTAGGTATTCTCCAAATTGAAGGGTTTCACGCCAAAAGAACAATTCTCAGACTTAATCTACCATATGTCTTATCCGTGGTTATGTTGGATGAGGAAAAGTTTATGTGGGACAAATTTGGCAGTCCATTCGGCAACCATAAATTCAAAACATAAATCTAAGACAAGAGGGTACAAGAAACGCATTGATTGCCCACTGCCGATCTTCTGGTCATGTTACGGGCTTTCAAATTTTCAAAATTATGGAAAGAGAATAAAATTGTAAATGGTTAGGATGAAAAATTAAAGTTCAGTTAATTCCAAAAGACACTTAACATTTGACTGTTTCCTTGGGAGGAACATTGGACAAAAAGAAAGTTCGCCGAGTTCAAAATTTATACTCGCATTTCACGTTTCTGACGATGCTAACCAACTCTTCTGAGAAGAATTCCAACAATCGCCTGTGTCCGACTCCCGCTCGTAATCTCGCGAATGGCCGATTGCTGATTCTGGCTTTCTCTAATCTGTTGTTCTTCGTCAAACTCGGAATATTGTTTTCCTAACTTTTGATCATGAGTGGCTCAGTCTGCCTCACGCGAAATGACCTGGACCGTATAAATAAGTCTAGATCGCGCACTCTTAACATTCAAGAATGGAAAGATGTGAAAAGGAAGAATTCCCGAAACTCAGGTCAGCCCTACGTTTCCAAGAAGAACAAGCCTGTCCCTGGAAAACTGCCATCAAATTGCGATCAAGCTTGTAGTGAGTTCTGTATTCATTGTAGAAGTAATATTACTGTCGAAGAGAAACATGAAAACTTCAGAAAATTCTACGAACTCACGTACGATGAACAATCACTGTTCCTATTAAGATTAATCCGAATAAATGAGCCGACTCAAAGGAGAAGTGGAAAAACCGATGCTAATTCTCAAAGGCTGTGTACGTTCCATTTCTTTATTGGAGACAAACGAGTCTGTAAGAAAACTTTTATGGACACTTTCAAAATCAGCAATAAGCGAATTCAAAACCTGCAACAAAAACTAAAATCAGGAGAAACTTCCCCAAGAGATCAAAGAGGTCGACATCTGAACCATCCTCACGCGAAGCTGCGTATCTTCAGGCGTCTAGTTATTGAACATATAAAAAAATTCCCACGGCAAGAGTCGCACTATAGCCGAAGTACCACTACCAAAATGTATCTCAGCCCTGACCTCAATTTGACTAAGATGTATAAAAGCTTCAAGCATGATCATCCAGAAGCCACCATCAGTAAAACATTATACAGAAAAATTTTCAAAACTTTTAACCTCGCTTTTGGACAACCAAGATCGGATACTTGTAAACAGTGCGATTTACTCTATATAAAACTGAAAGCTGCTGGGAATGACGAGGAAAGGAGGGCAATTCAGAATGAGAGTGATTTGCATCACACAAAAGCAGTTCAAGGATATGGAGCATTGAAATTAGACACCAGTAAGGCCAAACAAAATCCGAATATAATCGTCCTTTGCATTGATTTGCAGCAAGTTTTGTTCGCCCCCACTCTCCACCACTCTGACGTATTCTATCAGCGGCAACTCAGCTGCTATAATCTTGCTATTCACGATATGGGGACGGGTAGAGCAAGCATGCATTTGTGGTACGAGGTTCTGGCAGGCAGAGGAGCTTCGGAAATTTCATCTTGCCTGATGAAGTATATCGAATTAAACTTTAGACCACTGGCTGATGATGAAGAAAGAAAACTCATTATTTGGTCAGACCGCTGTGTCGGCCAAAACAACAACTGGACCCTGTTGAATACTTGCTGTTATTTAGTGCAGAGCAGGTATTTCTCGGAAGCAAACCAAAAATTTCTCGTGTCCGGCCACAGCCTTTTGCCCTGCGATAGAGATTTCGCCCTTATCGAGAAGAAGAAAAAGACGAGCAAGGTCTATGTCCCTTCTCAGTGGAAATATGTCATCGCTGACGCCAAGGTGAACGAGCCCTTCAGTATCGTAGAAATGCGCCAAGAAGACTTCAAAGACCTTCAAGAGATCGAGCGACACCTCTTGAAAACCAAAAATAAGAATTTGAAGGTCACCAAAAATCTTTGGATGAAGTACTCCATCGACGACCCTTTCTGCATCTATGCTCGACAGACACACAATACATTGCATCCGTGGCAGAAGCATACCGTCTATACAGCTCCATCCCGAAGTTTACCGAAACCCCATCAACTTCCTCCTGAGCACACTTCTCTCCTGCCTATTTCACAAGCCAAAAAAGCTGATTTCTGGAACCCGAATACCGAGGTTTCTATGAGTCTCTTCCATCAATACCTTGACCTTTCTACTTCAGCATTACTATTATTTTTTTATTGTTCATTATTAACTTAGGTAGTTCCTAATAAAGCGTTCATGTGCATATTTCTTTTCACTCTAGTATGCATCTAATTTGTCTTTCTTAAGGAAATCAACGTATACCATAAAACCTTCGCTCCGTATCATCCAGCAACGAATGGTTAGGCTGAATGTTTAGTCTAGATAGTGGAGAACAAGCTGTTAAGGTTGACGGAGTCTTAATCACAAAATATACATTTATCATCTCAACTGAGAATGCTCCAAACGCTACCGGAACATCTACCTACAAACTCACGTTTTCCTATAATGTTCGCACAAAATTAGATTTGCTCTTTTGTGATCAGGAGATCAATCAAGCAGCAGCTAAGGAATCCCTTGAAGTAGCAAGAATATTCAAATTGGAAGTAATGTATCTGCGAGGAAACGAATGGATAGAGGGAATCATACAAGCGAAAAAAGGCAACCTACACTATTAAGTCTGAACTTGTAGAAGACAGAGTGTTGAGAAGACACATAAAACCGTTGGCATTGTGAAATATCGGGGGGAGGCTGCTAGGCATCACGATATAAGCATCTTCTGAATGTGACTTATTACCTGAATTCTGTATAGGTATTATAAAAATGAATGTATGTTTCTTGTTTTTTATGCGCGGGCGAACCGTTCGTCCGATTGGAATGCAACTTTTTCCAACTCATTCCTAGCTCTCTCGGGACGATGATAGGCTATCGGAAGCTTCAAAAACCTACTCCTTACCGTCAAACTCGGAATTTACCCAAGTCGCCGGGTAAACAACTTTGTAATCAAGGAAAACCCGGACATGCGTCGAACTTTTCACGTCAAACTGGATGTGGTGGGTTCACGCGTAAAGAACTTTCGATAATCAATTCTTTCGATACCAAAACTATTTCTACGGGTTGAGCAGAACAGTTGTTATTCTAAAGATATATCTTTCAAAATATATAGGTATTTAAAATGCCTTATTAACAGCAGCATTGTTATCCAGATATAGTTTCAATGTAACTAAGGTTATATTTGAGGGAACTCGGTTGAAAAATTAATTAGGTTAACAAGTTGAGACTTGATAGCTGAAATTCAAATTGAAGATTTTTTTGGGACTGCTGCGTAAAAATGGCAAGGTACAAAGTCATCTTTTGTTTCTCCCAAGTTGCTAATCCGGATTTTAATGCGTATTCCTGTATTCCGTATTCTTATAATAATGGAACTGTGAATGCTGAAGGAGAAGAGAAATTTGAAAGGGATTGTAATAGTCTCCAAAAAATGTATTGCTGTGATTTTAATGAAATACAAAGAAAGATGAAAGAAACGAAGCATAATGAGCGATTTCGTCCTCGAGAAGGGTTGGGACAAACGTATATCCGCGGAGTATCGCGAATGCGGGAATTCGGATTTATTTTTATCAAAATTGTTACTTGGCATATGATTCAATCTAAATTTTTAAATATTTTGAACTCCAGAAATTATTGTTGTCATAAATAAATTATTAATTATATATATTATAACTAAATTATAATCATACTGAATCGATCTAGTTTTCAAGATATTAAAAAACATAGTTGGTGTGAGAAAAAAGTTGAGATTTTTAGTACAGTAAGAATTGTGAATATTTAATTACAAAGGATAATAAAGAAGAGACGCAAGATTTGCGTCAGTCAACGATATATCACCTGTTTTCGATATACATTTCCAGATGACAAGGGATAAATCAATTGAAAACTAATATTGAAAACTAACCTTTGGGAGAAACATCCCAGTCCAAGCCAAGATGATCAGGAGAAAGGGAAAAATTAAATATTATGTTTCAATAGAATAATGTCCTCAGGTGTTCCGCACGTAGTTTTCTCTTTGCTTCATTTATTTTGCATAAAGTTGAGAGGGTTATCCCAATTAAACATTATTCATTTCAAACCTTCACCTACCACCCTGAATGCTAAAGAGGTTTTTTCAAAAATTCTGGAAAACCTGTTTATAAGCCAAGGAAAAACACGTAAACCCCAATAATTGAAGTGTTTTCCTATTTAAGCCACTGTCGATCTATACAAAGCTAGGGCAGACTATCTATTTCTTAAAAAATAAATCATTGTGTACTCAATAAGTTTTCATCATTAACAAAATAATATATTATAATGTTCATAGTTTTGATGTTGTAGGTAATTCTTTACTTTCTATCAAACTGATTGGATTAATTTGTTCTAATTTATATTTCTCCAAATGATTCTCTATTAATATTTTGTTTCAGATAGAAGACGTTGCAACACTTCCCAATCCTCAAGAAAGCTGTGGTACTATTCACCAGTATGGGTTCTGATTGTAACGAGAAAAAAGTGTAAACTACAATTATAATTATCCAAATTATCATTTAAATTACCAGCTATAGACGAATAAATAAATTTATCCGTGTCAAAATCAGTATGCATTTTTTTCAAAATTCGCTTACTCTGCCGCTCCCTTGTCATCTCTTATGTTCATCCATTTACCTACTAGGAGTTTGAGAGAAAGATGTTTCTTCAGGTGTAGCTACTTAGTAGATCTCGAGCGCAAATCGCTATAATTATTGTTCAGGCTATCATTTTAAGTCTTCTCACATGATAGCTAGAAAAATCCTACAAATTACCTAATACATAAAGAAAGAGAAAAAATTTCATGCAAATATTACCGATTTTTACAACTGGCGAACGGCATAATTTCGATTTTTGACTGATTTTTCAACTTTGAAATTTTTGAAACCTTGATACATATTCTTATAGGAAATTTTACGCTGATTCCGAATATACCACATGTTAGTATGCTGAAAAAATTATTTCGCACAACAAATCGCAAAAAACAGGCTATTTTGAAATTTTTGACTACATTTTTGAAAATTTCAACCCGAAGATGTAATCTAATCATGCTGGCCAACGAACTTGAACTTTCGTTTTGTGTCCTTAACATTTTAAAATTTGTTTGAAGTTTCTAGCACAATTCTACGGACAGTTATCGTCTGGAATGACACATACATACATACATACATACATACATACATACATTTAAAAAAAATGCGTTAAACTTCAGAATATGATTCAGAATAGCCTGAAACGGATTTCTGCATAAAATTTTTTCAAAAATTCACATTCTACAAATTTTGAGGCGAGAGCAATAGCTTAATTTTCTTCAAAAATTCGCTAAAAAAGATATTTCTTGAAAAAGAAATCATATCAGCATGAAATTATATCCATTGAAATTATATCAGCTGATTCAATCATAATTGTTTATAAGCTCATTTATATTTTTACAATGTTCACACTAGTTCACAGTCACACGCATGTTGATGTTCTTTTTATCTATCTTAGAAAAAGCGAACGTATGAAACTACAGCGATCCGGGTGGTTTCATTTGATTCTTTGGAATAACACCTATTAATGACCACCAAAAAAACTTTTTTCGAAAGCTTTCGAAATTCTGATTTTTTATTATATCCGACCTTTGACTTTACCGTTTGGGGTCGGGAGTTGATCTAAAGTGATGCCGACAATTCACACCCATTCTTGGCCCATATACAGGGTTTATCTCGAGTTCGCACCACTGGCTTATTTCCGTCAATACACGATGTGATTTACACAGTTACAAGTAGTGCCATTTTACCATCAATAGTGATTTGAATTGCAAAAATATCATCAACTCCATCGTGTGATGTAGTTATTCTCTTAACTTGGATTGCGTCCTGATAAAATTTCAGTAGCGGTTTTCAGATTGAAGTGTGGATGAACAATTTCCTTTCTCGTAGATACAAACGCCTCCAGCACGTAGGTACAGAATTACCTACGTTTCAATTGAGAAATTGATTTATATCCTGGCAGATCAATACGTTCATCATTTTCAACTCATGTTTCTGTTAGAGCCTTAGAGCCATTGTCCTATGTCCTATTCGACAAAATCTGTTGATAGGGTATAAAAGTATGGAAGCTTCTGGAGCAACTCAACTGATCTGCACCCTGTGCACCTTCGAGGTTACTTCCTAATGAGGCTGCATGACGAATTTCAGCTACTTACGATTAATGTGGTAGAAATTCGCTTTTGGAGCCACTCAGCTGATCCCGGACCTATGCATCTTCAAGTACTTATAAGTCCTAAGAAGGGTACATACCACGTTGCAGCTTCGTACGATAAATAGCATAGAAATGAGCTTTAGGAGTCACCCAGCTGATCACAACCTCATTATGTGTCAAGTGCAACTTCTAAGGAGGCTACATACCAAATTACAGCTTCGTACGATAGGTAAATAGCATAGAAATTAGTTATAGGAGTAACTCAGCTGATCTGCACCCTGTGCACCTTCAAGCTGACGCCCAAATTTCAGCTTCCTACGATTAACATGGCAGAAATTCGCTTTCGCCAAAGTGCTGCTCATCAGTTTACACGGCCCGGTTACGGATTGGTTGTTATTAAAAACCATAAAACTTCCGTTACCCTTTTTCGGGCTGAAAAAAAGTCACACAATTTGTTCAAAAACCCCTGTAAACCCCCATGTAAAAAATGAACCCATCACATGAATGCGCAGTTTTGAGTGCGCATAAGCAAGGAAAATTACGGTAAATAGAGCACAAATTGTGAAATATCAAATTTTTGGAGATATTCAATTGCCACATGTCATAGGTACTCGTACTTGATTTTGGTGTATTTTTTTTTCACGTTGAATCATATGGTTTTGTTAATTTATTGATATTCATAACACCAATTTGGAAAATCACAGAAAATTTGTGAAACATAAGATGCCGAACTTTGGAACAGGACATCTCTGGGTGTGGTACCTTGTGTATAATAACAATTCGGAGAACCTTTCTAATAGCTGAGTGAGATTTTAAGCAAATTTCCTCCCCATTCAACTTTAGATACCTTTTACAAAAATACCTGTTAAACCTTAGGGAGCAGACGAACTTGGAACGAGGCATCAATCTAGCCATGGAAAGTGTACGCTCTATGGCTCGCACTGCAATATATTAGCACCACCCCCCATCAGTTCACTACAAATGTAGTAATATCTGATTGCCGCAGCATGCTACTAAAGATAAGAAAAATATAAGACCGGGAACAGAGTTAGAAGCCTTCGAAAGTAAAGTTCTATGAAAAGTCAAAATGCTTGAAGCCCAAAGACAAGAAATCGTGTTTGTTTGGGTCAGGGGACATATAAACCTAAGGGGCTATGAGGAGGCTGATCGACTCACTAAAATTGCCACCAATAAACCCAACGAATGTATAGACCCCTTATTTCCACCCTCTGATCTACATCAGCACTTCAAGAGAGCAGCGTTAAGGCTAAGTATCTCATATTTTAATGATAATTTTTTTCAACAGATGGGGTGAAATCTATTAAACACCTCATTTAAAGAGGAGGCAAATTATTAGTTCAATGTTTGTGGATTTGATATCTGCACGCCAATAGAATATACAATAATTAGCTTTGATCTAAATTAATATTGATTTTGATAGGATAATTTAAAATGTTACCCCAATTAAACCAAGTTTTGAAATCCGAATTATAGCGCCTTAGATAATTATATATCCATCCGCAAATTGATTTTAAAAATTAAAAAATATCCAGTTAAAGTGATTAGGAAAGTCATTTTAGATGTTAAATGTAAAATTGGCATGTTTGGTGTTGAGTGAGCCTCAGGGAAGACCAAATGAAGAGGGAAAAGGGTCTGTCGGCAAATAGCTGAATGAATCATGACTCTAGCCCATGAAATGAGGCCGTGAAGTTCATAAATGAAGCAAGCAGAATTTTCGTAGAATATGTTCCATTTCTGTCATTCGTACATGAACAGCGTATTGATGATCAACAACACTCGATGATAATCTGTGTTTTGTGACTGTATGAGACCAATTGAATAGCATGATATCCCATGAGCGATAATAATGAATTACATAATAAAATTGTGTAGTTATTTTATCAATTAGTTTCAATAAATGCAATGGTTCATCAACAAGTATGATCTTATCTATAATCCTCAATATAGGTAGGTATGTATAATTTTATGCAAGTCAGCATTGAGTAGACGGTTTTGGCTAAATTGATTTTGTTGCAGACTTTTCTAAAATGCTCAGTGAGGTCCTGGGCGTACATGTTATCCATAAATAAATATTTCACATCTACTATTTAATTACATTGCTACATATACTTTATACAATATTAATAAATATGGTAATAAGTGTTTAACACCAAATATATTATAATAAAATGAAAATAAACTCGTTCTTCACTCCCTGTACATACCTACCTATTTTGTTCAGACTCTCTTATCGGCACTGAATGTGACAGCCGCAAATCTATCGTCTCTAATTAAAACACCTTCTCATGACAAAAGATTGTTTGAAATTGAGCAGAAAATAATCCTTAATTTCATTAAACTTTGCTTAAGAATTGATTAAAAATCATAAATCGAATATTTTTTCCCCTTTGAATCGAACGCTTCTGTGCACAAAGAGGTCACTTTACTAGCAATTGAATATTATAATAATTAATTAGAAAAATAATTAAAATTCGCTCATACAGTCATGCTGAATTACTGGAACTTTTTTCTATTGAATGTTTATTTGCTCAGATAGGTAATGATTTTTCTAAATTGTTTAAACTTTGCTTGGAAAGGTACTTCTCTACAAGGTCCACTCTATATTAGGTAGTACGTTACATTGTTTTAATGATTGTCAGATCCTCTTTCTTTAATAAGTCAATTGATTGTTTACGAGAACCTTGTGAACAACCGGAACTATTTATACTCGTTGCTGAGTTTTGTGCTGTGAAACGAAAGGAATATTATAACTTGGTAGGTTATGTTATACCTGAGAATTAGTTACATAGATTTGTAATTATTTTGTTATTATTTCGATTTTAACATGGAATCATGTTTTAGCGATGGATCCCCCGCCGAAAAGTGAGACTATAAAGTGAGATGAAAGTAGCGCCAATAATTGTGATGATTTCCGCTTACAACCGAGTCGTTGCTAGGGATATGATACTTCGTCGTTTTTCATCCCACAAAATTCGTTGACCATTCGTTCGAAAGCTCTCGATTTATCCAACCATACTATAATAACTACTGCGAAGTGCGTGGCCAACAAGCTGAATTATGAGCATGGTTATATGAATAATTGTTTACACACAGGTGATCATTCTCAATTATTGATATTGTGAACATGATTGCAACCGCTTGTTAATTTCTGATGATTTCATTGAGCTGGTGTTTCGGTTATGTGATTCATAGCAGGTGATCCGAATATTGCGAGAACGGTTAGATTTGTGAAGCGGTGGTTAAATTATTTTAATAGGTAATTTCTATACTTTACACTATAGGAAGCTGTAATTTCGTATGTAGCCTCTTTAGCCTCTTTCTATAATAAAGTGAATGTTTACTCGCGAGTTTCTATTAGGAGATCATCATCTCACAAGAGCTCAATCGTCGTGATCATTTCTATAATAAAGTGAAAGCGAGGAGCTAAAACATGATTCCACGTTTTTTACATTTTAGCAGTCAGGGTCAAAGTAATAACATCCGAAGGGCCGAGTTTTTATTATACAATATTTTCATAAATATTATTAGTAATGTGTTACTATGAAATCAATACAATGAACATAAATATGTACATCAATACATACAATACAATCTACACACCTTTACATCTATACAAAATAATATCTTCAACTCTCTGCCAACGCTTCAACAGCCTTGACCTGAAGAAAATGTTTCTGCATGCCATTTGTTTCCTTTTACGCCCGAGCCGAACCCCGTTCAATATTGGACTATCTAATCCCAGAGGATCCGTTCCAATATTATCCATCGTTGTACATCAACTTCTCGCAATTAGGGTCTGCAGTGTGGTAATCCATAGTAGTTCTGCGAGCCGGTCGAACACATCAAACGAATTTTCCAAATCCCAAAAAATTCTTAGTGTTCTTAAGGTGGGTATTAGTTAGAATTTCCGAGTTAGGATTCGAGGATGGACCGGTTACAGTATTAGTATGGGATTTTAACTTGAGTATTATAGGTCATTACCAACGGAAAATACCATCCATATTGGCTCAGTGAAGCATTAAGGCGGAATCATCCATTTTTCCCATCAAATGCTTGTTCTCTCAAAAATGGATTTTTTTTTTTTTTTTTTTTTTTTTATCTTAGCGTACTGCTGGCACGAAGTGTTCAGAGAAATATGCGTGCATGAGGAAACAGTAGCTATGGATGAGGGTAAGTGGTAATTTTGTCCAACTAATCTGAATTTTTACTACGCGAATGATTACTTGATGTTATGTATTTTTGAGGTGCGAGCAGTCGAGCATCCAGACACCAAACTATACTTAAACATCATTCTGATCTATATGTCCGACTAGGGGATAGTCGGGTAAGAGTGCGCGGGCGACTAAGACTGCGCACAGCTTTTTTTCGATGTTGGCAGCAATGATTTGCTGGCAGAAGTGATGTTTTAGTTTGGCCTTGAGAGTGCACGTTTCCCGCCAGTTTTCGTCTTAGTCCGACAACTCATTGCTGTTTTACAGGTGAGAATGTGTTTGGTCTGCTTCTACTATAATATTTTCACTGTAATACTTAGTTGATACTGTTTATAGTTATTAGTCAAAAGTGTTGAACTTTATATCACTGAAAAGAGTATTTTATTACAAACACGCCGACATGGCGTAGGCTGTGAATGTACAATGTAGGGTCAAAATATTTTGAGGTTATGTTTTTGTATGGAGGGTAAGATTGCGTATAGTGAGGGAGGCCAAGAGTGCGCAACATTTTTCGTGCGCAGTCTTACCCGCCTTCATTAGGATCTCTTGGTTTTCTTGGCACCATTGAATTATTGTATTAGGGTTTCATCTGCCTATCTTTTACATTTGATCTAAGGTCTATCTGTCTTAAAAATCCAGCCACTAAAAATCTATTTCAAGCTCCTGCTGTACAACAGAGTCAACTACCTGGGCCTACTGCCCTTAACCAGCAGGAAATTGACCAGGTTTTATTGGTGGACAAAATAACAACACCACAATACGCTAATCAGTTAAAAGCTATTTTGCCGCAGCCCAAATTTAAAGTTGAGAAAAACAGATTAAATCACAGAAGTCAGAAATTGTAACTGGTTCCCCATTTAAAAAGATGCTTGAAGACAAAATAGCAAAAAAAGAGCAAGAGGAGAAGGAAAAAGAAGCTAGGCGGAAAGCAAGACTAGATAAGAAGAAGAAAGTAAAAGATCTGCCAGGAAAGAAACGACCAGGAAATGCCATCCCACAGACGACTAAAAGCAAGTTACCGAAAATGCAGTTGGATAATGATGACAAAGAAACATGTTGTGCAGGATGTGGGGAATCTTTTGAGGATGCCTGGGTTCAGTGCAATCAGTGTGCTCAATGGTGGCATGAAGCAGATTACGTAGGAACTGGAGCTTATATTTGTGACCATTGTTGAGTATCAATGTACTGATTTCTCTGTTCTACTAAATGCGCACTCTTGGCCGACCTAATGCGCACTCTTACCCTCCAGGGCGGCTAAGACTGCGCATGTGTAACTTTTTTTTTTTTTTTTTTTTATTAAAAAATATGTAACCTTAAGTCAACTTTTGAGTTTTAAATATTTTCTAGTGGTCAACAATTAGTTAAGGAGTCTTACGATGTATTTCTTGTTTTTCTACTACCAAAATACACTGACTCATAAAAAATCTAAACTTAAGTGCGCACTCTTACCCGACTCTCCCCTAATCTGAATTTGTACTAAGGGATTGACTACTTGATGTTATGTACCTATTTTTGAGATGCAAGCTTGCAAGCATCCAGACCACCATACTATTACACCAAAGAGACCTAAGTAACGAGAGAAAAACGACGGGCATATAACATTACGATTTGTAACTGAACGAAGCCTAGCCCTCCCCTCGGAGATGACAGTTGCGCCTGTTGTACCTACACCTACCATCGAGTGATCGCCCCATCCACATTACTCTGGTAGTCTGGACGTGAAGCGGATCCTTACCAATCCTTACCGATCCTACGGAGTGCCAACCCTCGTTCCGCATAGTGTGAAACAGCGGCTTTAGGTACAGAATGCTATTCATTAGGGAAAGTTCCTTAGTTTTTTTCCTTAGTTTTTCCGATTTTCTCCGCAGTGGGTCAAGAACTTACGTATCCCGTCAACACTCTTTTTCTACCAGTGGGGGGGGGGGGGGGGGGGGGGGGGGGCTATCCTATCCAATAGTACGGCTGCCCGAGATTGATGCTTCCCCACTAACCCAACCAATTAACTGAACCATTTGCTCAAAAACTGAATCAAATTTCAAAATCTAGGGCATTTTCCAGTATCTTCATAATTGCCTTCATGGCTGTATTTGACCACTCTAACCCCGATTTTTTAAAAATATATTTTAGTTTGCAAGTACCAACCCATTATTTGAATTATAAAAATCTGAAATGTTATTGAATTTTATATCGCCCAAACCAACCAAATGGCTTTTACAGAACTGAAATAGCTCTCTCCGATCACAAGATATTCATTTATTAAAATCGGCTCATTTCAAGACGCTGCTTGGCGGCGAATCGGGCAACTAAACCCGTGATACTTAATGGCAAAACAAATATTTAAGCAACCCAGCGGGGGAAAAGTATGTGAATATGTTCCCCACCCCACCATTGCACACTTGGATTCCGAACTTCCCAAATTCCTCCTAAAGATTTTATAAGTACATATCGAGGATAAGGTGCGGAACATGCGTAACAAATTCATACCTAAACAGAATTGTAGAGAAACATCAGCAACCTGTAGAGTCTGCTTAGCGGACGAAGAAAACATTGAGACATTCTGATGTCGTGCCCAGCCTTGGTTAACTAACGAATACTTGTCTTACAGAAATTATTCGGCGAACTACCACAGCCAATGTTAATAGAAGCCATAATAGTTTCCCAGAAACAAAAAGTGTTGGTACAGTATTTAAACGTCTAAATCAAATCGAGTTCAACCCGTGGGAAAACTACTCAGTTAACATTCAAATACCAGTGATGTTGAGTGTGTGATATTGTACATATATTTATGTATTATTGTACTTGGTGAATGGTCATAATAAAGGCCGAAGCCATTAATGGAGAAAAAAATTAGATACTGAAATTTGGAACAGAGCCACTCTGTGTGTGGTACATAAATATAACTGTAGATAGTATTTCCTCTGTATACAGTACTGACACAATAGATTAGAAATTTATATGGTACATATAACTGCAGATAGTATTTCTTCTGTACAGTACTAACACAATTTATAAGACATTTATGTGGGCGTACATTGTGATCTACATTCATGTCTTGGATGAGCGAGAGAAGCGAGCAGACACAGCTATAGTAATAAATAAAATCTTAGGATTTATAATTTATTTTGTTTAAAGTCCAAAAATGCTTAAAGAAGTGAGTTTTCACTGTTGAATCAACCCCACTCCTCTCTCTTTCTCCAAGAAATCAATTTTAATTTTCATCAACCACCCAAAAAGGCGATGAGGGAGAAATTCAGCGAACGCGGGAAAGGAAAGAGTTCTGAAAAGGAAAGAAGAAAGGAGGAAGAAAAGTTATGAAGAAAAGCAAGAAGAAAAGGGAGTGGCCCTCCGAAAATTACCAATTCAAAACGATTTAAAAAGATCAAAAGGGAAATAAAGGGGGTGAAATGAGGCAAGTGGCCGAAGGGAGCCGAAAGGGGTCGGAAGGAGCTACGTGGAGAAAGGGCGGCTTTTTATTACTTTTTTGCCCCACCCCCCACCCCCCATCTCGACAGGAGAAGTACTTGTACTCCAGGCATCGGACAAGGGGCCGGCATCTCTCATTATAAAATATAAAACCAGGCTCCGAGAGGAAATTCCTTCCATCTTTCTTAATAAATGAGGAGTTCCAAGTTCTCTCCCTCTCTTAGTTTTTCCTTCTTCGTCTTTTTCTGCTTCCAATTCCTTTTCCAACGTTTTTACTTTCCCCCCCCCCCACCCCGATCCCATCTTCTCATTATACATAACGGCGGAACCGGGCGGGGGCATTCCCGAGTAGTAAAAAGAGAAACGACCGCTGGAATAAACAAGTCGACGCGTAGACGATAATAACAGTTTTTCCTCTTGCACGGAGATCCCGCGAGAATCTCCATTTAATTAACATTTCTAATTAAAAGGAAAAGGAAATTATCGATATTCATAGAGTTCCTTTAGTTGAAAGGTAGACAGTACAGATAGAAAAGCTTCTTCATACAGCATGATCGTATGAGCGAATTTTTGTAAATTGTATCATATATTATATGTAAATGTAAAATGTAAATGTATTTTATTGTGCATAGGACATAAGTCCCACCTCGCGCACAACCAATCAAATATTGGGAACAGTATACTTTTAAAAATAAAAAATAAAATAAAATAAACACAAAATAGTAAAAAAAAAGAATACCTATCATCAAAATGTGATTAAAAAAATTACTTAGTAAATTTAAACAAAGAAAAAAAAAACGTAGTAAATAGAGACTATCTGTAAGGGAAGATGGGGAAAGGGGTAAAGATACCAAAATCAGAGATGAAAATGAAAGAGATTTTGGAAGGAGAGGAAGCACGTAAGATAAGGTAGTTGGAAGAGTGAAGAGGAAGGAGAGAAAAATAGAGAAGGAAAGAATGAAGATGATGGGTTTAGTCTGAGAGATAGTGACGCTCGACCGCACACCTGAAACCGCCATACGTCCCGACATTCCGCACCTCCACATGAAGAGAATTCCACGCCCTCGCCCCAGAAACAGCGATTGAATTGCTCATCATCCTCGACCTATGTTCTGGAACGGAAAGGTTTTTGGCCCTTGCAGATCCTCCAAATTGAAAGAGAGAAGTAATATACGGAGGGTATGCTTGATGGAGAGCCCTGAATACAAAGCACAACCCCTGGATCATGAGGTACGTCACAACATCCATACCCAGCAGTTCACTAGCGTATGCCGAAGTGTGACTATGGGGTTTGAGCCTGAAAACGTAGCGCACACAAGCATTGAATGCAGTTCTCAAAGTCTTAAGGGCAGTACTGTCAAGTGACCAAATAAATAGGATAGATGAATAGCTGAAATGAGGCAATAAAAGAGATTTAAATAATTTCATTCGAACATGGAACGGAGTACAATATGCTAACCTATTAAGAGATTTAAGTGATGCGTAAATCGACCTGGATATCCTGGACGCATGACTATTCCAAGACAAGGTCGAATTAATCATCACACCCAAACTTTTGACTACCCTAGAAAAATGAATTATGACGCCATTAATAAGGATGGGAGGAGTATCGTGAGACACCAAGTCCTTTTTGAATATAATTATAGACTGGCACTTCCTCGGATTAAGAACCAAACCATTTGCACTGCACCACTGGTGGATCTCATGTAGGTCCAAGTTGATATTCTTTACAGCCTGTGAGAGAGAGATGTTATCTGTAAGACTATGCTGATAAATTTGACAGTCATCAGCATATAAATGATATTTTGAGAAAGTCAGAGCTGAAGGTAAATCATTAATAAAAACTGAAAAAAGAAATGGGCCCAATACAGATCCTTGGGGGACACCAGAAGTAACGGGAAGAGGCCCAGAGGATACATTATTAAGGAATACATTCTGAGTTCTGTCAGATAAGTAAGAGTAAATGAGAGATCAAGCACTGGTTGAGAAGTGAAAAAAACTAGACAATTTCTGGATAAGCAATAGGTGATGTATAGAGCCAAATGCGTTAGTCAGACCCAGAAGGACAAGTATAGAGCATCTATTGCCCTCCATAGCCCCACGAACATCCTCAGCAATTCTGACCATAGAGGTTTGACAACTATGCTTAGGTCTGAAGCCAGACTGAAAATCAGTGAAAAGATTATTAGAATTTACAAATGTGAGCATTTGATTCAATAGGCAACGTTCAAAGGCCTTGGAAATAGCAGGAAGCAAAGAGATTGGACGAAGGTCATCAAATTTTTCTACAGCTGAAGATTTAGGTATGGGAATTACCAAGGCATTTTTCCATTTTTTGGGATAAGAAGAGGATGTAATAATGAAGTTGAAAATATGCAGAATGTAAGAGGCTATAACAGGAAAACACATCGTTATTAGGGAAATCGGAATTAAATCAGAGCCGACAGCTTGTGATTTGATGCTCATCAAGGCCTCCTGCACGTCAAAATGAGACAAGCAGAAAAATGCAAATTGTTGATCTTTATTGGTTGATGGGCTACAAGAGGTAGTCGGTGGTGGCGCAAGGGAGGAACTAAAATGACTGTTAAGCTCATCTGGGTCAAAGTGAATTGAATTGCAGATTTCAGAAACAAGACCACTTTTTTTAATTTTAGGCCACAGTTCTTTAGGTGATTGGTTCGGAGAGAGAAGTGTATCAAAATATTTCATCTTAGCGCGCCTTACAGCAGATTTAGCCTTATTCCGTAACTGCTTGAACTTTTCAAAGTCTGAGTTATGGCAAGTGTGGCGCCAAACAGAATAGGCCACATCTCGAGCCCTAAGAAGAACACTTAACTCAGGGGTGAACCAAGGTGTTTTAGGGTGCCTCACACGAATACGATGAACAGGGACTAATGAATCAAGGATATTCAAAAGATTAGAGTTAAGGATATCTACCATTTCATCAACGGAGGCAGAACCAGGATAGCGTCCCATGAAAGAGAGAGAGCAAGTTCTTGAACTGCTTTAGCATCAAGGGATCTCATACTTCTAGCATAAATGAAATGTGGTTTTAATTTATACTTGCTCAACTTGATACAGCAGAGAAGCGCACAGTGATGTGATACTGCAGGAGTGGGATATGTTTTGAAAAGTCTCACAGATTCGGATTTCTTAACTAAAAAATGATCAATTGTTGTTGACGAGTCCCTGAGGATATGAGTTGGTCCAGCATTCAACAATCTCAAACCTAATGAAGCACATAAATTGAAAAGTTTTGTAGAATTAACGTTGGTTGTGTCCGTATTGATGTTGAAGTCCCCAGCAACAATAACGTCATCATATTTGTGAATAAAGTTGGACAAGACATCAGTGAAATCACTAATATCACAAGAAGGTGTAGGTGGTTTGTAAAGAGCTGTGAGGAGAAAAGATGACCCCTCCACACTTACCTCAATTATCAAGTACTCCAAAATAGAACTGTCTGGGGATTTGCAGAGAATTTTGTGCTTAATCCCTTCCCTCAGGTAGATAGCAACACCTCCAGAATTCTTTCTAGAGCGGTCATGTCTAATGAGCTTAAAGCCAGGTAAGGCTACAACAGAGGATCTGATGGAAGATTTCAGCCAGGTTTCAGAAATTATTATCGCCTGCACGGGGCTGTTTCCAACATAGTATTTGATGTCATCTACGTGACGAGGCAGGCTCTGAGCATTAAATGATAGAACGGGAAAGCAACCCGCACCAGATGTCCGAATGTCGTTTTCTAGGCGGTCACACACAGGCAGAAACAAGGGGGCATTAGCATTTAATAAAGAGACATTATGGCTCGAAGCACTTGAGGAATCCAAATTCATGGAGATTTGCAGGAGCGAGGGCTCTGGACTAGACCCCATGAGAAGGGGAACCGCGAAAAACCAGAACACAGACAGAAACAGGATACACCACAGCGCAGTAAATCTCAGAACTAATAAAAGAGAGAAGGATAGATAGAAAATGGAAACCCGAAATAGAAAAAATATGAGAGAAGGGAGTAAGGGAGATGACAAAGATATAGGACAGAAAGATCATGGAGATATACAGACAGCTCTTACAATGAGAATAAAATTGGAAGAATAATACAGCCAATGGCAGCACTATCAAGGAATATGGCATCATGATAAACGCAAGGCAAGTAGTGACTCCTAGGACTCCCCTGACATTATGAACTTAATAATAACTAATAACAATGTATTACATGAGATCAAGCACAAACCCGTCAATAAACACAGAGAATGACAGCAGCTATACATATACGTATAATATATGTGTTGTAACAAAGATTCACCAAGAAATAGGTGGAAAGGTATGTAAATAAAATTATAAGAAAACACCTTAAGAGTCGCGATTTACAAAGTTTGTAAGCGAGTAGCGCATAGGTAAAAGGAAGTAGTCATAACGTAAAACTTAGGAAAAGAAGCGAGGTGGGTAAATAAAAAGAAAGGTACATAGATGATTATAACAAAAGATGAGTAGGTACTTATTTTTCAAACGTCAATAGTCTTGCTCAGTCGCGGAATCCAGCGAATTCAAATGATCCATAGACTTCAGTGTGAGAATCTTGCCATTATATCATGTTTATGTTAGATTGCTTTGAAAATAGAGCACTTTGATGGCAAAAAACTTGTTCTAAAAAATATTCTGCTACTAAACCAAAGATTTTAGATATTAAATCAGAATTTTTCGCACGTAAGTTAAATTAAAGTACGTTTTAGGGAATTTTTGTAGAAAATGAAATTATTGCAATGGCTCCAGAGTTTTAAAATCAAATTTTCGGAATTTCTCTTCTTTGAAATTCGTTCTAGTGCATTCTAGAACAAACCCTAGAGTTTAAAGCTTATTAAAATTTCAGCATAATTTTTTGCATACATTTTTTAATATTCTAGTTCATAGTTGGAAATACTTCTTTGTTATATTTTGCTTGAATAAAAACATGAATTAAACCATTAGCGAATTTTTGTTGAAAATGCAGCTATTGCAATGGCTCGGGAAATTTTAAAATCAAACTTTTTGACAATGTTCTCCATTGAAATCCGTTCTGAAATGATCCCTGAAATTTGCGCTTTTTATGTGTATATATGTCATTCCAGACGATAACTCTTCTTAGGATTGAGATAAAAATCCCTTTCTTGCGCCGAAAACTGAATCGTTCCAAATGGAAGGATGTATTCCTTGGCCACTAATTTTTGAGCACATTAAATTGGTCAAATTTTAAAAAATTTGCTCAAAAAATCATTAAAAATGGCTAAAAACTGCCAAAAATCGTTAAATTTATATTTTTTAGCAATCTTTCAGTCAAAACAAAATTATCAACAATTACTTAGGACATTACAAAAATTGTTCACAAAATTATGCTGTAAAACATACTTAAATTTCATTAATTTTTGCTGAAGATCTATAAAAACTGCAAAAAAAACCCTAAAAATCGTAAATCTTTTTGTATCATCAAATTATATTTAGTATGAGTTTTTTTTTGCCATAAAATTGGTTTTTAACGATTTCTTTAATCTGAAATTGCTCAAATTTCAATACAATTTAACATATTATAATACGATTGATTGTTGGGGCAAAGGGGCACTAGGTGGAATTAAGAGACCAATTTTTGCACACCAGGTATATAAATATAATTGGGAAGGTTTAGCTCACACCAAGTTTTCAACTTATTAAAATAATATAATCCTTCTAGTGGTAGGCCTATAGGAAGCTTCCCTTTGATAGAAATTCAGAAATTTCACATATAAATGAAATATTGTTCCGGTAAGAGGTGTAAAAGTACTGTTCTTGAGGGGGGTTGTCGTCCAGTTCTCTTGGTAGGGAGGTGATCACTCGAAGTTTGCGTAAGTTCGGTTATATCCTAAATGATATCGATATACAGGGTGATTCCCTCGTAGATGCAAAAAAATTTGGGTAAAACTACATAAAAAATGGAGTAAAATGCCGCCAACCGCATATTTTTATCTCAATCCGTACTCGAGATATGATTTTTTAAATGTTTTTTCAGGAAAACCGTGTTTTTTCATTTTAAACTCGGATTTCTCCACTTTGCCTCATTTAATTGTAACTTTTTACATCATTTTCGGTATCAGCATTAAATTTTCTATGAGAATAGTGTACTTGGGTTCTTAAAAAGTACCATCCGAAGACCCTCACACCAGCTCAAACATTGACGATTTTGAAAAAACAATATTTCTGAAAATCTTTGAAACTTTACTACTCTCTTAAAAAGAATCCTGGAAACTGGCAAATCTCATGAAAACTGCTTCATCTAACATGCTTTCCAACGGTATTATCAATTTAACTTTTATTTTGTTATTTAGGGGAGAAAATAATGTTTTAATGTTAAAAAATGTGGGTTTTTCAATGAAATTGTTGGTTTTTTCGAAAGATGACCCTCCATGAACCAACGAGTATGGGGTCGGTTTCTATGTATTTTTTCTCGCTGGATCGGAAGGAAACTCATGCAGATCTCTCAACTACGTTATAATCGAGTTTTACACTTTAATTAACTAGTTTTACCCCATAACACACATACATTTAATCTTAAAAAACAAACTTAACATTTGTGATTTTAAGTGTATAACTCGGTTATAACGGAGTTGGAGAGATCTACAAATGTTACCATCCGGTTATTCGATACAGCGTGAAAAAATGCGAAGAAACCGACCCCATACTCGTAGGTTCATTTAGAGTCATCTTTCGAGAAAACCAACAATTTCATTGAAAAACCCACATTTTTTAACATTAAAACATAATTTTCTCCACTAAATAACAAAATAAAAGTAAACTTGATTATACCGTTGGAAAGAGTATTAAACGAAGCAGTTTTCATAAGATTTGCCAGTTTCCAGGATTCGTTTTGGAAGAGTAGTAAAGTTTTAAAGATTTTCAGAAATATTCTTTTTTCAAAATCGTCAATGTTTGAGCTGATGTGAGGGCCTTTGAATGGTACTTTTTATGAACCCAAGTACACTACTCTTATACTAAATTTAATGCTGATTTCAAAAATGTGGTCAAAAGTTAAAATTGAGTGAAGTAAAGTGGAGAAATCTGAGTTTAGAAAAAAAAACACGGTTTTCCTGAAAAAAACATTTAAAAAATCAAATCTCGAGAACGGATTGAGATAAAAATATGCAGTTGGCGGCATTTTACTCCATTTTTGATGTAATTTCACCCAAATTTTTTTTTGCATCTGCGATCCAACCTGATTGTAGTCCTTGCAAATACCAAAGGCTCCAGGTATTGTGCTGGATGTTTTGCGATCCTTGGAGAACAAAGGAGTGTAGGTCCAGGTTGGTTTCTGCTCCGCTTGCAATCCAATTGTCTTCTTCCTGATATTAATCGGGATACTTCGGGATGCTGAGACCCGTTTTCTGAAGTGTTGACCCAGGATAACTGAGACCTGTGTTCAACAATAATCGGTTCGATGCAAAAAGGCGAAAGCTTAGCGGGAGCAGATTTACTTTGCTACAGGGCACGAGTATAGGATATAATGGCCATTGCAGAGTCGGCGCTGACGTCAGGGAAAAAAGTAGTCCCAAAAAAATTAAAGTAGTACCTTTTTTCCTAAATTATTAAACCACTTTCACTTCACTATACATTGTTGGATTATAAAATTAAAATAAATAAATGCGCACATTTCTTAATAATAAAAATAAAATAAACATAATAAATTCCACCATGGATTTACATGTTATGGAGCTGCATGAACATTGATAATTACAAAAAATTCGCTCATATGGTCATGCTGCATGACTGGAACTTTTTGGCCGTTTTCGCAACTTTTAGTACCTAATTTTTTCACCAAAATATTTGAAATTCGATCAATTTATTGTGCTAAAAAATTGCTGTTCAACAAACTCATTTTTCTTCGAAAATGCTTGATTTGTTTAACGAAAGAATGGACTTTTTATTCCAATCCTAAGGAGTGTTATTGTTATACTTCGTTTCCACAGCAGCAATCGCTTAGTCGTAGTGCGACGAAGAGATCAAACACGGCGAGTCAATAGTCACTAGATACAATGTTCGACTTACCAAATTTTTGTAGAAAATGAAGCTATTAGGTACACTGGCTTCAAAATTTTAAAATGAAAATGTTCCACAATTTTCTTTCTGGAAAGCCATTTAGAGGCTTTCTGAAACGAAGAACGTTTGATTTGAGGAATCGGTTGAGAATGCCTCAAAACGGATTTCCATAACGAAAATGTTGGAAATTAAATATTATAACATTATTGGAGCCATGGCATTTTCCAAATTTCATAATCTCCATTTTCTATGGAAATTATCTAAATGCGTTAAAATCCAGGAATCGTTTCAGAGTGCCTCAAAATGTATTTCCGTTAACATAAGTTTGGAAAATAGTTATTTTAAAATGTTTGGAGAGATTGCAATTAAGCACCATTTTCTACGAAAACTCGCTAAAACGAACATTCCACCTGGTGTGTACTGACAAGCCTTTTATAATAATCTCTTCACCGCATTCCAACTTGGAGAGATTGCTATGGTGAAATGAAATTTTAAGAATGCCATTCATTTAGCATGATCGAATCAGCGAATTTTCGTAATATATAATTATCTTCCATGTGTATATATAAAAATGAATTTATGTTTCTTGTCCTTTATTCGCGAGCGTACCGTTCTTAAGATTGGGAAAGAAACTTTTCCAACTAATTCCATGCACTACCGGGACGATGGTAGGCTGTCGGGATCTTCCCCAAACACCCACCTTATCATCAAACTGGCCGCCCTTCACAACGAGTAAATACAAGGGGGAAGCGAATAACTTTACTACAAAACAAGCCCCCTGGACCCCCGGTTACCTCTATTTACATACTTCGGACGAAATTATTGAAACACAGAATGTGTTTGCGTTGTCGCGCAACCAAGTGACAACCAAACAAGCGTCATTGTTTACTATTCATTTATAACATCAATTTATATAGTTATAGTATGAAACTACGAAAAAAAATACGAAATGAATTCGTGATAAATCAAGAGCAATTTATCAAGTAAATGTCCTAAAGAGGCTACATACGAAATTACAGCTTCCTAGAGTGTAAAGTATAGAAATTAGCTTTAAAAGCCACTCATCTGATCCGGACCCTGGACATCGTCAAGTAAATGTCCTAAAGAGGCTACATACGAAATTACAGCTTCCTAGAGTGTAAAGCATAGAAATTAGCTTTAAGAGCCACACATCTGATCCGGACCGTGAGCATCGTCAAGTAAATGTCCTAAAGAGGCTACATACGAAATTACAGCTTCCTAGAGTGTAAAGCATAGAAATTAGCTTTAAGAGCCACACATCTGATCCGGACCGTGAGCATCGTCAAGTAAATGTCCTAAAGAGGCTACAAACGAAATTACAGCTTCCTAGAGTGTAAAGTATAGAAATTACCTATTCAAATGATTTAACCTCCGCTTCACAAATCAAACCGTTTTCGTAATACTCAGATCACCTGCTATGAATCAAATCATCGAAACACAAGCTCAATGAAATCATCAGAAATTAACAAGGGGTTGCAATCATGTTCACAATATCAATTATTGAGAATGATCACCTGTGTGTAAACAATTATTTATATAACCATGCTCATAACTCAGTTTGTTGGACACGCACTTCGCAGTAGTTAACATAATATTGTTGGATAAATCGAGAGCTTTCGAACGAATGGTCAACGAATTTTGTGGGATGAAAAACGACGAAGTACCATATCCCTAGCAACGACTCGGTTGTACGTGAAAATCATCCGTCACACATTTCGTTACCATCCCGCGTTCCATTTTCGGCTAGTTAGTCCATGGCTAAAACACATTCTGTGTTAAAATTGGTACGCGTTGATGTGGTAACTATTTGGAGCAACAACATAATATGGCAACTACTTGGAGATGAAGTGAAACCATACTTATCTCAACCAAAGTGAGGGCGAACTATAATAGTATGTACTATGATAGTATGTACATACTAGAGTAAAAAGTAGCTGAATGTTTAAGCACTTTGTTGGATATTTCAGTAGACTTTTTTTTTTTTTTTTTTTTTTTTTTTTTGGTCTGCAACGCGCCAGGAAATTTGGTATTTATGTTATTTAGTTTTGAAATTTGGAAATTTGAGCATTTCGCGAGCAATTTTATGGCAAAAAATCGTACTAATCAATATTCTGCAACTCAAAATAAATGTTGAATTTTTAGATTTTGTCAGTTTTTCTTGATTCACAGCCAATTTTGATGTGCTCAATAATTACAGGCCAACAAACTCATCCTTTTTTTTTTTAAGTTTAACACTTATATATATATATATATATATATATATATATATATATATATATATATATATATATATATATATATATATATATATGCTGCAAGGGGCAGTAGGGTGAGAACAGGTTAGCTCTGCAGACTCGTCGCGAACAGACAGAAATCTTCTAGATCAAGTCAGCTTCCTGAGAAGAGATTCTTTGATGGATCTTAAAAGAAACAGTGTGGAGAACCAGCAACGGCTGTGCATCCTCCGGCCAATGCATTTTTCTCACGGTTCGCCCCCCGGGGAACCGTCTTATTGATCAATTAAAAATTAGCCCCTGGTCGTCATTGTCCACCGCTCGAGTCAGTCACCCCTCTGTCTTCACGTCCAGGTGTAGTTAGGCCCTCGGGGAAGAACTTGAGATAAAAGGGAATCTCCTCCTAGCCGTGTGCACCTATTTATTTAAGTCTGGATGATGAGTCATTTGTTAGCTCTCCAGACGAGCATTAGAGCATAAGATGTTCTGTACAAAATTTGTCGTAAAATCGTCGTAAAATTTCTCTATGGTCGTAATATAAACGTAAAAGCACTTTAGCTCTTTGTATTGGATTATCTGTTTCTTTTTGTAGAGCGCTCCCCAGTACATCTGGTAGAGATGATGATGACATTCAAAGGTGATTACTCGTGGAAAGTTTGTGACAGTTCGCGTCTCAAACAAGACCTTGCGTCCACCCCGTGACTTATCACAAAGTTGGATTTCTTGTCGTGCCTTATAGTTGCAGTTATCTTGAGGGGATATCTTAACCTTGGATAACCCAGGAAAGGAACTCCTGATAGCTACATATTATGCACTATTAAAGATAGCGGACCCTCTATTGCTTTTTTCACTACGAGCTCGATTTCCGCTTCATTTCACAAACTACCGACCATTTTCATTTGAAGTTTTGATACACACCCCAAAAGAATTAAGATCATCATTCCTTCAGACGATCATTCCTTAAGATCATTTTTCCTTGTAGACACCAAAGACCCCAAATCAATCGGACAAAGTTCACATTATATCTCATGTTTAGGTACCTAGTGGGGGATGAGATGCACCCCCTTTTTTTCTCCCAAACACTGAGAACGGCTAGCGATATCAAGCTCCAACTTGAGCCAAAACAGAATGAATCGCGTTTCTTCATGTTTATCAGCCGTAATCCGATAACAGAATAAGGTATCGCAATTCTGGCTTCACCATCGTGTTCATCACTAAAAAAACGTAGAAATAATGTTCTTTCTGTTTCGGCTCAAGTCGGACTTGATGTTACTGGTCTTTCTCAGAGTATGAGATAAATCAGAAAAACAAGGTGCAACCCATCTCCACTACCTACCTAATCATACCCAATCACACCCAATCATGAGAAGAACTTTGTCCAATTGATCTGGGGCCTTTGACGTCTACAAGGAAAACCGATCCCTTAATTCTTTTGAGGTGTGTATAATATTCCGTTCATTGATACATTACCGTCGTCCAAGTTTCAATAAATTTTTGTTGAGATAATTAAACTGTTTCTGAACACATTTATCTACGCAAATGACCTATTCCCCATTAATGTACTTACTCACGATAGGGATTCTAAATTTTCATAGTATTAAATCTACACACAGTACTTTTATTTGAGTGTAACGTTTCAGAAAAAAAATTATTTGTGTTTCTAAAGATTAGAAAAAATTTACTTTGCAGAACATATTTCTCAAATTCTACTCATTTAATAACGAAATCAAAATCATCACTCTTTAGCAAGAAATATAGCTTAGATAAACATTCTCGAGAAATATGGACGAAACCGGTCCAAAAGATCGCCCAACCTACTAATAATACAGCTTAAAATGCCTTGACCAGAACTGGACGACTTAGGCACAGATACTAGGAGGGTAAATTACATAGACGTGACGTGAAGTGAACGACAGCAGAAACATCATAAAACGAGCAAGCATTCATTATAAATGCTCCCTCTTTTACGCACCCATCACGGTATTTCTCTCAATTCTCCGTACTGAGGGGTCATTTGCCTCGAGTAACCCCCCCTTCCTATACTCCGCCCTCTCTTTATTTTATCTTCTTCACGAAAAACGGGTGAGAAAAGCTGGAAGAGGGGAAAGAAGCTGGGAAGAGAGGACGGGAAGTAGAAGGTTGAGATGAACCTTGAAGGGGAGGGGGGCTTCGTAAAAAATAATTATCAGAAAAGGGCCGACCTTCCCTCTCGAGCTGTAAAAAGCAGGCTGGGTCTGCCTGTAGGGTTGAGCCGTGTGGATCCCAAGGCCAACGGAAAAGCCTGTTAGCCTCCAGGTCTGACACGTCACGCGTAGGCTGAGCCTATTCGAGGCCTTCGTCACCTGAGAAAGGAGGACCTAAGATGTAGATCGCTAATGCAGAAAAAACCAAAAACCATGGGGATACCTTGTTGTCGCTAATGCAGAAAAAACCAAAAACCATGGGGATACCTTGTTGAAGTAGGTTTCTATTAAAGAACGGAGGATGACAACACTAGAAAACAAAAACGCTGCAGATTTGTACACAAAGGTTTAATATTTCTGTACTATTGGAAAATAATTATTATTAAACCCCGTGTATAGTCAAAAACTTGGCATATTGTTACTATAAACCCCATGAATAGATCAAAACCTGGCACATTGTGCTTCCTAAAAGGTTCGCTCCTTTACAGCTCCAGGACACTACAGTTTTACGGTTTATAGTAGTAAGTATCGAAAAAAGTTTAAAACAAGTAAAAACGTCCGCCAAGCTGGGTGTGGCACGTAGCTTCCTCGTGTACCTACCATGAATGTATAGATCATGAAGAAATGTAAATGATATTGAAAAATTCCATGGCAGATACGAGTAAATCAAGAAGTAGCGTGAAACGTCATAATTGGTCAATCGAGAAACGAAAAAATGATACTCAATGAAATTTACGTTTGCACAAGCGCAGAATGAATTGATGAGTTGAAAACAATGAAATAGTTACGGGACCATGTACAACCTAAACCGCGCATTCACTGACAATTTCATCAAAATCGGATGAAAACTGTGGAAATTAAGGTCGTTAAAAATATTTCAAATTGGCGCAGTAGCTATTAACGAAACAATCATGTTGAAATTGATATGGGGTAATCAAGTCGTCCTCTTCCAACTAACACCCAAATTTAAGCGAAATCGAACGACTAGAGTGTGAAAAAATTGAACATTATGAAATTTACGTTTGCGCATGCGCAGAATGAAATGTTGATTTGGCCACGATGAAATCGATAGGGGACCATCTAAAACCTAACCCGCGCATTCCCTGACTTTTTCATCAAAATCGGATGAAAACTGTTAAAATTGAGGTCGTTAAAAAGATCCCACATTGGCGCATGTGTAGTAGAAATTGATGTGGGGTAATCGAGTTGTCTCCTTCCAACTATCCCTGCGTCGACCACGTGGGAGCTAGAATAATAGTCGCCCACGTGGGGTCCACCAGGACCCCACTCACATTTCTGGCTGTGCCGTCCTGTTGTTGCATGGGACTAGCGTCAAAACATCATGCAATCAATTCTGAGGTGTCTACGAGGATAGTCTCCTAATATCGTGTCTATGGTAGCAAAGTTGCAGCTTGTAGCTCCGTAATTACATGGGCCAAAGAATTTCCTCGTCTAAGCAAACCAAAAACACAGGAATAAAAAGCAAAACGTTCAAGTCTTTTATTTATATCAGAACGAAATATACACTTTAGTAAACTTTTTAGGCAAATAAACTCTAAGAAGGCCCATTGTTTTTCAATCAAATACGGAACTTCAGCCAACACAGAACTTTTTCGAAAATTGCCTTTTCATATTGCCTTTTTGCATGGTGCCTACGAAAGTGAACTTACATTTAGTGAGCACCTCCGCTAATACGTATGACGTGAACCAATTGTTTGCAGTCACATTGCGGTTGGTATTTTTCATGTTTTCACAACAAAGAACTCGTCTGACACTGAGTCATCGTTAGGCAAGATTTCGTCCTCCACTTCACTGTCTACTAGTATGGACAAAAACGACTGATTCACATTCCCAGTTTTTTCCATGGTGCTAAGAGGAGAACTAAGTAACCACTACGTATGTATGCTCGAACGATTGAAAATTAAGACAAAACATGTGAGTGAATGTGCCGAAATTTTTTTTTCACGGAAGTCCACGTGGGGTCTACTCAGACCCCAACAACGATTTTCATCAAACAGAAATGAATTCAAAAGGTACACTATCCTGGAGGACCTTTGCTACCTCGCCAACCTCTGGAGCAGTACTGAGTAGGAAGCTACTCGAAGAGCAGGCAGTGAGGGGCAAAGTGGCTATAAGGGAGGGGGGGAAAGGTGCGCATGGGGTCCACCGGGACCCCACGTGGTCGACGTTGGGCTATCATCCAAATTTGAGCGAGATCGAACGACTAGGGCGTGAAAAAATGGAACATTATGGAATTTGCGTTTGCGCATACGCAGAGTGAAATATTGATTTGGCAACATTGATAGGGGACTACACTCTACACTCTAGTTCGCACATTCTCTGCAAATTTCATCCCGATCGGATGAAAACTATGGAAAATAAGCTTGTTACAATTATTTCGTGTTGGCGCATGCGCACTAGCTAATAATGATACAATCATTGAAATTGATATGGGTTGATCAAATCGTCATCCCCCAACTATTGTGATGTTGAAATTAGTATGGAATAATTAAACCATCGTCCCTCAACTATGGGTGATTCTCACAGAAAGGGGCAGAAGTGATGTCCGGACCAGTTGCGGCGACCCAATAAGGATTTGGGAGCTGGCGAAGGTCTTAAATTGTAGTATAGGTTTTTATCTAGAACCCTTTTTTCCATTTTTAGGTTATGTTTATTCCTTTAAATAGAAAATTAACTAAATATAGTCAAATCGTCATCGACCTGTCCTGTCCCAATGCGACCTTCCCAACTTCAAGCTTTAATTAAAGGTCTTTCCGCTTTTGAGTTTGGATTTTATTCAATTTTTCTACATCAGTATGATTTCTGAGATGCGTTTCTGATCGATAAAATTAATGTAGAACCGCTAGAAAAGTGTATTTGGATGGAAATATGTGTGTCCGGAGCATCGCCGTCATCGACCTGTCCAATATTGGTTTTCGAATTTTCGCGGTCACAATTGTATTTTAGCGGGTTTTTTTGCCGCTTTTTTTTCGCGCCCTTCTCAGTTACCAGAAAAACCGCCATTCGTTTTAATTCAGTCAACTCGTGGTCGTCAGCGGGAGCAGATGTGTGCTGGACCGTGGGTTGGTCAATCACAATCGTCAGAAACCTGTCCACTTTTTCTAAGTGAGTACTTGAACTCAATTTTTTCTTATGGTATTTTTATTGTGCACCGAACGGTCTAGTTTCATGTTATATGCCGAATTTGGGAAAAAGCTTGCCACAAGGTGAAACATTTGAGAAAAACTGAAGAATCATCATCGACCTGTCCATCATCAACCTGTCCTCTCCTGAAAATTCGAGGGCAGGACGATGAGGAAAAAGGCAAATCTATTATGTTTTTTGGATTTTCTAGTATTCCCGTATTCTCGCATTTAGTAATCCAATATTCTCGTATTGACCATTCAAAACACATATCTACTTAGCCGAACGTTGTGAAGGTCTACTAGGACTTACTCGAGAATTTCTGTCATTCTTCGTTTGTTGGATTCGCCCTACAGTGGTCACGTTTTTCGGTCTATTGACTTGAAATGTTGAGGGTTAACGTTTCTTGGCAGTTATAGCAAATTTTCCTTTTATGATGCCAGGACAGGGTGGTGATGCAAATGGTGAGAATCAACGGGTCGCATCATCGCCCTGTCCTAGTGTCATCGACCTGTCCGCCTAAATTTTTTAATATTTTTTTTCTGAATTAATAAAAGCGCTACTGTTTGGATTTGCTTCGAATTTCGATACATACGATATAGAGAGCATCTGTGATTTTTTTCAGCTCGATTCGATTACTTTTTCTTTTTTCAAAAGTCAAACTCAAAACTGACCTTTTCTGTGAGAATCACCCATATGCACCAAATTTGAGCGAAATTGAACGACGATTGGCCTGAAAAAATTATGCTTGAAGTAATTTACGTTTGCGTATTCACAGAATGAAGTAATGATTTGAAGTGTTTGAAATTAATAGAACACCATTTACAGCCTAACCTGCACATTCTTTGAAAATTTCATTAAAATCGGATGACAACTGCTGAAATTAGACTTGTAAAGGAATACACATTCACGCGTGCGCAGTAGCTATCAATAGTAGGATTGTGTTGAAATTGCTAGGGAATACTCAAATTATTTTCCACCTATCCTCCAAAGTTGAGCAAGATCGGAAGACTAGGGCGTGAGAAAATGGTAATTGGTAGAATTTACGTTTGCGGAGTTTTGAGTCAAGAACTATGAAACGGATAGGGGACCGTCTTCACCCTAGCCTGCATATTCTCTGCAAATTTCCGCCAAATCGATAAAAAAGTTCAGTCATGCAGCATGACCCCATGAGCGAATTTTTGAAGAAATCTTCGACATTTCAGTCGCTATTGATTGTGTAGAGAAATTTTAGTTTATGATTTTGATAGACAAACATGGAATCAAAATTATTAAAAATAATTAGGAGGTACTCATACTTTATTATTATTAAACTAATCTTGTAGATTTAAAGACAAATGTAGGTAAATATTCATAGATTTCGATGTCCAATGTGGTCAGTATTGAAGGCAGTTATACTATCATAACATCATCAAATCTTGACATAAAATAAAATAACATACCGACGTCATATGAAAGAAACGTATTTCCACAGCCAATCGATGATGAGGCTTTATATTACGAGTGATATAAAGCCAGTTGCATTCGAATCTAGTATCCCACAGCAAGAAATTGACAGACAAACTGTAGTCTCTGTTTCATGCACATATTACCGATTTTTACAACTAGCGAACGGCATTATTTCGATTTTTGACTGATTTTTCAACTTTGAAATTTTTGAAAACTTGATACATATTCTTATAGGAAATTTTAGGCTGATTCAAAATATACCACATGTTAGTATGCTGAAAAAATTATTTCGCACAACAAATCGCAAAAAACAGGCTATTTTGAAATTTTTGACTACATTTTTGAAAATTTCAACCCGAAGATGTAATCCGATCATGCTGGCCAACAAACTTGAACTTTCGTTTTGTGTCCTTAACATTTTAAAATTTGTTTGAAGTTTCTAGCACAATTCTACGGACAGTTATCGTCTGGAATGACACATACATACATATATACATACATACATACATACATACATATATATACATACATACATAAAAAAATGCGTTAAACTCCAGAATATCATTCAGAATAGCCTGAAACGGATTTCTGCATAAAAATTTTTCAAAAATTCACATTCTACAAATTTTGAGGCGAGAGCAATAGCTTAATTTTCTTCTAAAATTCGCTAAAACTGTGGAAAATAAGCTTGTTACAAGGATTTGTGGACACACGACAGACACACACACATACACACACAGACAAACAGGGAACCAAAGTTCGAAAGCTATGAATGATATTTAGAAATGGAAAGAATGGGATTAATCTGATCATCCTGTAACTTCGAGGTTGAAGAGGATTACATGTTTTATAATAAATTGTAGTCATTAGGTAACCTTTAAATAGATTTAGTCTTCATTTTTTAGAGAAATCATCATAATTAAGCGTTCAATAATATAATATCAGAATTGACGTCCGATGTAAGGCCTTTTCAGAAGGCCTTGGCTGAAAGGCACGAACTGCAGCTACTTATCCCTTGCTGCCTCTCCCTCCCCGCGACCCATCATCATAAGGAAGGTTTTACGCCAACCTTTCCTTCTTCCTCCATGGAAAAAGACGTAAAGTTTACAACCTCTCCCTTGGTAGCCATCGTATTTTTATCTTTCCAAAAAGCATGAAAAAGGAGAAGAGAAGGTTTTCATCCTTTGTGAAATTAGTAAACACCATCTGCCTAACCTTCAAACCTGTTTTGCATAATTTAAGCGCAGAGGTTTACTACGCTCACAGCCTTTTCCCGGTAGAACCTACTCAGATCTTTGGTAGAATTACTAGACGTCTGAAAGAACGTATTGTGCCCTGGCATTTTACACATCTGCTTTATAAATAATGGCAATTTCAACACCGATGTGCTAAGTGTCATAAAAATCCTATGTACTATAAACCTGCACAGGAGTTGCATTAAGCTAAATATTATGTTTCGGATAGCACGGAGGTGGGGTTTTCGCAAATGAAAACACCAAATACCTTGAGCTACAAAACATTATTGTGACCGTGTGCGCTATTAAAGAAATTAGAAATAGATATCAAGAGAGTTCGAATATACCTAGTAACTTCCAACACGAATAATGATTCAAACAAATAGATCAGTGCTCACTAAGTGAATTACATGTTAGCGCATTTTGTTGTAAGGAGATCCGCGCGAAATAGACGCTTCCTGCGTTGAATAAGAGGCACAATGGCTTTGGAGTTCACTCAGCTGTTCGATGACCTCTCATGCGTCTTCAATATTCTCCCTTGAGCCTCCCTCTCAGATTCATCTTCCTTCCTGCGTTGAATAGTGGACAAAATGGCTTTGGAGCGCACTCAGCGAATCGATGACCTCTCAGTCGTCCTTAGCATTGTCCCTTCAGCCTCCCTCTCAAATTTCAGCTTCCTAGGTACGTCGAATAAGAGGCGAAATGGCTTTGGAGTTCTCTCCGCTGATCAATGACCTCTTATGCGTCAGCGGCCCCTGATACGTCCTTATTCTCGCGATGTTACAGATCACATGCATACCAAGTTTCGGGAAGTGGCATTTTAAACAATTTTAAGAGGACATACATACATAATACATACATCAGCGGACAAAGTGAAAAACAATAGCCTAATCAAGTGCTCATAAAGTGCTGGCCCACAAATTCATCCTTTCATTTAGAAAGCTTGATTTTTGGGTGCAAGCACGGAATTTTTATCTGTATCCTAAAGAGAGTTATCGTCTGTAATGACTATATATATATTAGCGTTACACTCTTGGATTCGCTGCTCCCAAACCCAGTTCATCTGCTGAGATCGCTGCTGCACTGCATGAGTCAGTAGATGGTAAAGAACTCCGATAGAGCTCTGAATCCCCCATTTCTTCCCAGTGGGTTGAAATGGACTTCAGACAGCATTGAGGCCCGCGACTATCGCCATTTTCATGCCACCCAGGGGGCTACGTTAGCCACCTTGGTGAGGTATACAAGGGGTAGTTGCGAGTAGACATCCTTTGCCGTGCCTGTTGGGGTAGAAATGAAAACCTACATCATATGGTGCGGCAGTCTCCACGGGCTCACGGTGGCCAGATTCTGCCTTATGACGTGGTTGCCAAGCAGATTGCAGGAGCTTTGTCATCCAGCGGTTGGGACGTTGAGAGGGAGAGACTATATCACATGACGAGTGACTGGGGCAAGAAGCTGGATATTGTTGCCGTCAAGCCTGAAGGGCTTGTCACAATACCGGATGTCAAGGTTGTCGGTGGCAGCGTGGACATGGAGCAGACCTGGCGGGCTAAGATAAATAAGAATGACAGAAATGACCTGCGGCAATCGTATTCCGAGCTAAAGAGAGTGGCGACCAATAACATCAAGGTCATGGCTCCAACCCTTCATGGCGCGGGAAAAGATCCACGGAGTTACTTGAGTTGGGCATCTTGGCAGGAGTGCTCCGTGGTATCACCACCCATGTCCTGAGGGGTTCTTACTTAAACTGGTGGTCATTTTGTAGGGGCACTTCCTTTCATTCCTCCTCCTCCTCCTTCTGGAACATCCCTTATCTCTAGAGGCGGTGTCAGGTGAACCTGGGCGACATACCCATTTCTTTTTATTTATTCATTTCTTCAAGTTAATGGTGCGCCCCCTCCGCCTTCTCGGAGGATAGTTTTCTTTAAGGAAAAAATAAAAAATTGAGCCTTCGGCTAAAATGCTAAAACATGGAACATGCTTCCTTCCCGCTAATTCGTAAATGTAAATAAATTTAAAACTACGACATAAGTGTTTTACTAATCGAAATTAGAACAGAGTACCTAGGTAGGTAATTTTCTGTTATGGAGCGCGTCTACAATTACTGTAACCAATTTTTAACCTCTCAACCAAGTGACAACAAAACAAGAGGCATTGTTTACTACATCGATTTATAACATAAATAACTATAAAACTACGACATGAATAACTAGTGCGAAAGAAATGCGTGATAAATCGAGAGCTTTCCATTGAGTGGAGAACGAATTTCGTCCCGTGAAAACTATAGAAGTTTCATTTCCCCAGCAACGACTTGGTTGTACGTGAAAATCAAAAGAAAACGCTTGCATACGAGTCTGCAACACATTGGGACATATTATGTCTTTAGTTGCTGATCCGGACCCTGGGCATCGTCCAGTAAATGTTCCAAAAAGACCACATACGAAATTATAGCTTCCTAGTATGGAAATTGCCTATTGAAATTATTTAATCACCGCTTCACAAATCAAACCGTTCTCGCGATATTCGGATCACCTGCTATGAATCACCGAAACACCATCTCAATGAAATCGTCAGAAATTAACAAGCGGTTGCAATCATGTTCACAATATCAATAATTGAGAATGATCACAATTGTTTAAATTGTGTGTACACAATTATTTAAATAACCATGCTCATAACTCAGCTTTTTGGCCACGCACTTCGCAGTAGTTAACATAATATGGTTGGATAAATCGAGAGCTTTTGAACGAATGGCCAACGAATTGTGTGGGATGAAAAACGACGAATTACCATTTCCCCAGCAATGACTCGGTTGTAAGCGGAAATCATCAGAAAACCAACCGTAACGCTTTTTTTACGCTTTTTGCTAACGCTTTTTTCGTTTATGTGACAAAGTATAGACATAAAATGTCAAAAATTTTGTGACACACCCGTGAAACGTTTTTCGCTAGTTAGTCCAAGGTTTCGTAACACATCCGCGTAACGTTTTTCGCTCGTTAGTCAAAGGCTAAAGCATGTTCCATGCTAAAAAGTGTCTGTGTCTGTTAGGGAGAAGGGGATGTGTAAACACCAAAAATCAAAATTACTTAACAATTTCAAAAATGTTAGTGCAGCAGATTGCCAATTCATTGTCAGAGAAGCCATACAAATTCTGATGGTCCTCCTTTACAAAACAACCACGTCATTCATGTAAAGTTTGGAAGACGCCGATATTAATAACGTACCTAATACTTAAGGAATGTGGTTTCAAAATATCAATGGGGTAATTCGATTTGGAAGGGTAACAAATTGTCTCACGCAGCAAGGTTCCCGGTTAGTTCCAAGTTTTCTAACGCGATTCAACACTTAGCTACAGACAAACCCCTTTCTAAGAAACACCAGCGAGGAAAAGTCCGGTTTCGTTTCCTCAAAGTTGTTGAAAGGCAGGTTTTAAACACTGTTATAATAAACGACGAAATGAAGTTTTAACTATCATCCCGTTTTTATCTGAATGGAGCGAAAAGTTGTGGGTTTGATCACCGTGGTATAGAAGACAACCTCCTCACCCATCTTCGCCTCTTCCGATCTCTTTCATTGTAACGGGAAGAGTTTCGGTTTTCCATGAGAATTAATTAAAGGGAACTTCTCGGGAGAAAAAGCGACAAAACACAACGATGACCGGTGAATAATAGGCGTTCGAACAAGGGGTCTTTCGATTCAATGGGTTTCAGTCTTGAAGGCTACAACAAAAGGACCAGAATCTCGATTGGCGTCGATGGCGCATTTCGTTGGAAGAGATAGGAAAAAAACGTTTGGACCGCTCTAGTGTTACCTAGTTTTCTAGTCAGCTTCCCCCACTTTTCTTCCGGAGAAAAGTCTGCCTTGGCTTAAAAAAAAGTCCACTTTTCTCCAGAGAAAACCGGGTCTTAGCGAAAAAGGCCGTTTTCGCCGGAGGAGTTCGGACCAATTCAGTTTCATCTCCGCTGAAGGGGGACCTCCGCCTCCCATCGGCCTCTTGCCTCGCACAAAAACTAATTACCGGCCCCTTGCTTTGTTTTCCTTTTAAATTAGCTGCCCCCCTCCCCTCCACTCCTCTTTACCCCCTCCATCACCCCCGCCTTCACCGTTTTTCCCTTTTTCTCTCCTCCTCCAAGATGCCTTTTAAAAGTGGAGGTCCCGGAGAGAAGATGGGCCTCCTCTTCCGAAAGAACGTTGGAAATTCGTTATCGATTTCAAGGGTTCGAGCTGGCGGGGAAAGGGAGAGGGGGGGGGGGGGCTTTCATCAAATTGAGATAACAAATATTCGGTCTGCCATCCTACCATACAAATTAATAATCCTTATCTGTTTTACGTTGCATTTGTGAGAAAAACGCTGCAAATTATTACACAAAGGATTATTGTTTATGTATTATAATAGCCCTTTAATTAAACGAAGTCTATCATTCATTATCTAAATATATCTGCAGTGGTATGGACGCCTATCGAGGAGACATACCCACGCTTCACAGTTCCATTTGTAGGTGACAAAAGTTATAATAATCTGAATTCCCTTGGAATTATATCAGCTCAGATCGTCATAGTTTATTAAGTAATTTTGGTTTATTATTTCCAATAATAAGCCTATGTGATCGTGTAGCAAAAAATTTTTATAACCCCCCCCCTCAAACTTTGTCACTTTACGTTTCAAGGTGCGTAGAATCCCAATTTGAAATTTCCGTCCGCCGTTCGCCGTCCGCCGTTCGCCGAGTGCCGTCCGGGCCATAAAAGGCCTAAGAATTTACTTTAAAAACCCGTTCTTTCGCACATAGACTCCATTTGGGGTCTAGTTGGTCCTAACGTTTAACCACCCCGATCGCTTTACTCGCATAGATGCTATGGGCCAAAAACGGGCGAAAAAGTGTCTTTTTCGAGACTTTGAGTGTTAGACGTGTTAGACGCACGCCTGGCACGCTTGGCAGGGGGTCACGGTGGTTGGTGAGGGGGGTGAGCGGGGGGTGGAGTGAGAGGAGGTGCCGCGGCACCTTGTGGTGGCTGGAGTGACCAGGGGCGTAGCAGAGGGGTGTAGGAGAATGGATATTTATTACTTTTCCGTGTTATACCCATACCATGATGCATCGCGGCACCATGAGGTGGGTACAGCGTTCCTTCGAGGCATGAATATATGTTTTTTTCTAGGTCATATTTGTGTGTTAATACCAATGCTTTTCCTACGCATTTTTAATAACATATCCTCTCGACTTTTCGTACGTACTTAGATAATGATATTATTAAGGCAATAACTATTTGAATAGATAGGAGCTCAAATCGAGGAATATAAACATGAGTATATAATTATAGAAGTATAGGTTGTGGCAACTCGAAATAGGACACGCCGAGGAGTCTGGACGGGCCTTATGGCGTACGCAAGCCAACTAAAACTACGATGAAACTCAATTGAAAAAATAATAAACCTTTGTGAAATAATTTGCAGCGTTTTTACTATGTTTCACCTGTTGCGATACACCCCATGCTGATTTTTTCTCCCTGTTAAAGTTCTGGCCCTTAGGGAGGAGGAGAGCAAACCTATGAAGTTACAGCTTACCTGGGTGGTTTCTTTCGATTCTTTGGGATGATATCCACGAATTATTATTGAGCCCCGTAAATAGTAAACCTGTATTAGATAACCCTTCACCGCAAAACACTGGTCCAAAAAAAAAAAAAAAAAGTGTGCTAAAGACCACACGGGAGAAGTGTAAACTTCTATGACGATTTGGACATTACTCTCCACTCTGTTGGGATGTTGGGAAAGTAAAAGTGGACAGGCTCCGCCCCTGGACCCTCGGTAACTTTCCGCCTTGAGCCTTCGGCTAAAATGCTAAAACATGGAACTGGAAACATGGAATAATTCGTGAATGTTTTAAAAATCGAAATTAGATCAGAGTACCTAAGTAGGTAATTTTCTGTTATGTTGTGCGTCTACAATTACTATAAGCAAGATTAACTTCTCAACCAAGTGACAACAAAACAAGCGGCATTGTTTACTATATCCATTTATAAAATAAATAAGTATAAAACTACGACATGAATAGAAGAACGAGTACGAAAGAAATGCATGATAAATCGAGAGCTTTCCAACGAGTGGAGAACGAATTTCGTCCGGTGAAAAATAAAGAAGTTTCATTTCCCCAGCAACGGCTTGGTTATCAAAACAGCGTGACGAAAAAAACGTGACGGTAAAATCGTATTCACACCCCGCTAAATTTTTCGACGCGGTGCGCCTATAGAAGTTTACACTTCAAAAATTAGGTACCTACCAAACGGAGTCTAAGGTGCATTATCGAAATATAAATGGAGGATGTCACCTACCAAAAGAAACAAAAGAACCATCTACACTATATGCAGATACATCGGTACATGTATATTATGTATTATTTTTCTCCCTGTGAAATAGGTTTTGGGTCTCAAGTTGAAATGTCTCAATTAAATTAGCTCAGTCAGCGGATCAGAAAAGACCCAATCAATTCAATCGTCTTTGAGTACCCCAGTGAGTCACCATAACATCTAATTTCAACTTCCTAGGATGAAAAGGAGACAATTTAGCTCACTTAGCTGATTAGGAGAGATGCAATAATAGCAATCGTCTCTTAGTGTCCCAGAGAGCATCCCTATCAAATTTCAACTTCCTAGGGGCAGCAGAAGAGAATTTAGCTCACTCAGCTGATTGGGAAAGAGCCAATAACTGCAATCGTCTCTTAGGTCCGAGACAGTCTCCCTATCAAATCTCAACATCTTAGAATAAACAGGAGACAATTCAGCTCACTCAGCTGAGCAAGGATGAGCTAATCTTTTCAATCGATTCCTAATGTCACTGGTAGTCTCCCTATCGAATCTCAACTTCCTAGGATGAACAGGAGAGATTTTAGCTCACTCAGCTGACTAGAAAAGAACCAATAACTGCAATAGTCTAGTACCTACTTACCTTCTACTCAATAGTATACCTACCATGCACCTAGTGCCCTCTTTTCACATTACTAGTTCATTTTGGTTACATAGCAATATCAGTTTATAACTTAGCGTAATAAATCAGCTTTCCTTGACACTACATAGGATTAGGGATCATGAGATGTTGTGATAAAATGAGAGCATTTCACAAAGTGGCTAATTAGAAAAACCTATGTATGAGGAAAAGTATGCGGGAAAAACCCCGTTTTCGGCCCAGTTTTGGTTCATAGGATTGATGCGTCTGAAGCGATCGGGTTGGCTAGATTTTAGGACCAACTAGACCCCAAGTGGAGTCCATGTGAGAAAGGGCTTGCAGCCTCGAACAGGAGATCCTCTGATCTGATCATTGACCTCTCAGCCGTCTTCAGCATTCTCCCATCAGTCTTCCTTTCAAATTCAGCTTCCTGCGTCGAATAGGGGACAAAATTCGAAAATAGGCACGCACACTAAACAAGGACTAAGTAATTACACATGCACATTCTCCCGTGAGCCTCCCTTTCAAATGTCAGCTTCCAGTATTGAATAGGAGACAAAATGGCTTTGGAGCACACTCTGCTGATCAATGACCTGTCAGTCTTCTTCAGCATTCTCCCTGGAGCCTCCCTCTCGAATTTCAGCTTCCTGCGTCGAATAGGAGGCAAAATGGCTTTTGCGCTCAATCAGCTGATCAATGATCTCTCAGTAGTCTTCAGCATTCTCCGTTCCTGGTGATAAATAAATAAAACAACTTGACATCTAGTGATAAGATACACCGCAATATCTGAGTCATTCTTATCACGGTTTTATGTGAAACGCTTGAGCTAAAACACATTCTTTGTTTTAATAATTTCATTCCAAATTATTGAGCGACGCGTAGAGTGCAAATTTTTTTTTTTTTTTTTTTTTTTTTTTTCCAATTAGGAATCCAGTCCAGTCCAGCACAACAAGCCTTGGAAGTTTCAAATTTAATATCGATGGTGTAAATGGATGGGGTAACTCCGATAAATTATGACCTTTCGGTTTGGATGTGCTTTACAAAAAAGGAGAGAGTACATCCAATTTCGTCCATTTTGATCCTATTCTTGACGTGGACCCACTTTTGCTTTCATCTTGATCATCGGCTAAGCTAAACAATGGAGGAAGGTTCCTTTTGGAGGAAGGAACATTCCATTCCACCAGCTTTATAGGTTGTAACAAAGAACTTCTCCGGATCTCACTCAGCTGATGTGGGCTCTAGACTTCAGGTCTCGTTTGTAGACATCTTAAGGGTTCTCTATTTCAAATTTTAGCTTCATAGGTTGAATGAATAGCAAAGAAATTAACTCCAGATTTTACTCAGCTGACCTGGGGGGCTCTAGATTTTATGATTCGTTTCTAGATGACCCAAGAGGCGTCCATTTCAAATGTCAGCTTTTTAGGTTGAATTGCAAAGGAATTAGATCCGCCGCTACTTCAGTCTCGTTTTGACAGATATGTCTATTGGCTGGCCCTACGTAAGTGAGAAAATTTGTATTATAAAATGCAACGGTTTTTGACATTTCATGTCTTTACTTTGGCACATAAACGAAAAACGCGCTAACAAAAAGCGTTAACAAAAAGCGTTGCAGTTGGTTTTCTGATGATTTCCGCTTACAACCGAGTCGTTGCTAGGGATATGATACTTCGTCGTTTTTCATCCCGTTCGAAAGCTCTCGATTTATCCAACCATACTATATTAACTACTGCGAAGTGCGTGGCCAACAAGCTGAGTTATGAGCATGGTTATATGAATAATTGTTTACACACAGGTGATTATTCTCAATAATAAATTGATATTGTGAACATGATTGCAACCGTTTGTTAATTTCTGATGATTTCATTGAGCTGTGGTGTTTCGATGATTTGATTCATACCAGGTGATCCAAATATTGCGAGAACGGTTTGATAGGTGACGCGGTGGTTGTGAACTGTGTGATTAGTGAATTTTAAAAGGTAATTTCTATACTCTACACTCTATGAAGCTGTAATTTCGTATGTAGCCTCTTTAAGACATTTACTTGACGATGCCCAGGGTCCGGATCAGCTGAGTGGTTCTTAGAGCATGCATACGAGTCTGCAACTAAGGACATAAAATGTCCCAATGTGTTGCAGACTCGTATGCAAGCGTTTCATATGATTTCAAAATTTTCTATGGGTTATAAATAGGTAAGTAGGTACATGAAATGCATTGGCAAATTTTTATAGGTATCTACACAATTTCTTTAACAAGTTGTTGCCACGTTAGCCTTTTTTCTATTTCTATTAATTTTCGCGTACAACCAATGCGTAACTAGCTAAGTGTAACTCTCTTAGTTTTCACAACAGGAAAATCGTTCACCACTTTTTGGAATGCTCTCCAATAATTACTTGAATTTAATAATATTATATATATATATATATATATATATATATATATATATATATACCTATATGTTTAATTAATAACATATATGCTAATTAATAATTTGAACTTTTACGGCCTAACTAATCTCATTTTTTATTCAATCTCGAATGAGCACCTGAGAAAGATAACAATAAGTTCACGATGCAAAGAGGGGAGAAAGATTAGCTTTTGCAGAAATAAGAGGGGAGGACAAGAACAAGAGGAGGACGGACAAGAACAAGGGGAGAACATTTAGCGGGTCTGTCTACGGCCTAACTCCCCACTCGAGACCCGCGACTGTGTCCAGAAAAATCGGGGAGAAGACAATCAGAGGGGAGGAAAACTAACTGTTCGTCACCCGGGATAGACAATGGTCAGAAGGGGGTTCATTTCTCATCCCTTGCAGGTGACCGAAGTGGTCAGACCGGTCCGGTCCCCACCTGGAAAACCGGTTCTGGTCATTCAAAGTCGGCCGGCCATCTGATGCCGGCCATCTGGCCCCCTCATCGCCATGCAAATGCTCACAAACAATGTGTACTCACCTACCGCAGAGGATCCTGATGAGGCGGCGCGGCGTCTTTGATTGTTATTAGCCCCTCGAGGGACGTTTGTCTCTCAAAGTTGGAATTATGTTTCGCCATCGATCATCTCCTCAGGTCACTGGTTCGTCCCGATGTCACCCCGTCGAACTCCGAAATTGGTTGAAACCAAAATAGTAGCCTGTTCGACTCCGAGCTTACCTAAATGGAAGCATTAGGATCATAAAGCACCAGTCATCTTTATTCAAATTTTTCAAATCTGACCCACAATGGTGGGGGAGGGGGTGGGGGAGTTAAAGCGTTTTGAACGTCATTGAACGAACTTGGGATCAGAGTTTGTCGAATATGTTTGGAGTGTTCTAACTTAAATTACAGGCTACTTGAAATTTTTCAAATGTGCAACGCACAGGTGAACCAGCTAGTATTTATATAAAATGTTTTGAAATATGAGCATTTTTTGAGCAAATTGTTAACTATTAATTTAATGGCAAACAATGAAGAAATTTTTAAAATTTGTTTAAAATTTGTCGAGCCATTGCCTCAGTTTTGTTTTTTACGGAAATTGGCTAATAATTGTAATTTAATTTAATGAAACTTGAAATGTCCTGTCAAATCAAGTTTTACTCTTCAAGTTGGAGGGTTTACATATCAATTTGGAGGCGTTACATTTTAAATTGGATGTTTTAAACACACACACACGAATACATAATCGCGCGTATAATTTCCTTAGGACTGATATAAAAAATCCGGTCCTTCCCCAAAAAAAGCGTTTTAAATTAAAAGATGAGTTCGTTGGGCAGCACTTTTTGAGGCCAATAAATTGGTCAATTTTCAGAAAATGTGCTGAAAAATCACTAAAAATGGCTGAAAATCATTAAATTTATATTTTTTAAAGGAACGTTACTCAAAAATTTTTATCAATTATGAACTAGAAAATTCAGCTTTTAATCTCAAAATTGTGTTGAAAAATGTAGGTATTCAAAGTATGACTTAAACTTCTTTTTTTTCTTTCAACCAATTTTATAAAGTGTAGGACATTAGCTGAAAAAGTGGTGAAATCGGTAGAAAAAGCTATGTAATAGGTTGAAGAAATTCGGAAATTGGCTGAAAAACAATATCACGAATTTCACTGAAAAAAGCTTCACTTACCTACCTATGTGTAGGTGTTATGTGCATAAGTAACTAAACTTGAAAAAAAAAGCGAAACAGTTAGGGATGACATTATCAGTTTCTGAAGGTAGGTGAGAGAAACTAAATATAGTACAAAAGAATGCTTCAACGTTTTATTTTCCAAACAACGCAGCAGGTACCTACAAACTAATTATCTACTTACTATATAAAGTAGGTAGTTACCTAATTAAATTTTCATTGCGGCTCTCATTGTTGTGTCCTTTTGGTTTATTATTTCCAATAATAAGCCTATGTGATCGTATAGCAAAAAATTTTTATAACCCCCCCTCAAACTTTGTCACTTTACGTTTCAAGGTGAGTAGAATCCAAATTTGAAATGTCCGTCCGCCGTCCGCCGTCCGGGCCATAAAAGGCCTTAGAATTGACTTAAAAAATCTGTTCTTTGGCACATAGACTCCACTTGGGGTCTAGTTGGTCCTAACTTCTCGCCAGCTCATGGGTGCTATGAGCCAAAAATAGGTGAAAAAGTGTCTTTTTTTTTTTTTTTTTTGTATATTTCAAGTTGTATAGAAATTGGAGATTTATGAGTGAAAAGAAAATGTTAGCTATTAATTTTATGGGAAAAAAAGTATTCTAAATGATACTCTTCTATTCAAAAAGAGATTTTGGATTTTAGGCTATTTTTTTGCAATTTTATAGATTTTTTAAAACAAAATTTAATGAAGTTCAAGTTTTTAGCATAATTTCGTACATAAATTTTTGAATGTTCTATTTCATAGTTGATAAACTTTATTTGACCAATGCTATGCTAAAAAATATCAATTTAAAGATTCTTAGCCATTTTCAGTGATTTTGTCAGCACATTTTTTGAAATTTGACCAATTAAATGACATCAATATACAGTATAGGTAACACTTTTATGTGTTGGAAAGATCACTTGGTAATAAATTGTTTTGTTTATCAACTATATTAAAAAGCGTAAAATTGTGAGGTTCCGCTGCTGTAATGGATTGAACCCATTTGTGAGGTCCGAAGCTCCGAGTTCCGATGATAAGTATACTATAAGCGGCGTTGAATAATTATGGACCAGAGATCTACGTAGAAGGGCTGTCTAATACATGAATAATAAACCTTTGTGTAATAATTTGCAGCGTTTTTTCTATGATGAGAGCTACCGTATACAATAACTAAGTATATCTCTTCATCCATTCTCAGATAATAATGCCAATCTTTTGAAGCAATCCTGAGCTAGTTCAGAAAGTTGGCATGCGAGTATTTCATCCATTTGTACATCTTTGGAAACGCTCCTATCTAACGAATTTTCGTTGACACAGAAAATCATCCCAACCACAGCCAAAACATCATCCGTTGTTGATGAGGCCATATTACGACAGTAACTGAAGGTTCCTGAGGATTTCCCTGAGGCAGGCCTCAACGTCTGAATACCCTCCCAATTTTGGGTCCACCTCAAGCCCTGGGCCTCTGGAGGTTTCCACAACGTATGGAGCCGGCTTAAAGGAGGGGGGAAATATGAAGTTCCATCTCGTTCACCCTAGAAAAAATGTTTGATAGCGAGACACTCTGGGACATCAAGATACGAACAAACTCAGGGCTCCTTCCTGCTCAGCTGAGTGAGCTAAATTCTCCCCTATTCACTCTAGTAAGTGCAATTTCATAGAGAGACTCTCTTGGACATTAACCTCAAGAGCTCCTTCCCAACCAGCTGAGTTAGCTGAGTTCTCTTATGTTTACCCTAGGAATGTTAAATCTGGGAGGGAGCCTCTCTGGGACAGTAAGAGATGAGCGAGATCACAGGTTCCGTTCTGATCTGCGATGTGAGCTAAATGCTCTCTCCTGTCCTCCGTAGGAAATAGAAACTTGGTAGGAAACCTCTCTGGGACATCAAGAGACGAAGAAACTGATCTTGCATAACATTAGCACTCTTGGTAACATTAGTTCGAAAGTTTTCAGCGAAAAAAGAAGAATCGTGCATTAAAAGATTAATTTTTAGTGAACTAGTGAATAATTTCGTTGTAAATGACGCGAGGATGTGGATGGCTGAGGAGAAAAATGGTGCCTCAAGGGTGTGAAGAGAGGGGGTGTCCCAACCCCCACAACCCTCTGAGAGGGCCTCCTTTCCAACCCCCTTAAAACCTCACCCCCGTGAAAGGCATCAATCCCCTGTCTCTCTCGCGCCGCCCACCCCGCCCTCCCGATGCCATGTTGAGGGTTGAACCGTCATTCATTTCTGCACCCCCACCACCTTATCCTCTCCGCACTCATTCATACGTCCCCACATTTATATACCTCGAGGAGCTCGGAATGTACGTATGTGTGTCATCGGGTAACGAGGGAGGTTAGCCCTCGTATAGGGTGTTCGTACGAGTTAGAAGTGAGACGTTCCACGAAAAATTAAAGGCGGTTCAGAAACGATTACGCTCCACGACTGGAGCAGTTCTCCTTCACCATTCCCCCGTACCAATACGTTCCAAGTGTTTTTTGGGAACCACGGCCGACTATAGGCACCGTGGGACAAGACATCGTTTAGATTAAAGTTTCCGGTATCACGATTCTATGCTCGAAAATCGTTTTTCAATAACTTTCATTTTCTACATTGAAATGGGGTTCTACAACTTCATCGCGAGTGATTTAGTTCGTTTTGATTTTAGTTCAAATCAATAGGCAAGTTCTATGAAGAAGTTGATCTCAAATTTGGGCAGCTGACACGACTAAAACATTCCAGAAGGATCAACCCAAGATTTTATACCAATTGTAATACGATCTGTTTATACTCGTATAACAAGCCGTTGTAAATCGCCATCCAACCTTTAGGTAGTAGCAATATACCTGTTGGGTACACACAGTAAGGGTTTCCGGAGAGGACTTCCTCCACGGACACCGGTACGGAGCCTCCACACGACACCAGCAATCCTGCAAGGAACTCCACAGCCGAATAACTGTTTTCAGGCAGCCTTTCCAAAATTCGGTGAGGCCTGGTGGTCTCTGAACATTCCGCCGACTCTGAAAGAAAATTCTAGTCCACACGCTCGAGCCGGCCAGAGAGCTTGGCCTGAATGAGAAATCCTTTCCGGAAATCCTTACCGTTTGTACCGAATCTAAAGCCAATTCCAGTTCCAATGACTTATATTCCAAAGTTCCTAAGGCCAAGCAAGTCTGCAGAGTTGGAGGTAGCTTGGAAGTTTCAGATGCAACTGATATATATCACAAGATGTAATTATTTCAAGCCGTTTCCAGGAATGGTTTCAGCTGGAACGTCAAAGTTCTAGTAAACACTGAGAATTCTGTGAAATGCTCCGTTTCCGGAACTTCAGTATGAGAACCGCTAGCGGTTCGTTTCAAAAACTGACAAAATTGCACCATGATGGGGAAACCCGTCAAACCCCCCGCAAATCATTGGCTCTGTTGAACTAGCTGTTTCCACTATGCATAATCTTTTACACGGCACCCAAGATCTTGTGATCTCACCCCTTGTGATTTCCATACGCGTTTATAAAACAGACCAATATGAGGGCTGAAATCGTGAGGATGTTAAACCAAATCGGAAACTTCTATGGCCGCATCGTCCAGTGCCGTGCCGCACTCGGCGGATATATTTATGCCCCGTCAAATTTTACGTACTTAAGAGTTTAGGATCTAAGTACCTAGGTATCTACTGGGTGTCTGTACAGTGATTTGCACACCACTGAAATTGATGAACTCCGCAAATAGTTTGTAGCGAACGACCGATTTTTGAGGGTTTATTGAAATACGCCAATCGTCGCGCCCAATCCGATATATAAATCAAGAATTTTAATTGCATACCTGTTCAAACATCCCTCTTGACCTCATCTCATTCAAACAGGCGCAGTCTCCGAAAAACTGTGGAAAACAGAACTCCCAGAAAACTGAAGAAAGGAGAAAATATTAAGAGAGAGGAAGGTTTGTCAGTGAAAAGTTGAAGGCGTTTAATTAACTTTTACGGAGAGGTGGAGTGAGAGGGACAGTATTGGTGGGTCGAATGGGCGGGGGGGGGGGGGGGGGGGGGCTGTGCTCCTCCACTCCATTCCTCAAACTACCACAGGTCTTTCGATAAAATGTTTCTATACAAGTCTCGGCTCTGTTTCTCCCCTCGAAGAATTAATAACACCCCCCCCCCCCCCTCCTCACCCCTCCCTGAAAAGATAACTCGTTCTTATCTAGACTAAAGTCAAATAATTCTATCCCTCACCTATCGAGCCATGAAAAAATCAGTCTTAGGGTGAGGAAGTGTTTTAGTTGCCAGTCTAGGCTTTCCATCGTTAGTATTTCTATGGTGGCCCTTACCAAAGTGTGGTACTCCATAATGAAAGAGTAAGGAAATTTATTAAAACAATTCAAATTTATTAAACAATTAAACATTTATTAAACAATTAAATTTATTAAAGCAACCTCTTGAAATTATTAAAACAATTCTAATGGTTTGAAACAATACTATAATGCTCACACTATAGTATGTCTATTCGATGAACCTCGCACCGTTTCATTATATTTAATGTTGTGTTTTATATAGCATTTTCAAAATGAATTCGTCCTTTTACAAAATGAATTCGTTATTTTTCAAAATTAATTCGTCCTTCAAAAACAGGGACCAAATCTTGAAGGCAACCAGAAATTGATACGCAGATACCTTTTATCGAAGAATAATTATTTATTGCATTGGTTTGCATAGTTAATAAAGATGTAATAGAAGAAATTTACAACGACAAGGAATCAAAACAAGTAATATGCTAAAATTTTGCAAGAAATTCATACAAAGCCATGCATTTTATAGTTTTGTTTAATTATTTTCAATAACATACCTTGGTAATCGACCATGGGGAAAAAAAATCTGTCCGTCTACCATGATAGTTGTCCAGAGCGTTTCCTCAAAACTACTGGACCAAAATTTATGAAATTTGGCTGAAAAATCATACACTGGCAGGGGATGTGCCAGTAACATCGGCATCAATTTTGATCAACCTTAAAGGGTAGTTGATCAAGAGCTAAAATATTGAAAAATCGAGATCTCGAAAACTTTTAAGGTGGGTAGCAGTAATGTTTTTTTGGTTGTCATTCACATATATTTTCCCAACAAACCGAATGAAATCACCCGGAAAGCTGTACGATTTTCCGTTCTCTGACTACAAGCTATAATGGAGCAGAAGAATCCAATATCTCCTTCCAAAGAATGGAAGTCGTGTTTAAGGAGTCCTTAGGCAGTCATGCCTTGTGGTCTCCCCCCAGACAAGCCGGGAAGATCCTCCTGAGAGGAGACTGCACACCCAGTCAATGTCCTTGACATCTGCCAAGTACCCGTATTGACCTACGGGTAGAGGCATGTGTTCTAGCACACATTACCAACTAAGCAGGTTGGTACCCGAGTTTATGGAAATCCACATAACTCCAAATGCCGAGGTTCGTGGAAGGAGACTCACCCCCGCGAGTCAACTCTCACGAACCTCTCCCCCTCATCTGCAGAATTGACTGCATGTTAGGGGTGATAAAACCACTGCCCCCGCGAAGCCACCTCAACTGGGGGGCAGGCAGGTGGTGCTTCGACAAAGTCTATGCACCGGTAGCCTGGGGCTCCCCCCGCCCGCGGTACCATTTACTGGAGAAAGCGCCAACCAGCACTCCTCCATTAAGGCCAGAATGGTCGCTGGCCCGGCACAGAGAAGGTGTCTCTGCACCTACCACTCTATCCACACCTGAGGGATTCCATCTAATTGCCTGGTGGACTCCCACAACTCAAACATTATGAGGGCTATAATGGAGCAGCGGCCGTATAATTTTTCGGGGGAACTAAGTTTCATCAAAGACTACTAGATAGTGTTGGGCTTGCACCGCCACCGCGGTTTTGCCAATTCACGGCTCTGCATCATCGGCTCGTGTAAGGAAAGATTAGATGTGTTATTTTATTAATTTCTGTTCAGTAAATGTCTACACCTATGCAGACACATTAGATCATTCGTCATGATTCGTTCGATAATGTAGACGGTGTTCTGCGTAGAAGAGCTATACAATACAGAAATAATAATTTGCAGCGTTTTTCCTTTTTTCCTCAATGCAGAGGCAGCCCTGACGCTGCTCCAGGCATTTGGGAAAGCGTATGCATTAAAAAATTGGTGCCTACAGTAATTTGTGTCTGATGTGCGTATATGGTAGGAGAAAAGATTTTCGCGCACTTGCATAAAGACTGCAATCCGACCGCCACCGTTTTCCCGATCCCCAGACACCGCCTTTACTAAGGTACCTTCAAGATTTGGTTCCTCTTTATGAAGGACGAATTTGTTTTGTAAAAGGACGAATTCATTTTGTAAAAGAATGAATTCAATTTGAAAATGCTATATTATACTATATGTATATTATTAACCGATTTAAGATATATTATTAACGAATAAGTACCTTCTGTGTAAGTTACTGCCATCTAGATGATTTGTATAAGTGTGATTCCTAATTTCAAAAGGGAAATTTTCATCCGATACTTGCTTTTCTGTCCACAATGTACGTCTTGCTAGCACATGGTGGTTTACTGAGCTTTTAAATTTTAAAAACGCCTGACGATGATCAATTGTGACAGTACCTTCAATAATGCAATAGGTACTACAATTGAGTGTATATAAAGTAAGCTTGTGTACGATTCAAAACTCAAAACGTTCTGCATCCATTAAGCTCAAATTCTGATACTATATACAGTCCGCATCAAAGATGGTTTTTATTTATTTATTTATTTCATTTTTTTCGTTTTTTAAATTTATTATTATTATTTATTTATTTATTTTTATTATTATTTTTTAATTGAGGTTTAAGCCGCATCTCAACCAGAAGGCTCATTAGCGGCATTGAACATGGTGTCTCAAGGGACACTGGAAGTGGCACGATTCTAAGGGGAACCATGTTGCCATACTTGACTAAAAAGGAGCGCCATCACGGACTCCACTGGCAACTCGGAAGGGGGGAAAATGAGGGGTACAGTGATGACCACTGTTTATCCCCCAAAGCGGATTAAAAAAAAACCTAAAAATAATACAACTAGGACTAGATGTAAGATAGGGAAATAACTATATACATGCTATTAAATACAATTAGCGAAGTGAAATAAAACTACGACTAGCTGAATGTAAATATATCACAGATCAGATATCACAGTTCGTAGTAGAGCTCAGGGGCTTTCAGGTACAACAACAGGGATCGGACCTTGTCTGGTCCGGATAAAACGTCAACCCACAGAGGGGGCTGATGCTGGACTCGGAGGTCCACAAGGGCTGGGCAGTCCTCCAGAAAGTGGCGGATGGACAGATCACCCCCACACCTCCCACACACAGCATTTCGAGCTTCTGCACTAAGCAGGTGTCTGTGAGTAAGACGGGTATGGCTAGTGGTAACCCGGTTGACCACTATTCGATCCCTCCTTGGAAGTTGGGTTACGAAGGGCCCACCGGTCTCAAGACCTGAAGCCCGGTCTTTATTATCATTATTATTATTATTCATTTATTTATCCATTTTATTTTTTTCGTGTCAACTGCATACCTGCAACCGCGAGAAAAAGGCTTTTTTGACGCTTTGTAAGGTACTCTTCACATCCTAGCATAAAATATATCACCTTGAGATAAATTTTAGCGTGGATCGCACGCGTTTATCGGTACCTATTGCTGAACAAAATGAAACCAATTTCTCTTTTAAAACGAGACCTAAATTTAAATTGGACAGAGAGCCTTTCTGGGGCAACAAGAGTCGAATAAATTACGGAAAGCTTTTTGATAGCTTGAACATATTGAATATATAAAAATCTAATTTCGCTCTTATTCAACTTTGGATGGATCTTGGTAACAAGGCCTCGCTGGGTGTAGTAGAGCATAATTGCAACTTGATTAGACATTCCAATCATAGTGGACTCCATAGCTAATTTGGTTCCTGTTCAACTTTAGATGCTGAACTTTGAAGGATGGCTTCTATTGTGCAAGAGTATTATTGCAATTTGAGGAACCATACTCTTTGTAACAGAGCTGTGCAGCTTATTTTGTTCCTAACCAAATTGAAACTATGAACTTCTGGTCCGGGTATAAAAGTGCGGTAGAGTATAACTACATCTCGGGGAACCACTTTAATCAGCTGAGTGTACGTGCAGCTGTGTGTATGTACCTACCTAATTTCGTTCATTTTCAACTTGAGAAACTGCATTTTGGATCGGGCCCTCTTTGCGTGTGGTAGACTGTATAATTACAACACGATGAATCACTATAATCAGCGGATTGAGCTCTGTAGCTAATTGGGCTAGCGATGCAGCCACAATGTGCCAGAAAGAAGCCCCGTTCCGACGTGGAACATCTCAAGTTGAATAGGAAGAAAATAAGCACAAAGCCCACTCTTGAGATTTGACTGGTTTTCCAAGTTGTAATTATGGTCTGCCACTCACAGTTAAGCCCTGCTCCAAAGTTCAGCATCAAGGTAAGTACGAGTAGTAACCAAATTAACTACAGAGCTCACCATGCTAGTACTGTACCACACCCAGCGAGGTCCTGTTCCAAAGTTCAGCATCCCGAGTTGAATAAGAACAAAATTAGTTATTTATCTATTACTATATAATATAAATGAATGTATGTTTCATGTCCTTTATGCGCGGGCGTACCATTCGTCCGATTCGAACGAAACTTTTTTCAACTCGTTCCTCGCATTCCCAGGACGATCTTAGGCAATCGAAATCTTCCCCAAACCTACTTCTTAGTCGAACTGGTCGCCCTTTGCAACGGGTAAATACGCATCGCTCAACCCTCGTACACGTTGATATGATAATACTTGAAGCAACAATCTATATCGCAACTACTTGGAGACGAAGTGAACCCGTATCACTATCAACCAAAGTGAGAGCGAATATAGTAACTACTAGAATAGAAAGTAGTTGAATATTTTAGCGAAGTGAATATTTTAGTCAGCAATTCGTTTTTCCGCCTACAACAAATTGGGTAACCCGCTAGTATTTTGAAAAAGGCTTTTTCGTTTTCGCGATTGCGGGTATGTCTCTGAAATAAGCTTACTCAGCTTCATCAGCTGATAAATATGCCATTTATGAAGAATTTGATACCCGCTTGATCGGAAAGCATTCGATATTGCGATGGCTTTTTCCTCCATCACTCACCTCCTTTGTGTCCTCCCTCCCCCACCAGCCCATCCACCCTCAATCTATCGGCCAACTTCTTCCAAACTCTCCAGAGAGATTAATTAAAGAGGAACTAGGGAATAATTAGTTGGGAACGCCAAGGGCGTGTCTCATCTTTTGTATCTAAGGCGTATTTTTCACACCCCCACCCCTCTCCCTCAACACCCCTCATCTGTCCCCTCAGACTATTGAGTTTTAAAACAATTTCTCATCCCGAACGGAGAAGAAGAGAGCGGGTAAGAACGCAAGGACATAATGGCTCTAATCTCTCTTGAAGTTTTTGTTCGTCCCCTCTCTTCGCTCTGCGTCTTGAACGATGGTTAGCTGAGGGGTGACGGGGGTTTTACAGCTAATAGTGTACCATTACCATCTTGATATACGTCCACCATATTTCCCTTCGCAACTTTTCAAAAGCCTTTTGTTTTGTTTTCTTACCAGTAAAAGAAGAACGCCCCAAAGAAGGTGGTGCTCAAAACGCCTGGCCCTCCTCCTTACCACCAACTCCCAACCCTTTCAAAATTTCCTTCAGAACTTTCATCTTCTTCTGCATCTCCCATTTCCTTCTTGCTCATATGAAATCCTTTCATAACCCAAATAAAACACTGAACTATAGAAAAATCCGAATTTCATCGTAATGCGAAACGACTCATCGCCAATACGAAGATTAGGCTTGATTAAGAAATTCATTTGACTGGAAAACCATAAATACAATAAACAGCTTAGGCAATGGACAGCACTTACATCTCTGTGGTGTTTTTCGCCCCTATTTTTCCAATTCAGAGAAATTTGGGGCGAGACTCTTAGTGGAGCCTACATCCCCCCCCCCCCCTCCCTAACAGCTCTTGATATAGACATAAAAACCCCAGTATGTGCTAAAGCTTGTGATATTTTTTAACCCCTACCTTCGGCTTTGAAAGTTTTGTGTCTATTCAACATTAATTCATAGCTTCATCTCGAAAAACCCATGATTTTATTATGTTTGCAATTAAAATTAAAGTTGGCCTAGATTATAGAATTGTTCATGATCTATCCTACAGTATTTGTAACAATGTTATTCATTCAGCTTCCTGATAAACATGTAGTTGAAATAGTGTAAATGGTTCTAGACGGGGCGCCGCTAGACAAAACAACGGGAGGGGTGGTGGGGTAAGTATCATAAAACTCCCAAATGAACCTAAAGTTTTCCCAACTCCAAAAAAAGACATAGGCACTCATCGGTCTTTGTAGTCCTTAAATTCTTTTCAATATGTTTCAAACTGAATGTCTCCATTGAAAATGGAGTACTGTTTAATAAAGATTAACGCAGTCAAGCGCAAGTTTCTATCTGAATCCGTCTTCCAAATAGGTATGATTTTGTAAAATTTATCATTTATTTGATTCTATTAATTTTCATTTTATTTCACTTTTTTATTTATTTTTTCTCTTTTTCTTTCACGAAAACAGCATTTTTCTCTCTGCTATCGTTAAATTTCAACTTCTGGCCATATTTTTAAATGAGCGTTCAATTTCCTAAAATATGTGTCTTTTGATTATAAAAAAATACTATCTAAAGACTATACTAACAGCATAAACATTAACGATTAAGAAAAATAAAATATTTATTTAAACATTTGAAGTTATGCTAGACAAAAAATATCCTAAGGATTGCCAAATCTCAAAGAAACTTCCTCTAGTAACAATCTTCCAAACGTACGGTCCACTTTCCGATTAACTTTCGATTTTGTAGAGAAATTCAAGCAAGAACAAGCTGGTCTAGATTTAAAGGAAGAGGTGGAAGTTGTATCCGTGCAAGTTGTGGCCAGCAGCGGGGGTCTATAGAGCACCTCTGCCATGTTCCCTGTATGTCGTAAGTGGCGACTAAAAGGGAGAAAGATGAGGTGGCAGCAGGGCTTTTCTTTTGGGAGGGCGGCAAAAGAACAAATATTAGCGTCATCGACGGCACCCCGATGGACCAAGTAAGCTGATCTACTGCGTGGGGCAGGAGACGCTCTGTAGCCGAAGTGAAGGCAATCTCCTAAGCCCTGATAGAAAATCTAACGGTACTGTTAGCTGTGAGAAGGCAGCCCCTTCACAGGTTGGGCGAAGGGCTAACAACCCCTCCCTGTAGAAATAGCTTTTGTTACGAAACCCGCGGGAGGCTGGGGCTCTTCATGAGCTGTAGCGCAGCGGGGTACGGTATGGTGTAGTGGAAGTTGTATCGTGTTCGTAATAGTTTTCGCACAAAAACCCATATTTATCTTCTTCAACTCAATCATTTTCTACTTTTGACCTTGTTCCTTCTTGACATGTTCGAAATCAGCGTTAAATTTAATAAAATAACTAAATCACTCTCAAAGAAGTTATAGAAACCCATTTCATTTAAAAAAAAAAAAAGGAAGTTAAAAAAGAACGTTGTCTAATTCTACGAAAATAAAAAGTTAAATTGTTAGATCGGTTTCGATTATTAGATCATCATCAGTAACAACCAATAACTCCTAACTCGGTTATTGTTTGTCACTGATGATGACCTTTCACAAGCTGGAGTGTGAAAAAAATGTGGTCTCGGTTGGTGGAAGAGGGTGGAAGAAGCAATTATTGATTGGTACAGAGTAGAAAAATATGAGGTTTCAAGGCTAAAAAAACGGGATTTTCGTGAAAGAAATTGGTACCTTTTACAAATATTACCTCGAAAGCGGGCTGAAATAGAAAATTGCGCTTGACGGCGACTTAACTACTTAATTTGTTGTCTAGTTAAAAAAATAAGAATGATAATAACATAATGGCAAACGGCGAGGAAAGTTGGGAAAATTTGAGCGAAAAAATGCCAGTTTCATGTTCAAAATGAAAATCACTCAGGGCTTTTATAGATACCTTGAACTCTTTTATAGATATTCGGGAGAAAATCAGGGTTTGAATAGGATTAGACTTCCAAAAAGTCTTCGAATTAAGTGATCTGAGTTAGAGTGTTTTATACTGAAGCAGAAATATTCAACCTTTTTTAATAATCTGCAGCGGTTTTTCGCCGACAGCTTGATAAGTAACCGCACATCTATAAACAAGTTCTAGTATACCTGGTCTTTTTTCATTCATATCTGAATATGAAGTGAAGGATCTGAAGCTCATAGCAGTAGATAGATGATATTGCTGTCTTGTTTTAAAAATCGAGTCTCATTCTATATGTTATGTTGTATCTATGGTAACTATATTCAGGCTTATCGAACATGAGAGAATAGTACCTCCAATAAGAGGCTCCGTGTACAAAAGATGCCAAGCCACAAAATGCATGATATCATTCATTTTGGATGAAGCAAATTGTCGGATCGCCGTCTCCAATCATAGTGCATTCATTCTCCCACACTTTTTGACGGCGTTTGGGAGGGTGACACTTCTTCAACGGCTTGGCCCATTTTCGCCTATCTCACAAACGTGCTGGTAAGTGTGTTGGTGGATTCACGCATCTAGACGTGACTGAAAATTTATTGCTAATGTTGAATAATAATATATTTAATCCATAAATCAAATGGGGATGTGAACCCATTAATGTTACTGTGGAATAGCACAGCGCTATTCCACTTAGTTCTGCATTATTAAGAAATATACGTAACTCAAAGGCCATTGAATACCTAATATAATTTCAAGAGAATGACACTCACCGCGGGTTGTGGTCCTTATATAGAAATGAAATTAAAATCAGGGAAGTCCATTTGAAGGAGATATTCCCCCACCGCATTTGGAGAAAATTAATTATGTTTATTGTGTAATTTTTGAAAATCGGCCAAGCCATTGAAGAAGCGTCTCACTCCCAAACGCAGTCAAAAAGAATGAGAGAAAGAAGGAACAGTACTAGGAGATAGCGATCCGACTTCTGGCTTGACCCGAATCGGATCACACCATGCATTTGTAGGCAGTGTCTTTTTCGGAGTAATTCATTTGACTATTGTTGTCCAAGAGACGCTACCTGTCAAAGTTACATTTTCTACGGTTAACAGGAGAGAATTTGATTCACTCAGGTGATCAGGAAAGAGGCATTAAGTTTGCTCGTCTCTTGATGTCCCAGAGAGGTCTCCTGCCAAATTTCTAATTCCTAGGGTGAACAGGAAAGAAATTAGCTCACTCAGCCGATCAGGGAAGGGCCCCTCACATAGCTGATCACGATGGAACCCGTAATTTTGTCTTAGTGAGGCTAATTTTGTCTTAATGTCTTAGTGAGGCTCCCTATCGAATTTCACATTCCTAGATTGGAGGGGAGAGAATCTAGCCAACTCAGCTGATCGGGAGCCCGCCATTTCATTCGTCTCATAATCTTCCGGAGAGTCACCCAATCCAATTCCAACTTCCTAGAATGAACAGAAAAGAAATCAGCTCACTCAGTCAGGAAAGAGCCCCTGAGTTTACTCGTATCTTTATGTCCCGATAGTGATACAGTGCTGTGGTATTTTACCAATCCCTCACAACCCCCCGCCACTTAGTCGCAGCGGCTCCAAAACCCCAAAAGGCGCTTCTTCAAATCATATGTAGCATAAATTTCATCAAAATCGGCTGAGGAGAACTAGTAGAAGTGGGTGGGCGAAAAATCAGGTAAGACGAGAAAAAAAACGCTGCAAATTATTACACAAAGGTTTATTATTTATTTATTAGATAACCCTTCTACGTAGATCTCTGGTCCTTAATTATTAAACGCCGCTTATAGTATATTTAGTATCGGAACTCAGAGCTTCGGACCTCACAAATGGGTTCAATCCATTACAGCAGCGGAATCTCACAATTTTACGTTTTTTAATATAGTTGATAAACAAAACAATTTATTACCAAGTCATCTTTCCAACGCATAAAAGTGTTACCCTATACTGTATATTGATATCATCTAATTGGTCAAATTTCAAAAAATGTGCTGACAAAATCACTGAAAATGGCTAAGAATTGTTGAATTGATATTTTTTAGCATAAGATTGGTCAAATAAAGTTTATCAACTATGAAATAGAACATTCAAAAATGTATGTACAAAATTATGCTAAAAACATGAACTTCATTAAATTTTGTTTTAAAAAATCTATAAAATTGCAAAAAATAGCCTAAAATCCAAAATCTCTTTTTGAATAGAAGAGTATCATTTAGAATACTTTTTTTCCATAAAATTAATAGCTAACATTTTCTTTTCACTCATAAATCTCCAATTTGTATACAACTTGAAATATACAACAACAAAAAAAAAAACACTTTTTCACCTATTTTTGGCTCATAGCACCCATGAGAGTGGAGCGATCGAGCTGGCGAGAAGTTAGGACCAACTAGACCCCAAGTGGAGTCTATGTGCGAAAGAACAGATTTTTTAAGTCAATTCTAAGGCCTTTTGTGGCCCGGACGGCGAACGGCGGACGGACATTTCAAATTTGGATTCTACGCACCTTGCGTAAAGTGACAAAGTTTGAGGGGGGGTTATAAAAATTTTTTGCTATACGATCACATAGGCTTATTATTTGAAATAATAAACCAAAATCCGAAAACATGCATCTTGACTCCTCGTTTTAGCTTAAATATAGAACGGAATCCACCATTACATATTTGGCATCAGGCGACTCAGGGCACGTCCCTCCCAGGATATACAAAGAAAATTAAGTTTGCGCTGACTCAGTGAGGTCGGGAAGGGGCCAATGTTGGGCCGAAGTTCTACTTTGTTACTTATCTCGGCGCGTCACGTTGGAATGGTTTTTGAAAGCTCTTGCTGGATTTAGGGCCAGAACGGCTTCCTCATAACATTAATTTTTCATGTATTTGCACATTTTATCATCATGTTATTTTCGTGATACCTCTGAGTATTATTGCAAATTATGCCCAAGACATGTTATACGATTGTATTGAAGCCAACTGAGTTGGTAGAATCCGTTTAAATTAAAATTTCATTGTGTAAGCACATTGTTGTTTCGTATAGCAGCTGCAATTAACGACAATTGTACTATCATAAAAAGTTATAACCCCCGACGCAATTTGAATCCCATTTATATTCGCGGCCCGTTCAACACGAATAAGTAATGCAAGCGGTCGCACGGTCCCTGAAACGAGTTGATTGAGCATGTCTACTATGTGGAAAGCGGGAGAAATAACACATAAATTATGTTAACAGAACCATGTTTACACTGGGACGAGAGACCGCGCCCGGCTGATGGCATCCAGTTGGTTCAAGCAACGGCGCAAATAGAAGTTTCCGATAGACAAATAGAGATAGGATCAGGGATGCCCTAGCTTCAAACTATTCCATAGGGGAACGCGCTGGACTCTAGAAATACAATCTAATGGCAGAGTAGTGCGTCATTGTCAGTTTTACTGCCGGCCCTCTCCAAAGCCTATCTGAACTTGATTAATTTGAATCAAATGAAACATTCCGCGTTCATATTATATAAATTCGGATTTGCGGTTCGGACCTCGGACCGGGGGGTCAACAAATGGCTCAGTTCGTCCGCTGCAGCGTTTTCATCGCGACGATAAACATAATGGAAATGATATGACGGGGAATTGAAATCGCCGAACGAACTGCAATAAATCAAAACGGGTTGATGATAATTTCAGTAGGCGAATGGCAAAGCTGATGTTTCCCTATTTGTTCGAAATATTCAAATAGTCGTTTCTATGGGTCGGAAGTGTGTCATTACGTCATTTAGGGATGAGCATAGCGATTTTAGATTTCACATTGCGGCCAGAACCGATGGTATAGTGTTATTTGCTGAAATGAATTAGACCGCTAGCGTGTAGTGGGTGGGAAACTCTAATATTATCGTATGCTAACCTTAAGCCTTAGCGCCAGAGTGGATATCTAGTAATACAGATAATCGGTGTTTTTCTTCAATTTTCGAACTGATGTTACCTAGGTTTGATATTTTGTTAATTTATTATTATGGGATTCGACTACTCAAGTTTGTTTTCCTTCACATTAACTGCAAAAGCCATTCATTGAAATGACAAAGAGAAACAAATAGAAAGATTCAAAAAGTCTGTAAGTACATTTATGAAGTACAAGCTAAACCCGCTCGCTCTTCAAGACTTAGATTTAGATCACAGCTTACAATCATATCACGATATTATTCAATTGAGAGAGTTCTGCCAAGAAAATAGGGCTTGTAATTATAGTCTTCCGCTCCCAAAGAGGCTGTGCTCCTAATTTCAGTATCTTAAGTTGAATGGGAATAAATATAGGGATAGAGCTCACTCAGCTGATTTGAGTGATTTCTCCAGTTGTAATTGTAGGTGAACTCTCCAGTCCGTTTGAACGACATCCATTCTGTAGATGGTCATGGAAAAATTATTTAAATGAGGGTTACAGTAAAATCTAGTGGATTCCCGAGTGTCCTTTAGTTTCGATATAACATCACAGAAGTCTCTGAAAAGTTTCCTGGTGGTAGGTTTCATACGAAACAAAAGAAAATTTTTCCATTATATCATCTCCAGTTGAGGAGTAAACATTACGAGGCGAGTTCTATTTTACTTTAATGTAAGATATAGGCAATTTCATTGAACTTGTTTCGATATTTGTCGGCTTTCTCCCCATAAAAAGGCTTCAGAACAGATAGATATAAATGTTGTGATTTGAAAGTATAATTGCGCGTTCACACTCTAGTTTGGCTGAAGATGTTTTCCATTGTGTGGACGACTGTTTATAATGTGTTTCAGTACCTTTCTAATCGAATTTGAACAAGTTAACTACTTTATTATATTGATGTTCCTTCCGATATTAAAGTTCCTATTTGAGAGTTGCATAATATCCTTGAAATACCAATTTACTTTCCTCCCATGTATAACCTTGTTTCCCACTTTCCTAGATTCTTCCTTGATAGGTATTGACTGAGGTCCCTTCTAAGATCCTAAAATGTTAAGGCATAGAAATTTGTTGAAATCGAACAGTTTTTCAGCCAGTATGATTGAAAATGTGCCTTAAAAACCTGTAAAAGTGGATGAAAAAGGTTTGCTTAAATAGTGGTTAGTGTTCACTCACTGGGAGCTAGTCGATTACAAAGGTTCATTATTGAAAATAATGAACCAAAATCATTGCATGTTACACTTGAAAAGAACGTTGACAGGAAAGATTTGGACTGCCACTGATAACGATTGTTTATTGCATATACGTAATTTTGAATTATACGTACCTATGTATGTGTTGTATCGCATGTGTATGTATGTAAGTACTGTTAAGATTCCGTTGATTTTTTTTTTTTTTTGATTTTTTTATTTTTAAGCTTAATAATTTATAATTTGTTTAGTAATCAAATTGGTCCAGGAAGTCATGTAAAGGTAGTGGACAAATAATGTTTCCCAAGAATACAACATAATGGGGCTCCGAGCTGTCAAGGTCCGCCGCAAGAAGCGGTAGGGGGCAAAGGACCTAAGGAATATGGTAGTTGACATGACCTTATTGGTACCTTGAGCCACCCCTTTTCGCTTTCCAATTCTTAAATTACAAAATTCGTAAATTTGCAATAACTGCTCACCATTAATCTGGTCAATACTCGTCAAAAATGAGAATTATATTATTAATAAATGAATTATTATTATAAAAAATCACACACACAAAAAAAACCAGCAAAACTCGGCGCTCCGCGCCTCGCCAGGGGGCAAGCCCCCTGGACCCCCGGTTACCTCTATTTACATACTTCGGACGAAATTATTGAAACACAGAATGTGTTTGCGTTGTCGCGCAACCAAGTGACAACCAAATAAGCGTCATTGTTTACTATTCATTTATAACATCAATTTATATAGTTATAGTATGAAACTACGAAAAAAAATACGAAATAAATTCGTGATAAATCAAGAGCGATTTATCAAGTAAATGTCCTAAAGAGGCTACATACGAAATTACAGCTGCCTAGAGTGTAAAGTATAGAAATTAGCTTTAAAAGCCACTCATCTGATCCGGACCCTGGACATCGTCAAGTAAATGTCCTAAAGAGGCTACATACGAAATTACAGCTTCCTAGAATGTAAAGCATAGAAATTAGCTTTAAGAGCCACACATCTGATCCGGACCCTGAGCATCGTCAAGTAAATGTCCTAAAGAGGCTACATACGAAATTACAGCTTCCTAGAGTGTAAAGCATAGAAATTAGCTTTAAGAGCCACACATCTGATCCGGACCCTGAGCATCGTCAAGTAAATGTCCTAAAGAGGCTACGAACGAAATTACAGCTTCCTAGAGTGTAAAGTATAGAAATTACCTATTCAAATTATTTAACCTCCGCTTCACAAATCAAACCGATTTCGTAATACTCAGATCACCTGCTATGAATCAAATCATCGAAACACAAGCTCAATGAAATCATCAGAAATTAACAAGCGGTTGCAATCATGTTCACAATATCAATTATTGAGAATGATCACCTGTGTGTAAACAATTATTTATATAACCATGCTCATAACTCAGTTTGTTGGACACGCACTTCGCAGTAGTTAACATAATATTGTTGGATAAATCGAGAGCTTTCGAACGAATGGTCAACGAATTTTGTGGGATGAAAAACGACGAAGTACCATATACCCCAGCAACGACTCGGTTGTACGTGAAAATCATCCGTCACACATTTCGTTACCATCCCGCGTTCCATTTTCGGCTAGTTAGTCCATGGCTAAAACACATTCTGTGTTAAAAATAACATAAACAACTTGTGTCCGTCACGACTGTCTTTATAGGTTACGAAAGAATAGCTAATTGGTAAAGCCATTGTTTCCGTGTTGCACTCTATCTCGAGCTTCTCATGTTCGGAGCCCCATTATAAGGATGTATGATGTGAGGATGGAAGTCAATTCGGCTTCTTCCTATGACAAGGTAGTTTATTTACAACCAGTTTCGCCTGTAGACGGCCTCATCAGGTACTACAATTAAAAAAAAAACAGAAAAGAACTTCATCGTTATCCTTATGATTTGAAGTTAAGTTAAAGTATAAGTAAGAAAAATGTTAGAGTAATTACTAATAGTTCGGTTCAAGTAATAGTAATTCATAATAGGGTTGGGTGCTTTGCCTTATCACTTTGCTATTTTTTACATAACGTGCTTTTTCCTGGTGGTATTGAGCCAGGGAGGTATCTCATTCATCTTTTTAAGAGTACGGCTACCACTACAAATTCACGTAACATAATTATTATAAAAAACCTTTGTTGATTAAAGTGATAGATTGTGTCAACGAGACTAAATGTGGCAGCACTCTTATCATTAGTTTAATTATTGATTTTTCAGATTATTAAAGATGTTTTCCATATTACTGTTCTCGAGAGTACTAGATATACCATATTAATTATACTGACCCAATTATGACCATATAAGAATCAATAATGTTATACTTCTAAAACACGAAATGATTTGAAATTATTTAAATGGGCCCTTTCTGTTTAATCGATCGGATTGTCTTTTCGGGCTTAAAGGCTAACGAAATAAGAATAGAAGGAATTGGAACGGCAGAAAAGCATGGTAAAGAAGAGGTGGAGGCTGGTTTTAATCGAAGAATTACAATTCGAAGAAAATTCCTTATTTTCCTCTCGTTCTGAGGCTTCTGATATCTACCACCGACAATTAATTTGCGTGGACACTAATACCCCCGGGGCTCCACTCCCCCCCTTCCTCCTAATCACACGGTTTGTCCTTTGCCGCGAAGAACGAATTCAAGTGGTGGCGAAGATGGAAAAAGAGTAGAGAGGGGCAGAAATTATATTCCCCGGGTAATAATGGTTTTCCAACTCCACCCCGAACCCCCTCTTCACCTCGGGGAAATCGCCACTTTTAACAATCTTTGCGGGGCGGGGGGTCCTGAAGGGGCGCCGGAGAAAAGAGCCGAAGGAAGAAGGATAAAGACTAAGGGTTTTTCGAAGGGAAAAGAGAGAGGGGAAGAGGTGAGATTCAGGGTAGGGGGGTGGACGGGGTAGCGGTGGAAAGAGATATTTTAAAATGGCTGAGCGAGCTGGATAAAATGTACATCGTCCAACTCCAAACATTAATTATTTACTTTATTAATGATTTTGCCCTTCCCCGCCTTCCCTTTCCACGAAGTTGAATTCTCTCACCGACTGCCACGGAGACGAAAGGTGGTGGGAGAGGGTTAAAAAGAGGGGAGGAATTAAAGTTTGCCTAAATGAGCACCGTTGGTTCTTAGAGCCGATGGCTCCTCCAAGTGGCAATGGTGACAGTGGTGCCGGCGCCAGGAGAGGGGGGGGGGCTATAGATTTTTCCGACTTTTTGTCTCCCTCACCCCCTCTCTTCTACTCATTTTCCCCGTTAAAATTCTCCCTGAACGCTTTTTCCTCTTTCAGTCCCACTTTTCTCAGGGCGATACGGTAGACCTTCCCCTCCCCTCTTGTCACACCCCTCCTTTACCCCCACTCCATCAACATCTGAACGAAAAACTTTTAATTAGGAAACTTCCCCTTCCCCACCCTCACTTTGTTTCCCGCGGTTTAAAAATAGGTGACGCCGTTGTCTTTAGTTATTGTTAACCCCCTCCCCCTCCTTCCACCACCCGAAAACTTTTCTTAAATCTCATGGCCTCCGTTGGAGGAAGCGGCCGTCACTCCAGACAAATTTCCAATCTTCTCGCTGTCCATCTTCTGTAGGTTCAATCAATTATTCCTCGTAACATCCAAAAATACAATTTATGATTGGAGAAGATTTCTTCTAGGTTTATGGCTGTCTTATCTTTGATCCAATTTCCATTCAGTCATTAGTGTCAATAAAGAGAATTCGACAATGAATTATGAATATTCGCGTGAACATTATATTCAAAGAACTAGGACAAATGGGCTCAAACATCGCTAAAAAGTGCCTTATTCATTAGCGAAGAACCAGTTTTGTACTTCACATTACAAAATTGAGTGTATACCTAGCAACTGGAATATGTGAAAATGCAACAACTACCTATATATATATTGGATCCTGGTTGTCCTCAGGTAGTACCATGATAATCTACACAGTATTGTTCATTCTAGTTGAACACTGTATTACGCGAACTCTCAGTCGTCAATGATTTCGGAACACCAGAACAGTTATTTTTCTCGAGATCTCCTAGCTACCAACATCAACAATAATCATGCGTTGCTGCGCTCTCGCTGGGCAACCGAGAACCTCTCCAATCCTGGTAGATCCATTTGTTTTTGTTCTTCAAATCCAGCGCCCACACGGCCAGCCTGACGCTGATCGCGACCCTGCGATCCTGTAAATGAAAGAAGCTTGGCGCAGCATCAATCTAAATAAATGTGAAATATGTGGCGGATTAGAATCATCTAGTTGAAGCCATACATAAAAATGCCTGATTTAGCGAGGTGCCTGAATTTCTTGTACACTGTATATATATAATAAATATTATATTTCCCTCTAAAACCAACAGATGCCCATTCGCATTTTACATTTTAGACCATTCAGAACAACTTCCGTTACGTATCTATGTGTCTGTCGCGTGTGTTATAAGCTTAAAATCCAGTTTTCATCCGAATTTGATGACATTTAAAAAAAATACTTCACTCTGCGCATGTAAAGCGTAAACGTAAATTCCACTAAGCATAATTTTCTCACGCTCTAGTCGGCCAATTTCGCTCAAATTTGGAGGATAGTAGTGAGCAGACAATTTGAGCATTCCATGTCAATTTCAACATGACCGCATCATTAGTAGCTGCTGCGCATCTTCATTCTCCGCATGCGCCAATATAATTTCAAATATTATTTTCTCGTTTCCTAATTGACCGGTTTTGACGTTTTACGCCATATCTTGATTTATAATTTTCCGCAATGGAATTTGAAAGATCATTCAAAACATTTCAACGATCATGTTACAGATAAGAGGAGGCTGTGTACCATATCCAACTTGGCAGGCTTCTATTTTGGTTTATTATTTCCAATAATAAGCCTATGTGATCGTGTAGGAAAAAATTTTTATAACCCCCCCTCAAACAAGGTGCGTAGAATCCAAATTTGAAATGTCCGTTCGCCGTTCGCCGTCCGCCGTCCGGGCCATAAAAGGCCTAAGAATTTACTTTAAAAACCCGTTCTTTCGCACATAGACTCCATTTGGGGTCTAGTTGGTCCTAACGTTTAACCATCCCGATAGCTTTACTCGCATAGATGCTATGGGCCAAAACGTTGGCGAAAAAGTGTCTTTTTCGAGGCTTTGAGTGTTAAGGCTCTGGCACACAGGATGCGGGCTGCGATCACGTTCTGCGAACTCCGCCCGCAGCCAATCAGTGTTTCTCAATATTGCATCATCGCTGTCACACACACTCCGGTCTGCGATAACGATCTCAACCAGGACGTAACGGGCAGCGATCAGTTGAGTTTCGAGTCTGTTGCCCGCATATTGTGTTGCGTTCTTTGTTGAAATGGACACTGAAAAACTCATTGAAGAGGTAAGAAACTACCCATTTTTGTATGATCGAGGACATGTTGACTACAAAAACATCGATATGGGAAGATAGGACTAACATTGTACTCAGACGGTAAGTGCTACGAAGTTTTTAATTTATTAAATTTAAATTTTAAATTTTTGGAATAGGCCTTCTCCAGTTTGTTGTGAATTTCTTTATAGTCGGTTCCAGTAGATTATATAAAGCTTCGAAACACTCATGGGACATTCGAAAGTAAATGAAAAATCTATCTTCAAAACTCTCTAATTCTCGATACAATCTGTGATATTCGCCTAATTGTTCTCGTTGTAAATTTATTTCGTGGACCCACTTCCGCTTTTTGGTCTTTTTCATGAGAACAAATAGGGCTAACATTTCCTCTTCATCAGAAGAACACCACATATTTCTATATGTTTCTCTTCTGCCGACAACAAGCGAGTGACCTTTTTACTTGTCCGTACGCCCTACCATGCCGTAATGTGTGTGACATCTCCAGATCGCAGCCCGCCTTGGGTTTCGCGACGTCCTGCCCGTAACCGCAGCCCGCATCCTGTGTGCCAGAGCCTTTAGACGTGTTAGACGCACGCCTGGCACGCTTGGCAGGGGGTCACGGTGGGTGGTGAGGTGGGTGAGCGGGGGGTGGAGTGAGAGGAGGCGCCCCGGCACCTTGTGGTAGCTGGAGTGACCAGGTGTAGCAGAGGGGTGTAGAATGGATATTTATTACTTTTACGTGTTATACCCATATAATACACCGCGGCACCATGAGGTGGGTACAGCGTTCCTTCTAGGCATGAATATATGTTTTTTTCTAGGTCATATTTGTGTGTTAATACCAATGCTTTTCCTACGCATATTTAATAACATATCCTCTCGACTTTTCGTACGTACTTAGATAAGATATTATTAAGGCAATAACTATTTGAATAGATAGGAGCTCAAATCGAGAAATATAAACATGCGTATATAATTATAGAAGTATAGGTTGTGGCAACTCGAAATAGGACACGCCGAGGAGTCTGGACGGGCCTTATGACGTACGCAAGCCAACTAAAACTACGATCAAACTCAATTGAAAAAATAATAAACCTTTGTGAAATAATTTGCAGCGTTTTTTAATCTTCTTTATATTAATAAAGTATAGTGTCTGTATGTGGGTAACTCCGTAACTTTTGAACGGATTGACCGATTTGCGCGATTCTTTTTTTAATATGACCAGCCACTTTCGGCGCGAAATATAGGTAACATCAAAATTGCGCAACCCATGCTCAGTAAGGGGTGGTTGTGGGGGTAGAAAAACTGGAACATCCGTGTGTGGGCTCAAACAAAAGTCCATGATTAGGGGGTTTCAATTCCAGCTAGCGAGCAACATCCCCTACACACATTAAACCTACCCTTAGGGATCTACTGTTTGCGAGCGAAGCGAGCAACACCCCCTACATGTTTCAATTGTAATACCCCTGAATGGGGGGAGGGGGGGGCAAAAGACCATCGCATGTACACAGCCACTCCTTGCGAGCGAAGTGAGCAACCTACTGGGGGGTGGAGGCAAGCGAAGAGAGTCGGAGCGGCTAGTTACTAATAAAATTTAAAATTGTGGGTTTGTTGAGAAAATGGCTACAAGCTACACTGAATAGAGTCAAACACTATCATTATTTATAACTATAATCCACAGAAATAAATCTGCAGTTAAAAAAAAAAAAAAAAAAACAGATCAACTTGTCACCATGAACGCCGGCCGCACAAACAGACAGACGGATTTTGACGTTGTATCCTTTGTTTTTCTACTCTTTATTGGTTTATAAGATGCGGGAACAGTGGCTTTTTCATCAGAATCGGGTTTTCTGTAGTAGGGGTGCTTCTGACGTCATTTATCACTACGAAATGAATTTGTTCCGTGTGCCTTTGTCTATGGAACTAAAACTTTTGAACTTTCTAAGCTGTTTACACACATCTAGGTTGGTTTAAAAAAAAAAAAATTAACCGGCTCCCACAGTCACTACTTCGCGGAGATAAATAACAGTAACGATAGACGTTAAAAAGTAAGATTTGCTCATATTCAATGGACTGCACAATACATGCGCTGCCTTCCGCCGGCCTGAAACTAATTTTTCTCAAAAGTTAACATATTAATCCAGTTGTCCTGTAAATTTCATTACCGGCCTACACCGTCTAGAGTGTCAGTACCGTATCAAACATTATCAGAAGGCGCGAACTTCCTATCACTCAACGAGTGTGTTTGTTCGAACAAATTTTTCGTATAGAAGAGAAGTTATAGAAGATGAAATTCTGCATCAAATTCTGCCAACTGTCTAACTCATTCCCTTGATTTTTAGCAATATTTCAAAGTTTTAGTGATTTACCACTCGCTTTTCGAGGATTTCCATAAAAGTGGGTAGTTCACAAAACTTTGAAAAATCGCCAAAAATAGAAGGAAAGAGTTAGAGAGCTGGCGATGGTCTCACTCGATGCAGAATTCTTTACTCTACAACTTTTCTTCCGTATAAAAAAACTATAGATCAGTTCCAATGGTGAAAAAGTTAGAAAAATGGTCAAAAATAGATTCTTTTGAATCGAAGAAACTATTTTAGGTATGGGGACATGGAGTATATTCAGAATCAGCGCCGAATTTCCTACAAAATGGAGCTGAACTTTTTTTTACAAAAAACCTCTTTTGGTCCCACTGTTGGCCGCCTGTCCACTGTCCTTCGTGTGCCTCACTTCGTTAGGACCAATATTAGCGCGTACGTGTTCGTTAATTAGAGAACTTTTCTTCTAGGTTCCCATGGGGCACTGCAGAGACCAAAACCTTTGTCCCTTATTTAAAGATGTCCCTTAATTAGGGGTGTCTACTGAAGGAGATTCCACTGAATTAAGTAATACACAACAGAATAGTGAAACGCGTACCTGAGATCCCTGACAACAAAAATAAACGATGGTCGAGAAAGCAAACGAATAAGAAAAGGAGGTGATAAGGGTGGCGATGGGAGAAGGCGACGTAGAGGAGGATGCAGCGGGGAAAAGAAGCGGCGATGATGGGGAAGGGAATGCGAGAGCGAAAGGAGACGGTGGTGAGGCGAGGGGAGGGGGTAAATGCCATCTAATGGAAATAGAAATTGGCAATCAGGAAACAAAAGCGGAGGATTCTTCAAGAAAAGGGCGCCCTCTTTCCCCTCCACTACTCCACTCAACCTCCCATAAGGCCCGTTTCTGCTTGTGATGACTGGCCCCCGCTTTAAGGAAAAAATATCTTCGCCGCCATTTTCTGAAAATTAATCGATCCCGTACTCTTCTACTTTGGACCTTTCTCAAAATTTGTTGGTTTACGTTTCAAGATGCTTAGAATCCGAAAAACGAATTTCAAAAAATCCTCTTTTCTCCGAAACTACTGGGCCATAGTTTATGAAACGCGGGTAAATAATCACATTTGAGGCCTAGCTGGCCCTGAATCGTTGACACCACTTTCCATCAATTCTAAAGGGCATAATTTAAGGACTGAAATATTGAAAAATCGATATCTCGAAAAGTTTCAAGGTAAGTCTAATGTATTTTTGGTTGTCATATCTATATCTATAAAAGAGGATGTATGTATGTAAATTGCCTATAGACTCCGAAACCGCTCGACAGATTGTAATGAAACTTTTAGGTATTATTAGGCATGATTCAAGGATTGTTCCTGTAAAGTTTGGTGCAAATCCGTTCAAAGGGCTCTGACCCAGAAGGCATAAAAGGGTGCAGTGTCAGGTTTTAGAAATTTATTGTTTATGTTTATGTTTATGTTTCGGAGTCTATAAGCAACATAATTAATAAAGCGACACGCGGGGAGCGTCACGCGGTGAGCTTTACGCGGAGATTCCCTAATGATCCCACGATTCTGAGATTTGGTATGTAGCCCCTTGAGGGACTTCTGAACACAACTGACCGATCCCAGATCAGCTGAGTGGCTCTAGAATCCAGTTTTTTCCCTAATGATCCCACGATTCTGAGATTTGGTATGTAGCCCCTTGAGGGACTTCTGAACACAACTGACCGATCCCAGATCAGCTGAGTGGCTCTAGAAACCAGTTTTTTCCCTAATGATCCCACGATTCTGAGATTTGGTATGTAGCCCCTTGAGGGACTTCTGAACACAACTGACCGATCCCAGATCAGCTGAGTGGCTCTAGAATCCAGTTTTTTCCCTAATGATCCCACGATTCTGAGATTTGGTATGTGGGCCCTTGAGGGACTTCTGAACACAACTGACCGATCACAGATCAGCTGAGTGGCTCTAGAATCCAGTTTTTTCCCTAATGATCCCACGATTCTGAGATTTGGTATGTGGGCCCTTGAGGGACTTCTAAACACAACTGACCGATCCCAGATCGGCTGAGTGGCTCTAGAATCCAGTTTTTTCCATAATGATCCCACGATTCTGAGATTTGGTATGTGGGCCCTTGAGGGACTTCTGAACACAACTGACCGATCCCAGATCAGCTGAGTGGCTCTAGAAACCAGTTTTTTCCCTAATGATCCCACGATTCTGAGATTTGGTATGTAGCCCCTTGAGGGACTTCTGAACACAACTGACCGATCCCAGATCAGCTGAGTGGCTCTAGAATCCAGTTTTTTCACTGATGATCCCACGATTGACTTAATAACAGTTTAAAATTACGATCAATAAACAAATTTAAGTTGGGCGCAGCAACGCGCGCGGGGGGAACGCTAGTCAATTATATAATCCAAAAGAATATGATGAAATCTATCGCTGTTTGTTTATTCTCTCGCTCTCCCTAAGGGTTAGAACTTTGAAAGTAATACCTATACAATCAGAACTGGTGGAAACATAGTAAAAATCTCTTATAAATGTCTTTCCTCTTGACTTATGTGGTAAAATGGCGAACTGATCAGCTGACGGACCTTAGAGGCCAATTTCTTTCCAGATCGACCTACGGATTGAAATTTAAAATGAGCAGCAACCTTGAAAACAATGTTGTGAGGTACGGAGGACCTCTTATCAGCTGAGGGTCCCCTGAGGCTGATTTATTTATTTCTAGTAGACCTAATGAAATACATAAGATGTAATTTTGGATTTTATCTGCAAAAAACGAACATAGTTTCAAATCAATATGAAGTATATATGAAACCATTCTACGTGGTGGGATGATGACTCTCTCATAAATCCTTTCACTCCTCACCATTTGCTGAAAGACTTAAATTTGTGGGTTCTTGGCGCTGTACTGGAGTGAACCTTTTAGCGAGGCGTGAAGCGGCTAGTTTCAATAATATGATTCGATAATGTAGATCGACCAGTGATCTATGTATAACGGCTATCTAATACAGAAATAATAGGCCTTTGTGTAATAATTTGCAGCGTTTAACTTAGTTATAGGACTGGAAGTGATAAAGATGTAACCTGCCAGATAAAGTACGGAAACATTTGCTTTATAATCTGCAGCATATTCTTTATTTGATCATTTAAAATCATCTTTTATATAAACATGTACACGTACTGGTACTTAGGTACTGGTCGAAAAATATCATACTGTTATTCTCATGTTCAGGTTTAAGGAACTGTAGGTATAGTAAAAAGATGAAGACGCTTTTCTCAGGACTTTTCTCAAGGAAATTCACCTAATAATAAAAAATTAATTATTAAACCTACCTACCTATGTTTCACGTAATTTTTCACATAGGTACTTCATAATATCATAACTCAGTATCTTTGTATTCTTACTTTCCGAACTTACTCTAGACGGGTTTAGAATAAACTACAAAATGGACAGTGTTCATGGTTTCTGATTTTATTTACTTTCCTTCTGATTTATTTTTTCCAAAAAATCCGTTCTGAGACATTATGGAACGATTCCTGAAGTTTGCTTGTACATATACCTACTGTACATGTGTCTGCAATAAATTACCACATGTCTGATAAAAAGAAATCGGAAGGTACAGCAAGGACCTCATCATTCCTTGGTGTCGTGGATGACGCTTCAAGATGTCTAAGTACCAAAGCAATGAAGGAAAGTTCGATAACACTGTTAAATTACTTGAAAAACTTTCCACACATTGATAAAGACAAAAAAATAGTTTCTATTTTTTGCATTATATCCTTCCTTCAAAGGAGGCTAGAAAAGCTGTCTTGAAGTGCAGTCAACCATATAAATAGATCGCATTGCGTTGCACTTGGTTGTTCTCCTAAATTTAAGGTATTCGTGACCAAATCCCTCTTCCCTGGCAAAACATAATTATGGAATCCAAAGATATGGTTGATGAACAAAAATGTGCTCGAAAATAATACAGCCGATCAATGAAAACGTAGGTTGACCGAAAGCATTCTCAAAACATACCTCTGTTCAAGGAAGTGGACAAATTTTGGCAGGAGCAGTGATCAAGCTTGAGTGGGGGAAAGTGTAATGACTTTATAATTATTAGCAAACATTGAATGTTCGTATTCTTGGAAGAGAATGCTTAAAAAAATGCTATTGTGAATTTTGTGTTCCAATCAAGTTTTGTATCTCTCTTAATCTACTTTATTAAATATAGGGGTATTAAATCTTACAATAGTCGAGAAACAAAGAAAAAAGAAAAGAACGGCACAGACTGAATTTACATGTCGGCAATACGCCTTTTTGTACGTTTGACAACTGGAAATAATTTTACAGGGGCACGACCTGTCATCCCCCTCCTCCTTCTTCAGCTTCCATCCCAAGGGCCGGGGTGGCCTAAGCCTGGGCGTCCACCCCACTCTTTCAATTGAGTTTTTTCGTTTTTTATATAATAGTGTGGGTTTGGGACAAACAATTTTGAGGGGGATTGAAACAAAAAAATCCGTCCTTTTGCACAAATTAAAAATGAAGCATTCTTAAACATGAAGGATGAGTTCCTTGGCAGCACTTTTTGAGCACAATCAATTGGTCAAACTTCAAAAATATAATGAAAAAATCGCTGAAAACGGCATAAAACTGAAAATAATTATTAAATGTTTATTTTTAGTAGAATATTGCTCATAAACGGACATTGAAAATTTATGCATAAAATAATGCTGAAAAGTTCCGGTCATGCAGCATGATCGTATGAGCGAATTTTTGTAAATTGTCGTATTTACCTTATTATCGTATGTATTTGAGGTCAGGAAACCTGTAGGTCAGACCTTTCAACTTCAAAACTCCTCAAATTTTGTCTGAACCAGCTGTTGGAAAGGTAAGGTAGCCGAGCCATTCGGCTTGTGCATTCGAATGGTCAGATGGTACTACGCAGCATCATTGGTAAAAAACTTAACACCTCGCCAAAAACGAATTCCTGGTTTCTACCCTTCATATCTTCTCCACAATAAATTACTGTAGGTAATATAGATGCCACAACAGTTTCCCATCCCACTGCGCCCTTTTTTGTTAGCCACATTAAGATTTACCTACCCAGTCGGTGTAGAGGGAAAATCTTGTATGGCTCGTTCATCATGGAGTATTTGGTACTAAAATTAATTACATCCCTAGGTTTCACCTCTTTTCCGTCAAAACTGCATAATCCCCATTCGGGAGACACAGTGTAATAAGCTGCTTACTGCCGAGCTATCGCATTTCCTAATTAAGGTAGGTACCTCCACGAACAACCCCCTAACGTTCCTCTCTCGATACGTATCCGATTCACACACATACTGATGGGTACGTCCGTTCACATGATGAACGGGTGGAGCAAAACCCTTTAATTAGAGATCAGGCCGAACAAAAGAACTAGGGTTCCAGGGAGGTGACCCGTGATGAGAAGAAGACGACAAAGCGGAGAGAGATCGGACAAGAAGAAAGAGGAAGAGGAAACGCTAAGACAAGAAAAGGTCAGGAAAGGGTGACCCGGGGACAAGCCACCCTTTCTATAGCAAGTCGGTTGAGCTGTTGTAGTGGTATAATAGAGGGGTCACCTCACACGGCGAAGGATGAGCGGTAATTGAAATATGCAAATGTGATCAGGTGAAGGGCTGGCCATTGTCTTAACCCTCGGCTTGGGGACTGGGCCCCGCTGGACCCCCTATGCCCTTTTGTTTCAATTTTGTAAAAATAGCCCTTCTGGTAAAACTGGTTCCTGGGAACGGCCGGGGTCGGAGAGGGCTCCGCGTCTCTTGTTGTGGGTCCACCTTCAGTCCAAGTTGAAATCTCCGACGGGGAGGATGGTAAGTGGAACAACACGAATATTATCTTTGTTGCTCATCATCCGATTTTCGTAAAAGTGTAGGCTGTATCTAACTGCAAGAACAGTTTAGAGCATAGCGGAAACCCGAAATATATTGAACAGGCTATCCTTTGCAATCTTGGCCGGAAAAATTAGCGCAAATTATTGCTAAAACAAATTTTTTGGACTCCCCCGGAATCGGTCTTCACATCATTGGAACTAATGTGTGTTTATTACATAAAAATGTACGGATGAAGGCAGAGTGGGTAATTTCATATTCATAACTGTACATTCGAATTTATTCACGTGGATGGGAAATATATGAATTTGAATACGGATCCACACATGAGTATGAATTCCTATAAAAACACCTCTTGAAAATGATTTCCACTGAATTTATGAATTTCACCCTCTGAAGGTTTCTCAACTAACGTAGGGAAGATGCAGATGCGCGAGTAGTTTATTTCGGCAGGTTCCGGCGAGGTTACTGTTGTCACTGTTTTCTTTGCGTTCTCGAAAATTTTCTGTCTTAGTTGAAATTTAATTTGCCTTAAAAATTTATATATATAAGTATTTTTGTTCATAATTCAAATGCCCTATTGTTGTTACGGCCGGGAGACAAGTTGTGACAACCATCAAGCTCTATCCATGTCCCAAGCCGTATGTTAATTTCAACATGATTGCATCATCATTAGCTGCGCATTCGAGAAAGTGTACTCGCAGGAGCAAGGTCTAGTTTTCATCAGATTTTGATTACATTTTCTGGTAATTTGTGGGTTAGGCTGTAGATTGTACCCTACCAATTCAACTTTTCTCAAATCATTTCTCCATTCTGCGCATGCGCTAACGTAAATTACTTCAAGCATCATTTTCCCGTTTTTTTAAACATCTTTACTGCGAAGCGTAAAATTGCGGGGTCTTGGAACTGTCAAAGTGTGAACCCTTCTCAGAGGCACGATGCGCCATGTTCTGATCATAATATATTACATACGGGGTTTAATAATTATAGACCAATGATATTCGTAGAAGGGCTATCTAACACAGAAATGATAAACCATTGTGTAATAATTTTCAGCGTTTCCAATTATGGTATTGGTTTGAAGTATAGTTTTCTATATTGTTTGATTTTCTGAATCCAATATTTAAGACCAGCCGCAGGTCTCTACGGTGGTTGGTTATGGATTGAAGCAGTTTTAAGGCCAAAAAAGGGTTGTTATTTCTTGTTTTCCCTCTTGTTTTTTATTTTATTCATATTTTGAAAAAGATTAAAGTTGTAGAAATAAATGTATTTCTAGGTTCGATTGAAGGAACTCTTCTCCGTGAATGCGACCAAACACAGTCTATAGCACTAACGTTAACGGAGCTGCGATTTAAAAAAAATTTATTGACTCTACAATTCCACGTCATATACCATTTTGGTTTAAAAAAAGTTAAAACAGTTAAACCACCCATGGTTAGAACAAATTTATTTATCCGAGAAATCGGAGAATAGCATTAAATTTCCTATATGAATAATGTACTTGGGTTCTTAAAAAGTACCATCCGAAGACCTTCACATCAGCTCAAACATTGACGATTTTGAAAAAATAAAATTTCTGAAAATCGTTAAAACTATACTACTCTTCCAAAAAAGAATCTTGAAAACTAGCAAATCTCATGAAAACTGCTTCATCTAAAACTCTTTTCAACGGTATAATCAATTTTACTTTTATTTTGTTATTTAGGGGAGAATATTATGTTTTAATGTTAAAAAAATGTGGGTTTTTCAATGAAATTGTTGGTTTTCTCGAAAGATGACCCTCCATGAACCTACGACAATGGGGTCGGTTTCTATGTATTTTTTCACGCTGTATCTAATGGTAACATTTGCAGATCTCTCCGATTCCGTTATAACCGAGTTTTACACTTAAACTCGCAAATGTTTAGTTTGTTTGCTACGCTTAAATGTATGTGTGTTATGGGGTAAAACCAGTTAATCAAAGTGTAAAACTCGATAATAACGTAGTTTGAGAGACCTGCAAGCGTTTCCATTCGATCCAGCGAGAAAAAATACATAGAAACCGACCCCATACTTGTAGGTGCTATCTTTCGAAAAAATCAACAATTTCATTGAAAAACCCACATTTTTTAACATTAAAACATAATTTTCTTCCCTAAATAACAAAGTAAAAGTAAAATTGATTATACCGTTGGAAATAGTATTAGATAAAGCAGTTTTCATGAGATTTGCCAGTTTTCAAGATTTTTTCTGGAAGAGTAGTATAGTTTTAACGATTTTCAGAAATTTTTATTTTTTTCAAAATCGTTAATGTTTGAGCTGATGTGAAGGTCTTCGGATGGTACGTTTTAGAACTCAAGTACATTATTCTTATAGTAAATTCAATGTTCATTACGAAAATGAGGTCGAAAGTTAAAATTAAATGAGGCAAAGTGAAGAAATTTGAGTTTAAAAGGAAAATATATTTCATATCACGAGTACAGATTGAGATAAAAATATACGGTTGGCGGGATTTTACAACATTTTTGATGCAAAGTCAGAAAAAATGTTCGTCACTTATCCCCTGCCACTCTGTATTATAGTAGGTATAATAGATAAATATTATAATCTTTCTAATCTTATCAAATGTAAAACAATCGATCGTTATTTCCAATTTAACACATCATACCGAAATAAACTCGGTAGTTCTTGCATCTGAACGCACTAAGAATTAGGAATACAGCTGTGAAAAGTTACAATCAGACTTGTTCAGAACATTACAATCGACAAATTTTCTATTTATAAATTGATCATTTCTTGATTAAGTGTTATGGTCTTAATTGATTGGTTGGTTCTGTCAACAATATCTTCCCAAAAACGGAACTTCAATTAATAAGGCCTTGACGGTCGCGAATTCGGCCCGAGGTGCTTCCTTCAATTACTCCAAATTAATTGGAGTAAGACAGCTATTTTCGGTTGAATAAATAACTCATAAACCAAAATATGCTGGATATTAGGTTTTTAGCTTGTTTTAATTAGCGTATTTTCGTAGAAACTGAAGCTATTGCTATGGCTCCAAAAACTTTAAAATCAAAATTTCCGAACATTTTCTTCTTTGAAATCCGTTTTGAGGCATTCTGAAACGAATCCGTGAGTTCCGCGTCACAGGCAGCAACTAACTATTGGAACTATCAACTTGAAATTCGGAGTGTAGAATCTTTATATATTCAGAATCAGCTGTATATTTTTTAGTGACAATCGTCGTCGAATCAACCGAAAATCGATTGGGATCGTTTTTAATAGTTTCCTCCAATAAGAAGCGGACTCAAGTACCTACATTATACCAACTAATTAAAAAGTGTTTTGCCTAGCGTATATCGGGCTCACTATGTAAGAACTGGTATTTATTATGGATGACACTCTTCTGTTCTTATTTACGTCATTATAATATACACATTGAATGCTTGAAACGAAAGATGATAAACGAACAAAAATAAATGGATAAGTAAGCACATTAAATCATGAATTCGTCTTTCAGTTGCCCAAAACATTTCACTATTAAATTTTTTGCGAAATAGCGGCGACAGTTTTCATTCCAGAACAACATTTTAATGGATTCATAAAAATGTCTCACTGTTTTGCGCATTTTCAGATGTCTTGTGTTCATTTTTATGAGTTTAGAATTGAAAACGTTTAGAATAAATACGTAAATATATGCCGATTATAAGTAAATAAGTATATAAGGAACAAGTAGTAATAAAAATGCCTTGCGGCGTCAATACGCTTTTTTTCGTTTTTGAAAATTTATTATTGAAAATTAATCACACACACAAAAATTATAGTGAAAACAAATCTAAAAATTCCTAAGTGACGATATAAAGTACTCAACACGCAACAAATAACTTTTCCGAGATATAAACTTATCAACTGGAGAGTTTCAATAAACCTAAATTTGAGTCTAAGCAGATAATACTGTATAATTCAGCTAATTTATCAATTTTCAATCATTCAAAGTCGATGAAGTTTAGCATAATTTAATTAGTTGAGAACATTTTACCAAGTTTTATAACGAGTTTAAAGATTTGAGTCAAGAAGAGTTTTAAAGGCTTAGGATTTCTGGATAAAAGTTATCACATTGATTTTTTTTCGCAGTTGAATTATTTGTGTTTATGAAAATTATTTTTCGTTAGTCTTTACCTGGTCTTACACTATCTAAATGGGTACTGTTACACTTTTTTTACGGAGAACTTGCCAAAAATCATCTAATAACTCAACAAAAAAATAACACATATAATAAGGCTTGTGTTACCATTGCCCTATGATCTCCGAAGTTAATTTCTTTGCTATTCAACCTATGAAGTTGAAATTCGTAATGAAGAACCCCTTGGGTCGTCTAAAAACGAACCATAAAGTCTAGAGCTCCCAAATCAGCTGAGTAAGATCGGGATCATTTCTTTTCTAATATTCAACATATGAAGGTAACATTTGAAATGGACGCCCCTTGACACACCTAGAAACGAATCATAAAGTCTGAAGCCTTCTAGATCAGCTTGGAGGCTGCTTGAGTTAGATCGTGAAATTCGCTCTGCTGTGCGCTCTTGGTTGGGCTTTCCACCTGGTGTCCCAAGACCCTTCATCCACGCACCGGTCAAGGCTGGTGGGCTCGGTATTGTCTCTATTTTGGCCAGCATCCTACCATTATGCCGCCAGAGCCTCCTCGGCCTTCGGGGCTCGAGCTGGGAGGTCGCCCACACTGCTGCTGACCTGGACTTTGTCAGGTAGCAGTTGTTGTGGTGTGATTGAGCAACACCAACTGCCCCAAAACCCAGCTCATCTGCTGAGTTCGTTGCTGCACTGCATGAGTCAGTAGATGGTAAAGAACTCCGACAGTGCTCTGAACCCCCCATTTCTACGCAGTGGGTGGAATGGGCTTCAGAGGGCATTGGGAATCACTATCGCCATTTTCACGCCATCTGGGTGGCTGCGTCAGCCACCTCGGTGAGGTGTTCAAGGGGTAGTCGCCGGAAAGTACACCCTTTGCCGTGCCTGTCGGGGTAAAAATGAAAATCTTTATCATGTGGTGCAGCAGTGTCCTCGTACTCACGATGGCAGCATTTTACGTCACGATGCGGTTGCCCAGCAGATAGGAGGCACTTTGTCATCTAGCAGTTGTGGTGTCTGAAAGGAGAGACTACCTATATCACAAGTCGAGTGACCTGGGCAAGAAGCCAGCTATCGTTGCCATCAAGCCCGACAGGTTCGAAATAATCCTGGATGTCCAGAGGTCCACAGTGGCAGCGAAGACTTGGATAAGAATATGGCGGGCTAAGATTAGTAAAAATTATGGGAATGATCTGCGACAAGCAATATCTGAGCTAAAAGGAGTGACAACGAATAACAGCAAGGTCATGGCCGCGACCATGTCATGGCACGGGTTGTGGTGCGGGATAAGGGTCACGGAGTTACTAGAGTTGGGCGTCTCGGCAGGAGTGCTCCGTGGTATCACCACTTAGGGGCTCTAACCTCAACTGGTGGTCATTTTATTAGCGCACTTTCTTTCATCCTTCTCTTCTTCCTCCTCCTCCTGCGACTTCCTTTATCCCTAGAGCCGGCATCGGGTAAACCTGGGCGTCCTCCCCACTTAATTTTATTTATTTGTTCATTTTTAAATTTAATGGTTTGCCCCCTCCTCCTGTGAGGGGAGTTTTGTTTAAAAAAAAAAAAGAAAAAAAAAGTGTTTGTGTGTGTGTGAGAGAGTGGGAGTGTGTGCTTTTGTGTGAGTTCCGCGCTACAGGCAGTAACTAACTTTTGGAACTATCAACTTGAAATATGTAACGTAGAATCTTTATACGTTCAGAATTAGCTGTATATTTTTAGGTGACAATCCGATGACACTTACTTTCCGTCGGCGACGTCGATCGTCGACGAATCAACCGAAAATCGATTGGTATCGTTTTCAATAGTTTCCTCCAAATAAAATCTTAAATAAGAAGCGTAGTCAAATACCTACATTATACTTGACAACCAGTTTTTCAAACCGTGAGAAATCTGGTGAGCGGACCAACTAGTAAGGTAGTTAAGCCTAAGGAGTCCAAGCCTTATGCTCAGCTTCGAAGAAAAATGAATGAGGATTTCAAGATAGATAGAAGTGATGAGCGGAGAGGGGTGGCGAGGAGGGGGGATTTAACAATTGCTAAGAAGGATTAGGCTCACGGGGGAGTTGGGTAAAAGTTAAAAACTAAAAGTTGTAGGTGGTTGGGTGGGTCGAGACGGATTGTGAACACAGCGCGGGTGTGAGGGGGCCGCGGGAGGAGGGAAAGAAAAGAAAAGGTATAATCGGTTCCATAACTCAAAAGAGACGCCATTACCCCCACCCCTCGCCGACCTGCCGGAGGGACGAGGAGGGGCGGATTCGTTGAAAAATCGGTGGAAGATGGGGGCGAGGGCGAAAATAAAATAACAGCCAGGGGTGATTCTCCCCAGATGAAGAAGTGGCCCTTGCGGGCGGAAGGGAGGGAGGTCGGAGATTACATTTTTACCCCGCCCTTCATCAAGAGCCCTATAGAAAGTCGTGGGGAGATTGAGAAGAAGGAAAGAACGAGAGAAAGAGCGATGAGGAGAGGGGGGGGGGGGAGGAATAAAAACCTTTTCTACAGTCGTCGTTTCCTCTTGCTTTTTCTCCGTCTCATTCTTATCCCTCCTCCCGTTTTTTGCCCCTTCTTCCCGAATCTACATTTTTATCGATTTCACGGCCTCCGCCCTCATACCCTTTCGTTCTCGTCTCGAGTATTCCTTATCTTTCGGGGCTTCGGCCCTCCCGCATTCATCGCGAGCAAAGAAAATGAGGAGAACGGGGCTCACAGAGGAGGCGGGGGTGTTTCTGTGCACATCTTCCCGTGATTCATGACTCACAAGATATGCTGACGCCGTTATCAACATCTCTTCACCACTTTTCTCCTTTCTACATTTCTCTCCCGCCACTTTTCTCCCTCCCGAGCCCCGCCATCTTAATTTATCAAAGATTCCGATTCCTTTAAAAACCTCGCCCGCTCCGCACCGTCATTGACTTTCACTTTAACCTTTATCAAGATTTTTCCGAAAGCCCGGAAAATGTCAGGTCTCTTTTCATGAGACTCGTTATTGACTTGCGTCTTGAAAATGTCAGCGTCATTTAACTCGTTAAAGGATCTTTTAGTGGGAAGCGTGGATGGGAGACATTTAAGAGGAGAGCGAGGGCATTCAACGGCAAAAATTTTATTAGGACATGGATTAATTTTCGTTCACAATTTCTAATGAGAGCCAAAAACTTGTTTTATAAATTCATAAAGGCTTAGCATTCAACGACATTTCACAAATTTTTTCTAAAAATGCTGCAAATTATTACGCATAGGTTTATTTTGACATGGATATGTCTTTTCTCTGGGAGGTCAACCAAAAATTTTCGTCAAGCAAAAGTTGATGTCACAATTTCTAATGATGTTCACGTACAACCCAGCCGTTGCTAGGGAAATGGAACTTCCGCAGTTTTCATCGCACAGAAATCGTTCGCCACTCGTTGGAAAGCGCTTGATTTATGTGATAAAAGTTCACATCTCAAGCTACCAATTTCCCCCTCCTTACGTACCTGGCTGCATTCTTAAACTAAGTTGATTGGACTATAAACAAGTTTAACATATTTATTAGATTTGGAAGCAGCGAACTAAACCTAACGCTTGCATACGAGTCTGCAACGCATTGGGACATTTTCATGTGTTTACCTATGAATGGTCAACGTCATTTCTGATGGTCATAATCATCGTTGTGGCCACTTGGGACAATTTTTTTCGTGACGATTTTTTTGTTATGTGCCATATGAAAGACATGAAAATTTCAATAAGCCGGTTACAATATTCTTATCGCAAAGCAATAGCATCATTTACTACACTCCATAGGAAACATTTTCATCCTCTTGACAACAGTGTACTGTTAACAACAACTCATTGTAGTGGCTTCTCTCCACAGTGATTTTCAACATTTCTATAAGTAAACCGTTGTTTTGTTAGAATTAGTCGGGATGCGGCCGAGGGAAAACAAATGAAATTATTTCATTTATTATTTTATTTGATAACGTTTCGTTCTCTTACTGAGGACATCTTCAGATGTTGGTGTGTCCAGGAAAAAATTCCCCCAATCGAAGACGTCCATACTCCCCACTTTTCTTTATTAGGTAGCCCCTCTACTCAGATCAGAAGTCTAGAGATCATTATTAAACGAAGTCTTGTTTACTTACTCTATATCTATAAAAATGGTTATTTAACTATTGTTTTTGTGCGCTTGAAAAACTCAAAACATTCTCCATCAATTGAGCTCAAATTTGTACACCATAAACAGACCCCTTCAAGGTTTGTCTTTATAAATTTATCGCGTCAGTAAGGCACCCGCAACCGCGGAAAGACAGATTTTTAACGCTCTGCAGATAACGCCATACATCACTTCCTACACCTTATGGTTTAGCGAATTTTCGTAAAAAATGAAGCTATTGCAATAGCTCCAAAAAAGTTAATTAGGTCGTAACTGAAACTATTTAACGGTTTTAAGTCTTGGTCTAATATCTGTTAATGCTTAGTCTTAAGGATTAAGCTGTTCACCAATTGAAATAAATTTTAGCGTGAAACATGATTTTACCGGGAACTATTGCAAAAAAGTGATTAAAACGACGGAGTGCCATTACCCTAGCACCGACTCGGTTGTAAGCGGAAATCATCAGAAAACCAACCGTAACGCTTTTCTTTAATACTTTTTGTTAACGCTATTTTCGTTTATGTGCCAAAGTAAAGATATAATTTTATCCGTAAGATACCTATTCAAAGAAACACTTGCATACGAGTCTGCAACACGTTGGGTCATTTTATGTCTTTAGTTGCAGACTCGCATGTGTTGCAGACTCGTATGTGTTGCAGACTCGTATGCAAGCTCTAAGAGCCAATCAGTTGATCCGGGCCCCGGGCATCGTCAAGTAAATGTCCTAAAGAGGCTACATACGAAATTACAGCTTCCTAGAGTGTAAAGCATAGAAATTACCTCTTAAAATGATTTAACCACCGCTTCACAAATCAAACCGTTCTCGCAATATTCGGATCACCTACTATGTATCAAATCATCTAAACACCAGCTCAATGAAATCATCAGAAATTACCAAGCGGTTGCAATCATGTTCACAATATCAATTATTGAGAATGATCACCTAAGTGTACACAATTATTCAAATAACCATGCTCATAACTCAGCTTGTTGGTCACGCACTTCGCAGTAATTAAAATAATATGGGTGGATAAATTGAGAGCTTTCGAACGAATGGTCATCGAATTTTGTGGGATGAAAAACGACGAAGTACCATTTCCCTAGCAATGACTCGGTTGTAAGTGGAAATCATCAGAAAACCAACCGTAACGCTTTTTTTAAACGCTTTTTTCGTTCATGTGCCAAAGTAAAGATAAAATTTCAAAAGAGACCAATTTCTCTCCGAAAAAACTAGAGCTGAATTCTCTCCAGTTCACACTAGAAATTTGGAGTTTTATAGGGAGACTCTGTACGTTATTAAAACATGAATAGAATTACGGGCTCCACCCTGACTAGCTGAGTAAGCTGTATTCTCTTTTTATCGCCCTAGGAATTTGAAATTTGATAGAGAGCCTCTGTGTGACATTAAGACACCAATGAATCGACAGGTTCCATCCTGAATTTTGAGTTAGCATAATTCTCTCCTGTTCACCCGAGAAACTTGGAATTTTTTAGGGAGCCTCTTTCGGACATCAAGATACGAATAAAATTAAGTGGTCTTAATCGGCTAAGTGGTCTTAGCTGCTTAACTCTCAGCTTAATTCTCTACCTCACCCTAGGTTGTTGAAATTTTGTATGGAGCCTCTACTCCCTCTACTACATACCAGACGTAAAAGCGTGTTCCACGTTCTTCAATGTTTCGAATCGTTTAGTTTAGATTAAGATGCGGATTCCTCCTCACATATTAAATTGTATGTGAAGTGTCCCCGTGTCGGCAAACCAAATATCCTATATATCTAAGCACACAATTGAAGAAAAAAAAACTGTATACCCTCAATTATTGCAACATTAAACTACTTCGCAACCTATGCTTTATTTTAGTCCTCATTTATCATCCATGCAACCATAATGTACCACAGCGAAGGATACAGCTAGTTCATATATAACGGCATGCACATTGGCACTTTCCCAGAATAAACAAGATGCAGCGTGGAACATCAAAATCAGTCAATTAAGAAACGAAAAAATTATGATTCAAGTAATTTACATTTTCCCATGCGCAAAATCAAGTTATGATTTGAAAACAATGAAATTGGTACGGAACCATCTACAGCCTAACATGCACATTCCCTGAAATTTTCATCAAATCGGATGAGAACTGTGGGAATTTAGGTTAATACAAGGATTACACATTGGCGCACGTGCAGCAGCAATTATTGATACAATCATGTTGAAATTGATACGGGAAAATCAAATTGCCTTCTCCCAACTATCATCCAAATTTGAGTGAGATCGAACGGCTGGGATGTAAAAAAATGATGCTAGGTAGAATTTACGTTTGCGCATGCGCAGGGTAAAGCGAAGTTAAGTAAGTATTGATTTAGCAACAATGAAACTGAACGGAAATTATTTACAGCATAGCTCGCAAATTCCCTGGAAATTTCATCGAATTCGGATGAAAACTGTAGAAATTAAGCTGTGACAAGCTTACACATTTTTTTTACAAGTTTTTACATTCGCAGCATCTATTAATGGTACAATCATGTTGAAATTAATATCGAATGATAAAATCGTTTTTTCCTTACTATCAACTAACTAAAATTAAGCTTGGTGGAATTTACGTTTGCAAATGCAAGTATTAGGTTGGCAACATTGAAACTGATAGGGGTCATCTGCTGCCTAACCCGCACATTTCCTGAAAATTTAATCAAAATCGGATGAAAACTGTGATTGTATAAGTATACAATACTGTGCAAGTACAGAATACTGTGAAAAGTATAGACTGTTACAAGGATTTTACACTCACGCATGCGCATGAGCTACCTACTACTGTTACGATCATCTTGAAATTAATATGGAATGCACAAATCGTCTTCTCCCAGCCATCCCCCACATTTAGGCGTAAGAAAAAATCAACGGCAAAGAGATTATGAAATCGAATGGTGACCCCCTGCAATACACCTACACCAATACACCACCAATATACCTATTTATATGTGACAAAGCGACGAAGAGTCCAGTTGACACCTCACTAGCCATAAACCTCAAGAAGAGACGATTAGTATTACGCAATCCTCTCCAACTGCATACTATGAACAACCTAGGACGGACTCCAAACAACGGCAGCATACTCCAGCAGTGGTCACACAAAAGCCTTATAAAGCTGGACTATGGCCGGAACACCAGAGAATGTTCGCATGCTAGAGAACGCAAGAGACCTCATGACACTACACGCAATGGAATCGATGTGGTCCGCAAACGTAAGCTAACTATCGAAACGGACAGCCAAGTCTAGGGTTAGCGGCACTCGATTAAGCGGCTGATCATTCACCCGGTAATCAAAAGCATGCGTTAAGCTGTGCAGTGGAATGAGACAAAAGAGCATTCAAGAAAATGCACAAGCCTGCAACAGCTCGCAATCGCCTAGCGTATCGCTCACTCTAAAAGATCTTGCAATCCTCCGGACCTCCGGAAAAAGACTTGTTATGCAATTAATCATTATTGGAAATAACAACGGTCCATTATGAGATCCTTGGAGCGCCCCAGAGGAATCATAAGTGTATGTATGGTATCTATCAAAAATTGCATTGAAAGACCGAAGAAACGATAAGTTTTGAAAAGTTATAAGCCATAAGCCGTACGGAACCTGTAGCGGGAAACCGGTATGTAATGGAAACAGTGCTCGATCCCTTAGTCTTTGAAAAATTATATTTCTGCTTTCCACTGCTAAAATTTAATTATTTTATATACCGAATTATTTGGGAAAACTTGCAAAATTGTATTATAATAAAAACGAAAAATATATGTTTTTCTATTTCGACTCATGCACCCTTTTGTCTCAATTTGGCTTCAATTCTAGAGGTTTTCAAAATGAGATAGAGGAAACGTGCTCAAGTCTTCAAAGAATGATTAGAAATTATCTTCCACAGGGTATAAAATGGCAAAAATTATAAAATTCATTTTTATTGCAGTACCGATATCATCTACTTAGAAAGACATGCAATTAGAATTATTGTTTAAAAAAGAAAAATACGACAATTCGCAGATACGGTCATGCTGTACGACTGATTCACTTGTAATTCCACAGAAATTGGCTTTAATGAAGAAATAAACAACACCGTGGTAACGGGAGTTGAAAAATGATGGTAACCCAATAGGAAAACCTCAGTTAGTGGACATTTTCGTTCACTAATCTTTGAATAGTGAAAGAGTATATTCAACTTGCAAGTTTAAAGAAATTCAAAGATCACTTCTAGTCCTTCAGTATTTTTCAATTTTAGTAAGCTTGATATGTTAACCAACAAATTTTGGTGGGGTTAGGTGGGGAGAAGGGAAAAGGAATCCGAATTTTTCCGCCATTCCCTGGAAAGAAGAATGAGAGATCAAGAAAACGTTAAATTACATCCAAAAGCGACTCCCCCCTCACCGTCACTCCAATGGGCTAAAATTATTTTCAACGCGAAATGAGCGGTTCCTTTGTCAAACAAAGAACAGAAATCTTTCTCTTGGAAGCGGAGGAATTTCATCTTTCAAAGCTTCATTGCTTCCACTTTCCATTTGCTTTCGGAATTTAGCTCTTTAGTTAAACATCAAGCAGCATTCTTAAAAGCTCGAGTAATTTTTGGCATTGGATCATTTTCCCTGGGGAAGGCAAATTTCCAGACTCTAAAAGGACAAAAAGTCACTTTGACGGCTCCTCTGGTTGATAGTACGAATGAAATTAGATGGTAGAAAATGTGGAGGTAAAAAAGTTGAGGATCTCAGAGGGCGAGTAAACACGGCTAATTATTTTTAGTTTATAGCAAAGATATTCCTCGTTGTGTTCAGGGTTCTTCAGAATACCCCAAATGCTAATTTATGAAGAAGTGGTATATCATTGTGCCACAATCAATAAAAACGAAAAAGAAGTTAAATAGTGAGGAGGAGGCCCAGGTTATTCCGACTCTAAAAAACGGATTTCCACGAAATATAAAGAGTTAGGTACAATGCTAAATCGATTAAGACGGTTAGGCCATCATCAGTAACAAACAATAATTATTGTTATTAGTTAGCAATAGTTATTGTTTGTTACTGATGATGGCCTAACCGTCGAAACCGATTTAACATTGTAACTCTTTATATTTCGTGGAAATAGACAACGTTTTTCACTAACTTCCGTTTTGAAATGGGTTTCCACAACTTCGTCACGAGTTATTTAGTTCGTATAAGCCGACGATAGTCCCCAGGGATACCACAAATTGAGGAAGGTGGAAGAGGGATGAATAGAATAGAATATGTTTTATTTGTAGTCAGCCAATAGGCTATACAAAAGTCAGACAAATAATATATAAATAAATCAAGGGTGAAATAAAAACGTTACAATCATTACATTACCATTAAAACTAGGTTACTTACTAAACGAACAAATAAAAGAGTCAAAGTTAAAAGTGCAATATTTATGAGGAGGGACCGCACGGCACCCTTAACCCCCCCCCCCCCGTCCCATTCCCCTCCAGTTTACGGGCGTACTGTTCCATACTTGATGCACCACCAGTGGGACGAACTTCGGGCGGAGCTGAGTCGAAGGAACGTGGTCTCCAGATTGTTGGCCGTCTGGTGCGTTTCGATCGAGAGGTAGGGAAGTCTGCAATGTGCCTGAATGTGTAGAGTAGACACTCCATGATGAAGACAGCAGGTATGGTGAGGATCTGGAGTCTCGTGAAAGCCGCCCGACAGTCGGCCTTGTAGGGGAGACCAGCCACAACCCTCACAGCTCTCCTTTGACAGGCGAAAATGATCCTGGCCGATGGGGCATGGCCCCATGCCAAAATCGAGTACGTGGCTCGACTCTGGAAAGTAGCGTGGTAGGCCGTCAGGACCGCACTTTGAGTGAGTTGTTCGGAAAGACGTCGGAGCAGGAAAATTGTGCTATTTAAAAACCCCGCCAGCTGTTCACAAATGAAGAGAAGTGCCCTACATAGAATAACCTTCCTATGAAATGTGCCTCGAAGGGCAAGGTGGTGGTACCTCGAAGCAGTAATGCTGAGATGCCCAACTCGAGTTTAACTCCGAGGCACTTTTCCCGAACCATGTTTTATTTCACTTTGCTGATTAAGTATTGCAGTATATATTCGCTTATAAGCCTATATCTTGCCTTATAGCAGTATTTTTTTATTTTTTACCAGCTGTAGGGGTTACACATTGCTGTATCTCTTGTGGCATATAGCAGCAATGATTTTCCCTGCCGAATGTTGTTATTGTTCCCCCCTCCCCCTCATCTTCATCTACCAGTGGAGTCAGTCCATGATGACGATCCGTCTTGTGACGGAGGCTCCCCTTAGAATAGTACCGTTTGCAGTCCCCCTTTGACTCCATGTCCAATGCCGCTTCTGGTTGAGGTGCGGCTTAAATGATTAAATTGAAACAAAATTTATTATACCTACTTATATCTGTGTATATTCTGGACTCATTAGAAGTGTTTCGATAGGAGTTGTAGAGGTTACAGCGTCTGTTGTCTGATGATTCATGCTTGACTCTGATTGAATCTCAAACAATAAACTTACTACGAAATTTTATACTAGGTATACAATCTTACGGCACTCTTATAGCCTCGCACTTTGTTGCCTTTGAAGTGCTGTTAGGTACTACTTCCAAACACACCGAAATGTAAAGTGAGAGTTTTATACGGCTTCTGATTTGTTGAAGGGAGAAGGGGTCGAGATGGAAAAAGTTGTTGGTAAACATCGCAGCAGGTTCGTAGAGCCAGAAAAAGAAGGGCGAAGTCTTCAACCCTCGGGGGGAACCGGAGAAATGTAAAAAGGGGAAGGAAAGACCGATTAATCCGGATGAATAAGGCGCGCGTGGAGGGGCCGAACCCTAAAAGGAAGCGAAAGAAGGAGAAAACATCCCAGCAGGTACCAGCGAACCTGTACACGAGTATTTCATGTTCTTCAAAAACGTAAAACCTCTAACATCAAGGGGATTGGTCAAGTTGAAGGGTGCGGAACCATGAGATCTTTTCGGTATCCACTTTCTGGAAGTGCGTGAGGAGTTTTTATTGGCATCGCGCGTTGATCAAGGTCTTTTCAGGCGGCCTTGGCCTACACGAAGTTCCATTGAGGGGGAGATGAAAGGGTTTCCTCGCGATGGCTTGGCTTTAGGAGAGTCCACAACTTTCACGAGAGGATGCCTTAGTCGGTGCTAACACAGGAGTGCAAGTCATTGATTAGAACTGTATCGTTACAACAAATATCAATCAAATAATTAGTACATTATCGTTATTAAAATGAGGATTACCCATTTGTTGAAAAATTTTGCGTTTACTATTGCTTCCGAGTCTACCTATAGGTAGTTGAAGCATTGTTTTCACTTTCGGGAAATGAAAATTTTTTTGGCTCCAAAATCAAAATTCCTACAGGCATTTTGGTTTATCAATTTCAAATGAATTTTTATCGACCAAGAAAAATAAAATTCACATCGGCATCAATTTTAATCAACCAGGGCTAAAATTTTCAAAACCGAGATCTCGAAAACTTTCAAGGTAACAGTTAGGTTTTTTGCTTGTCAATGATATATATGTCACCGACAAAGTTAAAAATCAGGCATTGTTCGTTGTATACAATACCTTAGTCGTTGCATACAATACCTTACTGGAGCAGGCAATGTGTAAAATAAATCTCATTTTATACTTTACCTAGGCATTGTATAGAATGCCTGATCGTGCATTCGGCCAAGTGTCCTTCTGATAATCCTCACCTGATCTGGGCAGTTTAGTAGGACATATAGGTCAGAATGGTGTGTATAGTTTGGTGGTCTGGATGCTCGCAAGCTCGCATCTCAAAAATGCATACCATCAAGTAGTCAACCCCTAAGTAAAAATTCAGATTAGTTGGGCATATAGGTCAGAATGATGAGTACTGATACTTTGCCTAAATCAATGGTAGGCATTATGTATACTGCCTAGGCATTGTGTTCGTTGCCTAGCCACTGTGTCTAAAGAGAGTTAAAAATGGAGGAATTTCATACTTTGCCTTAAAAGTCCCGGCATTGTATAGAACGACTAGTCATTGTACTATACAATACCTGGATTTCATAGTTTGCCGGTAACATATATACTCCCAAAGAAACGATTGTAACCATCCGCAACGTTGAACTGTACGTTAAACCATTTGGTTTCCATAAGGCTCGAACATCGAAAAACACCTTCGGGTTTCTAAGCACGATTTCTAATGCGCCGCTAGCGAATCTATTGATTAGCCGATCAAGCTCTAAATTACATTAACAATCGCTAGATTGTTGGACGAAAACACATAGAAATTTTCTTGTAAATATTAGCTGATGTAATGTCAATAATGAAATTATCAGGTGACATAGTTCCAATGGAATTTATTCTAACGTTGCGAAATCGAGTTTATTAACTATTGTCCGTGCGGATGTACCTACTAGCGAAGTATTAGTATCGAAATGCTATAAATTTCATCTCTTAAATTGCTCCCAAGTCTACCTATATATGGGTAGCGGAACATTTTTTTCACTTTTGAGAGATGGAAAAGTTATAGTCTCCACTAGAATCAAACGGTTGTTTTTTTTGTTTTTTTTACAGTGGTAAAAAGTCCCCTCGCATTTTACGTTTTAGACCATTCAGAACAACTTTTTCGT